>JAQNBH010000018.1:3691842-3699173 GCA_028752905.1 Cladorhizidae sp. MBARI D1340-BT2 | reverse complement strand
TCATGCTACTGCTAGCTGGAGGGAAAATCTGTAGTATGTGTGCATGCATGTACATGTGTAGCTCCACCTCCTACACACTGTGTGCACATGCATGTACATGTAGCTCCACCTACACACTGTGTGTGCATGCATGTAGCTCCACCTACACGCTGTGTGTGCATGCATGTAGCTCCACCTACACACTGTGTACATGCATGTAGCTCCACCTACACACTGTGTACATGCATGTAGCTCCACCTACACACTGTGTGTGCATGCATGTACAGCTCAACCTCCTAACATTGTGTACATGTGTGTGTGGGTTCTCTTCCTTCGTCATCCATTCTCTCCATCTCTGTCTCATACATATCTCTCCCTTACATATTCTTCAGACTCCCCTGCTTTCCACATACATGTGAACCTTATCTATATATAGATATATACATTTCTGCCCCTCCCCTCTCACACTCACTCTTTCTTGCGAGAAATGTCAAATACTTCTGCAACCTTCCCTGGACAACCCCATGCCCCCCCCCCCCCCAACCCTAGTGAGTACGACTCACTGGAACCCGGAATTCTTGGTATCCTGGGATACTCGGGACTATCCCAGAATGTTCGTAGCTCTAACCCTGACCTAGCCCTAGAGGACAACAATGCGTACTATGTAGGTCACAACCCTAGCCAAGATCTGATTCCAGGATAGGATATATGTGTATAGTTCGTCACCCTCACTAGGGACATCCCGGGATAGTCCCAGGAAAATTGTGGCACTACAGCGCATGTTGTTGCCTCCTGCCCCCGCCCCCTCATCTCTCTCCCTCTCTCTGCTATTGTTGTGGTTAACGTGTGACTGCAGAGAACGTCTCGGATTCCGAGTTCTTTGACGCTGTAAGTAAAGGTAAACTAAAGTGTGTGGGGCCTGTCAATGAACTTTGACCTCACACATCTCACTTCCTTATAAGGTAACACATGTAAGGTTGAGGACATGTTGAAACAGAAGACGAATTTGGTGCAGCTTGAGGGGAAAGAAGGAGTCACTCCGCTCATGGTCGCCACCAGCAAGGGTCACAAGGAGGTGAGGATGAGGGGGACATTACAGAGAGGGATGTCCAGTACTGTACATATATCTACCCTGGATGGTCCCAGGGGTGGGGGTGTGGTCTAGGATATTGGGATTAGCTCTAGCCCCTAGTGCCCTAGAATACTGGTCCTAGCCCTAGAATACTGGTCCTAGCCCTAGAATACCCTGGTCCTAGCCCTAGAATACCCTGATCCTAGCCCTAGAATACCCTGGTCCTAGCCCTAGAATACCCTGGTCCTAGCCCTAGAATACCCCTGGTCCTAGCCCTAGAATACCCTGGTCCTAGCCCTAGAATACCCCTGGTCCTAGCCCTAGAATACCCTGGTCCTAGCCCTGGTCCTAGCCCTAGAATCTCCTGGTCCTAGCCCTAGAATACTCCTGGTCCTAGCCCTAGAATACCCTGGTCCTAGCCCTAGAATACCCCTGGTCCTAGCCCTAGAATACCCTGGTCCTAGCCCTAGAATACTCTGGTCCTAGCCCTAGGATACCCTGGTCCTAGCCCTACCTAGCTCTAGAATACTCCTGGTCCTAGCCCTAGAATACTCCTGGTCCTAGCCCTAGAATACCCTGGTCCTAGCCCTAGAATACCCTGGTCCTAGCCCTAGAATACCCTGGTCCTAGCCCTAGAATACCCTGGTCCTAGCCCTAGAATACCCTGGTCCTAGCCCTAGTCCTAGCCCTAGAATACCCTAGTCCTAGCCCTAGAATACCCCTGGTCCTAGCCCTAGTCCTAGCCCTAGAATACCCTAGTCCTAGCCCTAGAATACCCCTGGTCCTAGCCCTAGTCCTAGCCCTAGAATACCCTAGTCCTAGCCCTAGAATACCCCTGGTCCTAGCCCTAGAATACTCCCCAGCCCTAGAATATCCCTGGCCCTAGAGTACTCCTGGCCCTAGCCTAGAATACTGCCCTAACCTTAGAATCTTTAGGGGGGGACAGGCGGAGTGGAGGAGCAGGTTAGTGGATGCTGGGAGAGTGAGTTCTGAGGCAGTGGATGTGGAGCATGTGAGTGAGGAAAGTGATGGGGAGATGTGTGCACACACCATGTATGGACTATTTGCGAGGGGGGAAATCACAGATGGTGACTAAGAGAATTTGCAGTGGAAATATTTGTGCATATAGTGGAAGTCACACCCTCCTCTGCTACTCGTTAACCCTCCTTGTATTCTCTCCTTGTATTCTTGGATTGGATTCTAATTCTGAATGTGTGACTAGCAATACAGTTCTGCATGGTATTACAGTACATGCACATGCAGTGCTGCATGTTATTACAGTACATGCACATGCAGTGCTGCATGTTATTACAGTACATGCACATGCAGTGCTGCATGTTATTACAGTACATGCACATGCAGTGCTGCATGTTATTACAGTACATGCACATGCAGTGCTGCATGTTATTACAGTACATGCACATGCAGTGCTGCATGTTATTACAGTACATGCACATGCAGTGCTGCATGTTATTACAGTAAATGCACATGCAGTGCTGCATGTTATTACAGTACATGCGCATGCAGTGCTGCATGTTATTACAGTACATGCACATGCAGTGCTGCATGCTATTCAGCTTTCGTTGTTTTATAAAGTAAGATGAGTTGGTGTTCTGTTTCGGTTTCTGCCCATCTCCATTTCTTCACAAAAACAAATGAACAGTATCTATATCACCTTGAGGCTCCTCACCTTGAGACTCCTCACCTTGAGGCTCCTCACCTTGAGACTCCTCACCTTGAGACTCCTCACCTTGAGGCTCCTCACCTTGAGGCTCCTCACCTTGAGACTACTCACCTTGAGACTCCTCACCTTGAGACTCCTCACCTTGAGACTCCTCACCTTGAGGCTCCTCACCTTGAGGCTCCTCACCTTGAGACTCCTCACCTTGAGACTCCTCACCTTGAGACTCCTCACCTTGAGACTCCTCACCTTGAGACTCCTCACCTTGAGACTCCTCACCTTGAGGCTCCTCACCTTGAGGCTCCTCACCTTGAGGCTCCTCACCTTGAGACTCCTCACCTTGAGACTCCTCACCTTGAGACTCCTCACCTTGAGACTCCTCACCTTGAGACTCCTCACCTTGAGACTCCTCACTGAGACTCCTCACCTTGGGACTCCTCACCTTGAGGCTCCTGACCTTGAGACTCCTCACCTTGAGACTCCTCACCTTGAGGCTCCTCACCTTGAGGCTCCTCACCTTGAGGCTCCTCACCTTGAGACTCCTCACCTTGAGACTCCTCACCTTGAGACTCCTCACCTTGAGACTCCTCACCTTGAGACTCCTCACCTTGAGACTCTTCACCTTGAGACTCCTCACCTTGAGACTCCTCACCTTGAGACTCCTCACCTTGAGACTCCTCACTGAGACTCCTCACCTTGGGACTCCTCACCTTGAGGCTCCTGACCTTGAGACTCCTCACCTTGAGACTCCTCACCTTGAGGCTCCTCACCTTGAGGCTCCTCACCTTGAGACTCCTGACCTTGAGGCTCCTGACCTTGAGGCTCCTCACCTTGAGGCTTCTGACCTTAAGACTCCTCACCTTGAGACTCCTCACCTTGAGACTCCTCACCTTGAGGCTCCTCACCTTGAGACTCTTCACCTTGAGACTCCTCACCTTGAGGCTCCTCACCTTGAGGCTCCTCACCTTGAGGCTCCTCACCTTGAGGCTCCTCACCTTGAGGCTCCTCACCTTGAGGCTCCTCACCTTGAGACTCCTCACCTTGAGGCTCCTCACCTTGAGACTCCTCACCTTGAGATTGCTCACCTTGAGACTCCTCACCTTGAGGCTCCTCACCTTGAGACTCCTCACCTTGAGACTCCTCACCTTGAGACTCCTCATCTTGAGGCTCCTCACCTTGAGGCTCCTCACCTTGAGACTCCTCACCTTGAGGCTCCTCACCTTGAGACTCCTCACCTTGAGGCTCCTCACCTTGAGACTCCTCACCTTGAGGCTTCTGACCTTGAGGCTCCTCACCTTGAGGCTACTCACCTTGAGACTCCTCACCTTGAGACTCCTCACCTTGAGACTCCTCACCTTGAGACTCCTCACCTTGAGGCTCCTCACCTTGAGACTCCTCACCTTGAGACTCCTCACCTTGAGGCTCCTCACCTTGAGGCTCCTCACCTTGAGGCTCCTCACCTTGAGACTCCTCACCTTGAGACTCCTCACCTTGAGGCTCCTCACCTTGAGACTCCTCACCTTGAGACTCCTCACCTTGAGACTCCTCACCTTGAGACTCCTCACCTTGAGACTCCTCACCTTGAGACTCCTCACCTTGAGGCTCCTGACCTTGAGGCTCCTCACCTTGAGACTCCTCACCTTGAGACTCCTCACCTTGAGACTCCTCACCTTGAGGCTCCTCACCTTGAGACTCCTCACCTTGAGACTCCTCACCTTGAGACTCCTCACCTTGAGACTCCTCACCTTGAGACTCCTCACCTTGAGGCTCCTGACCTTGAGGCTCCTCACCTTGAGACTCCTCACCTTGATACTCCTCATCTTGAGGCTCCTCACCTTGAGGCTCCTCACCTTGAGACTCCTCACCTTGAGGCTCCTCACCTTGAGACTCCTCACCTTGAGGCTCCTCACCTTGAGACTCCTCACCTTGAGACTCCTCACCTTGAGGCTCCTCACCTTGAGGCTCCTCACCTTGAGGCTCCTCACCTTGAGACTCCTCACCTTGAGACTCCTCACCTTGAGACTCCTCACCTTGAGGCTCCTCACCTTGAGGCTCCTCACCTTGAGGCTCCTCACCTTGAGACTCCTCACCTTGAGGCTCCTCACCTTGAGACTCCTCACCTTGAGACTCCTCACCTTGAGGCTCCTCACCTTGAGATTCCTCACCTTGAGGCTCCTCACCTTGAGACTCCTCACCTTCACCTTGAGACTCCTCACCTTGAGACTCTTCACCTTGAAGCTCCTCACCTTGAGTCTCCTCACCTTGAGACTCCTCACCTTGAGGCTCCTCACCTTGAGGCTCCTCACCTTGAGACTCTTCACCTTGAGACTCCTCACCTTGAGACTCTTCACCTTGAGACTCCTCACCTTGAGACTCCTCACCTTGAGGCTCCTCACCTTGAGGCTCCTCACCTTGAGACTTCACCTTGAGACTCCTCACCTTGAGACTCCTCACCTTGAGGCTCCTCACCTTGAGGCTCCTCACCTTGAGGCTCCTCACCTTGAGGCTCCTCACGTTGAGACTCCTCACCTTGAGGCTCCTCACCTTGAGGCTCCTCACCTTGAGACTCCTCACCTTGAGGCTCCTCACCTTGAGGCTCCTCACCTTGAGACTCCTCACCTTGAGACTCCTCACCTTGAGACTCCTCACCTTGAGACTCCTCACCTTGAGGCTCCTCACCTTGAGACTCTTCACCTTGAGGCTCCTCACCTTGAGACTCCTCACCTTGAGACTCTTCACCTTGAGGCTCCTGACCTTGAGACTCCTCACCTTGAGACTCCTCACCTTGAGACTCCTCACCTTGAGACTCCTCACCTTGAGACTCCTCACCTTGAGGCTCCTCACCTTGAGACTCCTCACCTTCACCTTGAGACTCCTCACCTTGAGACTCCTCACCTTGAGGCTTCTCACCTTGAGGCTCCTCACCTTGAGACTCCTCACCTTGAGACTCCTCACCTTGAGACTCCTCACCTTGAGGCTCCTCACCTTGAGGCTCCTCACCTTGAGACTCCTCACCTTGAGGCTCCTCACCTTGAGACTCCTCACCTTGAGACTCCTCACCTTGAGGCTCCTCACCTTGAGACTCCTCACCTTCACCTTGAGACTCCTCACCTTGAGACTCTTCACCTTGAAGCTCCTCACCTTGAGACTCCTCACCTTGAGGCTCCTCACCTTGAGGCTCCTCACCTTGAGACTCTTCACCTTGAGACTCCTCACCTTGAGACTCTTCACCTTGAGACTCCTCACCTTGAGACTCCTCACCTTGAGACTCCTCACCTTGAGACTCCTCACCTTGAGGCTCCTCACCTTGAGGCTCCTCACCTTGAGACTCCTCACCTTGAGACTCCTCACCTTGAGGCTCCTCACCTTGAGGCTCCTCACCTTGAGACTCTTCACCTTGAGACTCCTCACCTTGAGACTCCTCACCTTGAGGCTCCTCACCTTGAGGCTCCTCACCTTGAGGCTCCTCACCTTGAGGCTCCTCACCTTGAGGCTCCTCACGTTGAGACTCCTCACCTTGAGGCTCCTCACCTTGAGGCTCCTCACCTTGAGACTCCTCACCTTGAGACTCCTCACCTTGAGACTCCTCACCTTGAGGCTCCTCACCTTGAGGCTCCTCACCTTGAGACTCCTCACCTTGAGGCTCCTCACCTTGAGACTCCTCACCTTGAGACTCCTCACCTTGAGACTCATCACCTTGAGACTCATCACCTTGAGACTCCTCACCTTGAGGCTCCTCACCTTGAGACTCCTCACCTTGAGACTCATCACCTTGAGACTCCTCACCTTGAGGCTCCTCACCTTGAGGCTCCTCACCTTGAGGCTCCTCACCTTGAGGCTCCTCACCTTGAGACTCCTCACCTTGAGGCTCCTCACCTTGAGGCTCCTCACCTTGAGACTCCTCACCTTGAGACTCCTCACCTTGAGACTCCTCACCTTGAGGCTCCTCACCTTGAGGCTCCTCACCTTGAGACTCCTCACCTTGAGACTCCTCACCTTGAGACTCCTCACCTTGAGGCTCCTCACCTTGAGACTCTTCACCTTGAGACTCCTCACCTTGAGACTCCTCACCTTGAGACTCCTCACCTTGAGGCTCCTCACCTTGAGGCTCCTCACCTTGAGGCTCCTCACCTTGAGACTCCTCACCTTGAGGCTCCTCACCTTGAGACTCCTCACCTTGAGGCTCCTCACCTTGAGACTCCTCACCTTGAGACTCCTCACCTTGAGACTCCTCACCTTGAGGCTTCTCACCTTGAGACTCCTCACCTTGAGGCCCCTCACCTTGAGGCTCCTCACCTTGAGACTGCTCACCTTGAGGCTCCTCACCTTGAGGCTCCTCACCTTGAGGCTCCTCACCTTGAGGCTCCTCACCTTGAGGCTCCTCACCTTGAGACTCCTCACCTTGACACTCCTCACCTTGACACTCCTCACCTTGAGACTCCTCACCTTGAGGCTCCTCACCTTGAGACTCTTCACCTTGAGACTCCTCACCTTGAGACTCCTCACCTTGAGACCCCTCACCTTGAGGCTCCTCACCTTGAGACTCTTCACCTTGAGACTCCTCACCTTGAGACTCCTCACCTTGAGGCTTCTGACCTT
>JAQNBH010000018.1:3479342-3686842 GCA_028752905.1 Cladorhizidae sp. MBARI D1340-BT2 | reverse complement strand
AGATGTGAATATTTCCTCCATGTTTTCTATGTAGTCACCAGATGTGAATATTTCCTCCATGTTTTCTTGCTAGTCACTAGATGTGAATATTTCCTCCATGTTTTCTTGCTAGTCACTAGATGTGAATATTTCCTCCATGTTTTCTTGCTAGTCACTAGATGTGAATATTTCCTCCATGTTTTCTTGCTGTCACCAGATGTGAATATTTCCTCCATGTTTTCTTGCTGTCACCAGATGTGAATATTTCCTCCATGTTTTCTTGCTGTCACTAGATGTGAATATTTCCTCCATGTTTTCTAGCTAGTCACTAGATGTGAATATTTCCTCCATGTTTTCTTGTTAGTCACTAGATGTGAATATTTCCTCCATGTTTTCTTGCTAGTCACTAGATGTGAATATTTCCTCCATGTTTTCTAGCTAGTCACCAGGTGTGAATACTTCCTCCATGTTTTCTTGCTAGTAGTCACTAGATGTGAATATTTCCTCCATGTTTTCTTGCTAGTCACTAGATATGAATATTTCCTCCATGTTTTCTTGTTAGTCACTAGATGTGAATATTTCCTCCATGTTTTCTTGCTAGTCACTAGATGTGAATATTTCTCCATGTTTTCTAGCTAGTCACTAGATGTGAATATTTCCTCCATGTTTTCTTACTAGTCGCCAGATGTGAATATTTCCTCCATGTTTTCTTAATAGTCACTAGATGTGAATATTTCCTCCATGTTTTCTAGCTAGTCACTAGATGTGAATATTTCCTCCATGTTTTCTTGCTAGTCACTAGATATGAATATTTCCTCCATGTTTTCTTGTTAGTCACTAGATGTGAATATTTCCTCCATGTTTTCTTGCTAGTAGTCACCAGATGTGAATATTTCCTCCATGTTTTCTTACTAGTCACTAGATGTGAATATTTCCTCCATGTTTTCTTGCTAGTCACTAGATGTGAATATTTCCTCCATGTTTTCTTACTAGTCGCCAGATGTGAATATTTCCTCCATGTTTTCTTAATAGTCACTAGATGTGAATATTTCCTCCATGTTTTCTTGCTAGTCACTAGATGTGAATATTTCCTCCATGTTTTCTTGCTAGTCACTAGATATGAATATTTCCTCCATGCTTTCTAGCTAGTCACTAGATGTGAATATTTCCTCCATGTTTTCTTGCTAGTCACTAGATGTGAATATTTCCTCCATGTTTTCTTACTAGTCACTAGATGTGAATATTTCCTCCATGTTTTCTTGCTGTCACTAGATATGAATATTTCCTCCATGCTTTCTAGCTAGTCACTAGATGTGAATATTTCCTCCATGTTTTCTTGCTAGTCACTAGATGTGAATATTTCCTCCATGTTTTCTTACTAGTCACTAGATGTGAATATTTCCTCCATGTTTTCTTGCTAGTAGTCACCAGATGTGAATATTTCCTCCATGTTTTCTTACTAGTCACTAGATGTGAATATTTCCTCCATGTTTTCTTGCTAGTCACTAGATGTGAATATTTCCTCCATGTTTTCTTACTAGTCGCCAGATGTGAATATTTCCTCCATGTTTTCTTAATAGTCACTAGATGTGAATATTTCCTCCATGTTTTCTTGCTAGTCACTAGATGTGAATATTTCCTCCATGTTTTCTTGCTAGTCACTAGATGTGAATATTTCCTCCATGTTTTCTTGCTAGTCACTAGATGTGAATATTTCCTCCATGTTTTCTAGCTAGTCACTAGATGTGAATATTTCCTCCATGTTTTCTTGCTAGTCACTAGATGTGAATATTTCCTCCATGTTTTCTTGCTAGTCACTAGATGTGAATATTTCCTCCATGTTTTCTTGCTAGTCACTAGATGTGAATATTTCCTCCATGTTTTCTTGCTAGTTGAATATTTCCTCCATGTTTTCTTGCTAGTCACTAGATGTGAATATTTCCTCCATGTTTTCTAGCTAGTCACTAGATGTGAATATTTCCTCCATGTTTTCTTGCTCGTCACTAGATGTGAATATTTCCTCCATGTTTTCTTGCTAGTCATATGATGTGAATATTTCCTCCATGTTTTCTTGCTAGTTGAATATTTCCTCCATGTTTTCTTCCTAGTCACCAGATGTGAATATTTCCTCCATGTTTTCTTGCTAGTCACTAGATGTGAATATTTCCTCCATGTTTTCTAGCTAGTCACTAGATGTGAATATTTCCTCCATGTTTTCTTACTAGTCACCAGATGTGAATATTTCCTCCATGTTTTCTTGCTAGTCACTAGATGTGAATATTTCCTCCATGTTTTCTAACTAGTCACTAGATGTGAATATTTCCTCATGTTTTCTTTCTGTCACTAGATGTGAATATTTCCTCCATGTTTTCTAGCTACTCACCAGATGTGAATATTTCCTCCATGTTTTCTAGCTAGTCACTAGATGTGAATATTTCCTCCGTGTTTTCTAGCTAGTCACTAGATGTGAATATTTCCTCCATGTTTTCTTGCGAGTAGTCACCAGATGTGAATATTTCCTCCATGTTTTCTTGCTACTCACCAGATGTGAATATTTCCTCCATGTTTTCTTGCTAGTCACTAGTAGATGTGAATATTTCCTCCATGTTTTCTAGCTAGTCACTAGATGTGAATATTTCCTCCATGTTTTCTAGCTAGTCACAAGATGTGAATATTTCCTCCATGTTTTCTTGCTAGTAGTCACCAGATGTGAATATTTCCTCCATGTTTTCTTGCTAGTAGTCACTAGATGTGAATATTTCCTCCATGTTTTCTTACTAGTCGCCAGATGTGAATATTTCCTCCATGTTTTCTTGCTAGTCACCAGATGTGAATATTTCCTCCATGTTTTCTTGCTAGTCACTAGATGTGAATATTTCCTCCGTGTTTTCTTGCTAGTCACTAGATGTGAATATTTCCTCCATGTTTTCTTGCTAGTCACTATATAGATGTGAATATTTCCTCCATGTTTTCTTGCTAGTCACTTGATGTGAATATTTCCTCCATGTTTTCTAGCTAGTCACTAGATGTGAATATTTCCTCCATGTTTTCTTGCTAGTCACTAGATGTGAATATTTCCTCATGTTTTCTTGCTGTCACCAGATGTGAATATTTCCTCCGTGTTTTCTTGCTGTCACCAGATGTGAATATTTCCTCCATGTTTTCTTGCTAGTCACTAGATGTGAATATTTCCTCCATGTTTTCTTGCTAGTCACTAGATGTGAATATTTCCTCCATGTTTTCTAGCTAGTCACTAGATGTGAATATTTCCTCCATGTTTTCTTGCTAGTCACTAGATGTGAATATTTCCTCATGTTTTCTTGCTAGTCACTAGATGTGAATATTTCCTCCATGTTTTCTTGCTAGTCACTAGATGTGAATATTTCCTCCATGTTTTCATGCTAGTCACCAGGTGTGAATATTAGTTGTTGTTTGGAGAGGAGGAAGACAACACGTGCAGCTGCAGCGTGGAATAGAAGAGGGTGTGGCTTTGCCCCTCCCACCTGGAATTATTTTAAGACTTTCTATAGGATGCAATTTGGGATGAAAAGACTTAAAAATTGACCATGTGTTTTGGGTGGGTTGGTGGGGTCTCTCCCTCTTCAGAATGAAACACGATCAAGAACAGTCATGTACATCTCTACAACATGTTGCTGTTGTTGCTGTTGTTGCTGTTGCTGTTGCTGTTGCTATTGTTGCTGTTGTTGCTGTTGTGCAGGAGATATTCAAATGATTGAACTCCTTCACGCCATAACTCTGAAGAGACTTGCGAGCAATGTCATGCCCACTGGCACAGAGGTGCCCTCCCTTGGTGTGGACGTGCCAAGTACTTCTGCTCAGAAGGTGGTTGAGGCCACTCCCCCATCTGCCCCTCCTCCTTCTGTTCCAGCTGTGCAGAAGCCTATTGACCTCGGTGAACTCAAGTCACGTCTCCAGAATGCCTATCGCACCCCAGCAGTGAATGTGGCCGTACGTGTTGCCAGCTTCTCCTAGAGATGTATACAGCTCTAGGGCTGACCATAACCATAACCCTAGCCCTAACTCTAACCATAGCCCTAACTCTAACCATAGTATTAAACCCTAACCATAGTCTTATCCCTAACTCTAACTCTAACCATAACCGTAGCCCTAAGCTTAACCCTAGTCCTAGCCCTAACTCTAACCATAGTCCTAACCCTAACCATAATCCTAGCCTTAACTCTAACTTTAACCGTAGTCCTAGCCCTGACTCTACCTAACCCTAACTGTGGTCCTAACCCTAACTCTAACCATAGTCCTTCCCTAACCTTAATCATAGTCCTAGACCTAACTCTAACCATAGTCCCAGCCCCATTGTCCTAACCCTAATCTTAACCGTAGTCCTATCTAACTATAGTCCTAACCCTAACCGCAGTTCTAGCACTAACCCTAACTGTAATCATAGCCCTAGCCCTGCCCTAACCATAGTCCTAACCTAGTCCTAGCCCTAACTTTAACTATAGACCTAGCCCTAACCCTAACTGTAGTTCTAGCCCTAACCTTAACCATAGTCCTAACCCTAACTGTAGTCCTAGCCCTAACCCTAATCGTACTCCTAGCCCTAACCCTAACTATAGTCCTAACCCTTGCCTTAACTGTATTAACTGTAACCATTGCCCCAACTGGCTCTAAGCCATAGCTCTCCCTGGCACTAATCGTACCCTAGCCATAGCCCTACAGAGTGCCTTTCAGGTTTTTTCGAAAGGGGGAAGGGGGGGAGGGTGCTAAAGATGAATATTGGGGGAGGGGGGATTCCAAGTGCCTGCAGGGCACCCTTCAGTTTAGGGGGATCTGGGGGGAATTTTTTGGTCTTCTTGATTCTGATAACAATTTCAGAGAAAAATAGCAGCTGACCTAGTCAGTGATTCAACACTCACTCTAGAATAGAGAGAAATAGCAGGCAGAGTAGCTGACCTAGTCAGTGATTAAACACTCACTCTAGAATAGAGAGAAATAGCAGGCAGAGTAGCTGACCTAGTCAGTGATTAAACACTCACTCTAGAATAGAGAGAAGTAGCAGGCAGAGTAGCTGACCTAGTCAGTGATTAAACACTCACTCTAGAATAGAGAGAAGTAGCAGGCAGAGTAGCTGACCTAGTCAGTGATTAAACACTCACTCTAGAATAGAGAGAAATAGCAGGCAGAGTAGCCAGTGATTAAACACTCACTCTAGAATAGAGAGAAATAGCAGGCAGAGTAGCTGACCTAGTCAGTGATTAAACACTCACTCTAGAATAGAGAGAAATAGCAGGCAGAGTAGCTGACCTAGTCAGTGATTAAACACCCACTCTAGAATAGAGAGAAATAGCAGGCAGAGTAGCTGACCTAGTCAGTGATTCAACACTCACTCTAGAAATAGAGAGAAATAGCAGGCAGAGTAGCTGACCTAGTCAGTGATTAAACACTCACTCTAGAATAGAGAGAAATAGCAGGCAGAGTAGCTAGTCAGTGATTAAACACTCACTCTAGAATAGAAAGAAATAGCAGGCAGAGTAAACACACACTCTAGAATAGAGAGAAATAGCAGGCAGAGTAGCTGACCTAGTCAGTGATTAAACACTCACTCTAGAATAGAGAGAAATAGCAGGCAGAGTAGCTGACCTAGTCAGTGATTCAACACTCACTCTAGAAATAGAGAGAAATAGCAGGCAGAGTAGCTGACCTAGTCAGTGATTAAACACTCACTCTAGAATAGAGAGAAATAGCAGGCAGAGTAGCTGACCTAGTCAGTGATTAAACACTCACTCTAGAATAGAGAGAAGTAGCAGGCAGAGTAGCTGACCTAGTCAGTGATTAAACACACACTCTAGAATAGAGAGAAATAGCAGGCAGAGTAGCTGACCTAGTCAGTGATTAAACACACACTCTAGAATAGAGAGAAGTAGCAGGCAGAGTAGCCAGTGATTAAACACTCACTCTAGAATAGAGAGAAATAGCAGGCAGGGTAGCTGACCTAGTCAGTGATTAAACACTCACTCTAGAATAGAGAGAAGTAGCAGGCAGAGTAGCCAGTGATTAAACACTCACTCTAGAATAGAGAGAAATAGCAGGCAGAGTAGCTGACCTAGTCAGTGATTAAACACTCACTCTAGAATAGAGAGAAGTAGCAGGCAGAGTAGCTGACCTAGTCAGTGATTAAACACTCACTCTAGAATAGAGAGAAATAGCAGGCAGAGTAGCCAGTGATTAAACACTCACTCTAGAATAGAGAGAAATAGCAGGCAGGGTAGCTGACCTAGTCAGTGATTAAACACTCGCTCTAGAATAGAGAGAAATAGCAGGCAGAGTAGCTGACCTAGTCAGTGATTAAACACCCACTCTAGAATAGAGAGAAATAGCAGGCAGAGTAGCTGACCTAGTCAGTGATTCAACACTCACTCTAGAAATAGAGAGAAATAGCAGGCAGAGTAGCTGACCTAGTCAGTGATTCAACACTCACTCTAGAATAGAGAGAAGTAGCAGGCAGAGTAGCTGACCTAGTCAGTGATTAAACACTCACTCTAGAATAGAGAGAAATAGCAGGCAGAGTAGCTAGTCAGTGATTAAACACTCACTCTAGAATAGAAAGAAATAGCAGGCAGAGTAAACACACACTCTAGAATAGAGAGAAATAGCAGGCAGAGTAGCTGACCTAGTCAGTGATTAAACACTCACTCTAGAAATAGAGAGAAATAGCAGGCAGAGTAGCTGACCTAGTCAGTGATTCAACACTCACTCTAGAATAGAGAGAAATAGCAGGCAGAGTAGCTGACCTTGGGCTAGGGCTTTAGTAGAACTGAAGGCTATAGCTCTTGCGTATCTAGGCAACAGCTTCCCAGAAATAAATACGATAATGAATGACACCTGCTGAATCAGCATAATACCACTCCTGTGTGGTGTGAATAGGTGTGAGAGCATAAACATTTCCCCTCAGTCTCAGCCAACAATGAGTGAGGTTCTTTGTTTCTGTGTTGTGTTGTCATAGGCTTCGGGACTGGAGAAGCCATCGCTTCTTTCCCCTGCCAGCACTCGCTTCCCTTCCAAACGATCTAACAGCCATTCGTCTCTTTCATCCCCCACCTCTCCCTCATCCCCTTCTGTCAGTCGAACATCACTAGGGGTCAGGAGGTCCCAACAAAGTCCCGCCAAGCCCGCCCCTCTCTTCCTGAGTCCACAGAACAGCTCCAGACAACTGCCCCTCAGCAAGGGGGCTCATGTCAAAATGCCACACTCCCCCGTCAAGATGATGTCATTGCCCAATGAAGAGAGAGTTTCGGTGAGACCGTCACATCTCTTCAGTGCAGGAGGAGGGAGTAACGAGGGATGGAAGGGGAAGGTACGTCCCAAAGATACGGGCAGCAGCGCTGCTGGCTCACCTTTCAACTTCTCCCCACGTCTCGGAACTCCAAAGGGTCGCATAACGCCAAGGAATCGTGGGTTTTCTTCCGAGTCCGGACCGTACAGTGCGGGGGCAAGATTGGGACGAGGAAACGAGTCTGCCAAGCAAGGTAGAGTGGCACATGAGGCAATATGCATTCTGTTGTGAGTGCCCTTTGCGGCACTAAGTCTCCATTCCATTCTGGGTTGTCTGATTTCCATTCTGTTCTTGGTTATGAATATATATGTTGTTCTACACCTGGTCGTATACCATCTCCATTCTATTCCTTGCATTCGGTCTCCATTCTGGTTATTCTATTCTCTGTCTCTATTCTGGATTGTTTTCGGTCTCTATTCTATTCTGGATTGTATTCTGTCTCCATTCTATTCTGAATTTTAGTCGGTCTCCATTCTATCCTGGTTTTGTATTTGGTCTCCATTCTATTCTGGGTTGTATTATGGTTATTCTGGATTGTGTTCGATCTCCATTCTATTCTGGATTGTGTTCGATCTCCATTCTATTCTGGATCGTATTCAGCCTCTATTCTATTCTGGATTGTATTGAGTCTCCATTCTATTCTGGATTATATTGTCTCCATTCTATTCTGGTGTTGTATTTGATCTCCATTCTATTCTGGATTGTGTTCGATCTCCATTCTATTCTGGATCGTATTCAGCCTCCATTCTATTCTGGATTGTATTGAGTCTCCATTCTATTCTGGATTATATTGTCTCCATTCTATTCTGGTGTTGTATTTGGTCTCCATTCTATTCTGGATTGTGCAGTATAAGATTCTTTATGCTCCCATTACTTTTACTTTGCTCGTAGACTTGAAGTCGGTGCTGACAGCTGCATCGCTGGGCCACTATTTTCCGATGTTTGAGGCACAAGAGGTGAAAGGTCACACAATGATTCATTAACCCCTCCCCCCTCATTTTGTAGATATTATTAATTACCCAGCATAGGGCAGGGTCAAGGGTCAAGTAGAGAATCACTCCATCGGTCAGTCAGGCAACATGTACCCTGTCACATAGTGGCAGAGAGGTTAGAGTTCATGTCTTAAGATGATGTGAATTCTAGTGAAATAACTATTAAAGGCACTGGAATAGGAATGAAATTTGCAATTATCTCATGCGTTGTGAAGCAGGGTGGGTGCCATTTTTGTCTAGGTTCAAACAGGATGGACATTTATACTACCTGTACAAATTCATTAAACAGCCAAACACTTTCATGACATCTTAGAACAATGCTGAGCTTGGGTGGTTATCTCTCATGACAGCTGCTCCCACTAAACATGACCTCAACACTGAATGTAGTTGAGTTGAGTTGCTGTGACTGTCTCTCTCATGGCAGCTGCTCCCACTAAACATGGCCTCAACACTGAATGTAGTTGAGTTGAGTTGCTGTGACTGTCTCTCTCATGGCAGCTGCTCCCACTAAACATGACCTCAACACTGAATGTAGTTGAGTTGAGTTGCTGTGACTGTCTCTCTCATGGCAGCTGCTCCCACTAAACATGGCCTCAACACTGAATGTAGTTGAGTTGAGTTGCTCTGACTGTCTCTCTCATGGCAGCTGCTCCCACTAAACATGGCCTCAACACTGAATGGAGTTGAGTTGAGTTGCTGTGACTGTCTCTCTCATGGCAGCTGCTCCCACTAAACATGGCCTCAACACTGAATGTAGTTGAGTTGAGTTGCTGTGACTGTCTCTCTCATGACAGCTGCTCCCACTAAACATGGCCTCAACACTGAATGTAGTTGAGTTGAGTTGCTGTGACTGTCTCTCTCATGGCAGCTGCTCCCACTAAACATGGCCTCAACACTGAATGTAGTTGAGTTGAGTTGCTGTGACTGTCTCTCTCATGACAGCTGCTCCCACTAAACATGGCCTCAACACTGAATGTAGTTGAGTTGAGTTGCTGTGACTGTCTCTCTCATGGCAGCTGCTCCCACTAAACATGGCCTCAACACTGAATGTAGTTGAGTTGAGTTGCTGTGACTGTCTCTCTCATGGCAGCTGCTCCCACTAAACATGGCCTCAACACTGAATGTAGTTGAGTTGAGTTGCTGTGACTGTCTCTCTCATGACAGCTGCTCCCACTAAACATGGCCTCAACACTGAATGTAGTTGAGTTGAGTTGCTGTGACTGTCTCTCTCATGGCAGCTGCTCCCACTAAACATGGCCTCAACACTGAATGGAGTTGAGTTGAGTTGCTGTGACTGTCTCTCTCATGGCAGCTGCTCCCACTAAACATGGCCTCAACACTGAATGTAGTTGAGTTGAGTTGCTGTGACTGTCTCTCTCATGGCAGCTGCTCCCACTAAACATGGCCTCAACACTGAATGGAGTTGAGTTGAGTTGCTGTGACTGTCTCTCTCATGGCAGCTGCTCCCACTAAACATGGCCTCAACACTGAATGTAGTTGAGTTGAGTTGCTGTGACTGTCTCTCTCATGGCAGCTGCTCCCACTAAACATGACCTCAACACTGAATGTAGTTGAGTTGAGTTGCTGTGACTGTCTCTCTCATGGCAGCTGCTCCCACTAAACATGGCCTCAACACTGAATGTAGTTGAGTTGAGTTGCTGTGACTGTCTCTCTCATGGCAGCTGCTCCCACTAAACATGGCCTCAACACTGAATGTAGTTGAGTTGAGTTGCTGTGACTGTCTCTCTCATGGCAGCTGCTCCCACTAAACATGGCCTCAACACTGAATGTAGTTGAGTTGAGTTGCTGTGACTGTCTCTCTCATGGCAGCTGCTCCCACTAAACATGGCCTCAACACTGAATGGAGTTGAGTTGAGTTGCTGTGACTGTCTCTCTCATGGCAGCTGCTCCCACTAAACATGGCCTCAACACTGAATGGAGTTGAGTTGAGTTGCTGTGACTGTCTCTCTCATGGCAGCTGCTCCCACTAAACATGGACTCAACACTGAATGTAGTTGAGTTGAGTTGCTGTAACTGTCTCTCTCATGGCAGCTGCTCCCACTAAACATGGCCTCAACACTGAATGTAGTTGAGTTGAGTTGCTGTGACTGTCTCTCTCATGGCAGCTGCTCCCACTAAACATGGCCTCAACACTGAATGTAGTTGAGTTGAGTTGCTGTGACTGTCTCTCTCATGGCAGCTGCTCCCACTAAACATGGCCTCAACACTGAATGTAGTTGAGTTGAGTTGCTGTGACTGTCTCTCTCATGACAGCTGCTCCCACTAAACATGGCCTCAACACTGAATGTAGTTGAGTTGAGTTGCTGTGACTGTCTCTCTCATGGCAGCTGCTCCCACTAAACATGGCCTCAACACTGAATGGAGTTGAGTTGAGTTGCTGTGACTGTCTCTCTCATGGCAGCTGCTCCCACTAAACATGGCCTCAACACTGAATGTAGTTGAGTTGAGTTGCTGTGACTGTCTCTCTCATGGCAGCTGCTCCCACTAAACATGGCCTCAACACTGAATGTAGTTGAGTTGAGTTGCTGTGACTGTCTCTCTCATGGCAGCTGCTCCCACTAAACATGGCCTCAACACTGAATGTAGTTGAGTTGAGTTGCTGTGACTGTCTCTCTCATGGCAGCTGCTCCCCACTAGCCAACATGCCCGACAATGGTCATTCACACCTTACTTGGACATTATACAGTACGCCCTCAGGCTGAGGAAAGGAAAAAGTATCAAAAGCTGTTTCTTGCTTTCGTTCAAAACTTTAAATGCCAAAGATTTTCTACTAGAGAGTACTTGATGAAGTGTACAGGTACTCCAAATATGCAAGTACATCTTCCATGTTCACATGTGCACATGTGGTGTGCATGTCTACATGTGCACTTGTGGTGTGCATGTATTTACATGCTGTGTGCATGTATTTATGTGTGCACATGCTACGTGCATGTATTTACGTGTGCACATGCTACTTGCATGTATTTATGTATGCACATGCTGTATGCATGTAGATGGATGAGGCATCGTTCTGGTCATTATGTGAGCAGGACCTGGCAGAGATGGGCATCAACAGTGTGGAGGACAGAGGTCGCTTTGTCACTCTCATCAACTTGCATCAAACTTCTCAACACACAGGCAAGACAACAGGTATGGTGACGAGGCAGAGATGGTTTCTTTCCTGTCTCGGCAGCTCACAGTACACAGAGTCACACACACACACACACACACACACACACACACACACACTGTGTACACATATCACATTTAATCCTCGCAGTGCAAGTCTTTGCCCTGCATGCACTAGTGTAGTCCTGGGTGAGCCCTGCAAGTCTTATTATTACCTGCATGCACTAGTGTAGTCCTGGGTGAGCCCTGCAAGTCTTATTATTACCTGCATGCACTAGTGTAGTCCTGGGTGAGTCCTGCAAGTCTTATTATTACCTGCATGCACTAGTGTAGTCCTGGGTGAGTCCTGCAAGTCTTATTATTACCTGCATGCACTAGTGTAGTCCTGGGTGAGCCTGCAAGTCTTATTATTGCCTGCATGCACTAGTGTAGTCCTGGGTGAGCCCTGCAAGTCTTATTATTGCCTGCATGCACTAGTGTAGTCCTGGGTGAGCCCTGCAAGTCTTATTATTACCTGCATGCACTAGTGTAGTCCTGGGTGAGCCCTGCAAGTCTTATTATTACCTGCATGCACTAGTGTAGTCCTGGGTGAGCCTGCAAGTCTTATTATTACCTGCATGCACTAGTGTAGTCCTGGGTGAGTCCTGCAAGTCTTATTATTACCTGCATGCACTAGTGTAGTCCTGGGTGAGCCCTGCAAGTCTTATTATTACCTGCATGCACTAGTGTAGTCCTGGGTTAGCCCTGCAAGTCTTATTATTACCTGCATGCACTAGTGTAGTCCTGGGTGAGCCTGCAAGTCTTATTATTGCCTGCATGCACTAGTGTAGTCCTGGGTGAGCCCTGCAAGTCTTATTATTACCTGCATGCACTAGTGTAGTCCTGGGTGAGCCTGCAAGTCTTATTATTGCCTGCATGCACTAGTGTAGTCCTGGGTGAGCCTGCAAGTCTTATTATTACCTGCATGCACTAGTGTAGTCCTGGGTGAGCCTGCAAGTCTTATTATTACCTGCATGCACTAGTGTAGTCCTGGGTGAGCCTGCAAGTCTTATTATTGCCTGCATGCACTAGTGTAGTCCTGGGTGAGCCCTGCAAGTCTTATTATTGCCAACATGCATTGGTCTTCTCTCCAACTCTGCACGTTCTCCTTAGGAGTATATTAAAATTAAAAAATTGGTTGCTGTTGCTAGACTTGGAGTTTATTCCTTATGGCAGATATCTACAAGTTCCATGCTCCAAATTAATCGCCAAATATTTAGATGTAAACCTTCAACTTATACTCCAGATAAAATAATGGTACATGCATATAATGTTAGTACTCGTCCTTATACACACATGCACACACATGTAGCATATATGTCCTCTGTTGACATGGCGATAACACCAACCCTGATCTTGTTGTTCTCTCCCCATTGTTTGTCTGCTGCAGGAGGAACTAGGTCATGCCCTTCTGAAAGATTTGTCTTTCAATAAGACATCTCTGAATTAACATTGACTTTTTAGACGTTTTATAATGCTGGCTACACATGTAACATATTATATGTCCCGTATTTGTCAATAATCAGAGTTTATATATGCAGCCTCTCATAACGGACCCTCCCAGAAGTGGCAAAAATACCAATGGATTTTAGCATGTATCTATAGCTAAGAAGTGGTCCTCTCTCTGCTGCTTCAGGTAGCAGAAACCCACGAAGTACAAATCTATGACAATTACTGGACACTAGCCACACACCCAGAGATCTTATTCAACCACACCCATATTTATGCACATGCTAATTTCCCCTGATGCATTTGTCATATGTTTAGTACAAAACTATTATCATAAGTTTTTATCTGTGGTCTTGTTTTGGGTGTAGGACCATACCAATAACTGCTGCTATGGCTATCGCTACTCTCAGCAGCTATGGCTACAGCTACTCTCAGCCGTTGCTATGGCTACTGCTCAATAGCTGCTATGGCTACAGCTACTCTCAGCTGCTGCTATGGCTACAGCTACTCTTAGCTGCTGCTAAGGCTACAGCTACTCTCAGTTGCTGCTATGGCTACAGCTACTCTTAGCTGCTGCTATGACTACAGCTACTCTCAGTCGCTGCTATGGCTACAGCTACTCTTAGCAGCTGCTATGACTACAGCTACTCTCAGCTGCTGCTATTGCTACAGCAGCTCTGCTATGGCTACAGCTGCTCTTAGCAGCTGCTATGACTACAGCTACTCTTAGCAGCTGCTATGACTACAGCTACTCTCAGCTGTTGCTATGGCTACTGCTCAATAGCTGCTATGGCTACAGCTACTCTTAGCTGCTGCTATGACTACAGCTACTCTTAGCAGCTGCTATGACTACAGCTACTCTCAGCTGCTGCTATTGCTACAGCAGCTCTGCTATGGCTACAGCCACTCTTAATAGCTGGTATCTTCAAAAAGCACTTTACTGGTAAATAGCATGTTGGCTAACCTAAACTCTGGTGTTATAAGTTGTTGTACTACTCTCCCAGGCATCCAGCAACAGCTATCTATATACATGTACCAGCTTTTGTTCTAATGGATTAGAACATGCCAAGACAATAAGGATTCAGCTAGTGGTTATATAAGCCATGTACAGTTACAAAAAGTTAACTAAGGACAGCTTCTCTTACTCTAGGCTCACATGTTGGTCTTGGATTGATTTAAATGCATAACAAAAGAAATGGTTTTCACAACAAATGAATAGTCTTGAAAACACTCCATCACTGCTCTCCAGAGTTGAATCAGTGGACAATAATTTATTATTGATGGATGTTTGCTGTGATTTAGCAACATGTAAGTTGCTTCTTGCCAGCAAATATATACAACCTCACAGCTCCAGCATCTATAGCCAATACTTTAAAGTCCCATCTTGAATACTGGTCTTAATTTGTCCTGTGAGATTTAGGATGAAGGTGACCAATTAGCAGAAGCAGACTTGTGCAGGCTATGGAAGTAGAGATTGTCATTGAAAAGATAATGCCCCCACCAATGGAAAATGCACTCGGGATGAATACATGATAGGTGATGAAGATCTCCTAGTGTGCAAGGAACTTGATGAAGAGATTTGGGAAACTGATTTCTTTCAGCAGGGACAGGAAGACAACAAAGAAGGCAAAATGGACATGGAACCCCTTCCTCGATATCAAGGATTTCAAGGCCTTCTGTCTTTGGAAGAAGAGGTGCAGTAGTTTCTGGAAGGTAGGGAGAATATGAAAGAAGGGTGAGGAGTTGGTTAAGCACAGAACTCAGTCTGCTTACCTTCCATTTCCCCCTACTACTATTAGGCTCTGGAACTCTTCCCCCAATTACTAATTCACTTGGGTAATTTAAGCACTGCTGTATATTCAACACCCCTTATCATCACTTAACTACTTAACTATAATCAACTTAATATATTCCTCATGTATTTGTTTACTTATTTTTACTCTTCACATTAGCCTCAGGCTATTGAGCAGGACCTTTTTCCATAATTTTTATTTTTTTTGGAAAAAAATGGGGGGGGGGGGGGGGGTAATGAAAAAATTGTCCATGACTATTTTGAAACGATATGCTCAACAGACAACCAGACAACTCGACAAGATAATATATATAATTTATAATGCTATTACCAACACACACAAAAAAAATTAGCATAAATAAAGGTACAGCTCTGAGATAGGAACCATCTCTCCATCTCCGAGTCCACTGGATCATATGAGTTTTGAATGTCTGAATGTTCTAGTCCGTTCATCTTTTTTGTTCGCCCTCATGCCTTTTTTCATCTTGCTTCTCATCGGAGGAAAGACCTTTCTCGTAAGATGACGTCACTTCAGTGAAACGACTCAATAGATTTTTCAGATCTGGGACCTAGCATGTGCATTGAGAGGTCACTATTACACGATTTCAAAACTATTTTTGTGAGATTTTCACTTTTTGTTAAAAACAGGACCTATCACAAATCTGGTTCTTAAGTACAGGTCTGCATTAAAGGGCGACTAAAAACAGGGTCCACCACAAATCTGGTTCTAAGTAGTACAGGTCTACATTAAAGGGCGACTTCCACCCAGAATGTGGCATGTTCCCTTGGCCACGATCAGTCGTTTATCGCAGCAGGCTATTTTTATGAGGCTTTGTCATAGAGTCATTCCATGTCAAATCACCCAATGGGTTTAACACCACCATCTTCGATTTTGCTGAAATTTGGTATGTAGGGTGGTCTTGGCATAACTAGCCCAAATCTCAACTATTAGCTCAATCGGACCAGTATTTTCGGAGATATTGGCCCTCGAATTTCGGCATATTTTCGAAAATGGGCGTGGCCACCAATTTTCAGGCGCTGGTATCTCGGAAACCAGTTGGGATAATTTGATGAAACTGGTGTCATTGGAAAGCTAGTTTGATAAGGATTCCAAATCTGTCATCATTTCCTTGGTAGGTGAAAGTTAAATTCCGGTGACCTCTGATCTTTTGTTTGACCTTGAATTCGACCTTGTGGCCCACGTGACCTTGAAATGACCTCAAGTCAAAATTAAACTCCAAGATGTTACCTCAACATATTAAAAAATCCAGGTGTAATATTTGTAGTTTAGTAGTAAAATACACTTAAAGTGGACATACCTGACCAGAAAATGTCCATTTTGACATTTCTAATGTACACAAATGCACTAGGTTGCCTGTCAAATGCCATATGACCCAGCAACCAATATGTTTGTACACAGTGTATGTAATTTTAGTGCATTGTTGTAACATGGCCACAGCCTTTTATAACAAATATGTCAAATAATGCAAAGGCATTTTAATAGAAAATATATACATTTGTATATAGAATACCAGGCGCGGTGGTCGACCTTTACCTCTATCGAATCACCATTATTTATGAGACAAAGATATCTGGCAGCAATATTATTCTAAAGGAACTTTTAGTAACATCATTCATTAATTGACTGTCTAAATTTAAAGAGTTACTGTTTCCACTTTTGACATAGTCCAGTTATTTTAGCAGTGTCATGCTTGCTGATGCTGTACATTCGGATGGAAATTGCAAGAGATGGTGTGTCGATGATGCAAAGGATGCTATTGTTGTCAATCCAACATCTGTCCTCAACTCTAGGCCAACGAAATAGTTTAGCTGGTCCATGGGGATGCATGAAATTGATAAGGTAGTCTCCATGCTCATCTGAAATGTTTTCCACCAGGCCAATCCATGGTTCGTTGTCATATAGACAGCACACATAGTTCTGTTCAGTGATGTCCAATGGCACTTCTGATGTGTTGTCATGTTCGGCTTGGGCTGTGATGGCTACCACAACAGGAAGATCAACTTGCGCACTCAGTTTATATGCAGAGAGATGTGTTGGCGAAAGCGGTACAAATCTATGAAACTGAAGAGTTCCTTTAATTGTTGTTGAAATCTCAAATCGATTTCTCAAGTCGGTGTCAAATTTCTTCACATCTTCGGGTGGGACATTGAAGAATTTGATTCCTGAAATTTTTTCTACACAGAACTTCATGATAGCTTCGATTGTCAGAATCGGGTCACTATAGGGCCGCTGGAGACTTGCCTTGGTCAATAACCTCTTTCCACCAATGCCGTCACAGGCACTTTTGCCATGTGATGTGGCAAAAAAGTTCCATTCTGCTTCCAAGCCAAAATCTTTCTGGTGGTAACAAAGATTGATAAAATTGTGCTTGTTTTTATATTGTCCAGCACAGCCATCAGTGAAGTAGTGGACTTTCTTTATTTCTGGGAATTCATTCTTCAGGTAGTCGAGAACCACTTGCTGGAATGCATACACCGTTGATGTCGAATGGTCCTTCACATCACTGACTACACAAATGTTCCGATGTTCGAGCGTGCTATCATCGAGTTTGCGATAGGCAACAAATGGGTGGATTGTGGCCTGCATGTTTTCCCAGTGAAAACTTTGGATCTCGTCCTGCACAACATACGAGTAGTTTTCGGCAAAATCCCCTTGCAGAATAATTTCTTCTAACGGTTTCATTGATGATTTTAGGTCCTTCATGTATGCACTTTGAGATTTTGCGGTGAAACTGTGGCGGGTTAGTTTTAACAGCTTAGATGAAAAATGGTCTATGAATTCATCTTTGGATTCTGTTATGGCAGTCAGTTTTGTTCTATCGGTACTAATCCATTGCTGGTATGTTATGTCTTCAACATCAGTCAGTTCATCACAGTTATTAAGGTGATCGACCAGACCTTCACGACCAGGACATTCCTTGCAGTGCCCCATCATACACTTTTCATTCTCAGTGGAGCACACACAGAATTTCATAACATCTTTAACAGAAGATTTCAAACATGCTTCAGCCATTAGCTTAGGGTTCTGGTGGTATTTACAGACGCAGACAGAATGAGTTCCTGATGATCCAGCAAGTACACACCATTTCGGACGCAAAGCTGCGAA
Source organism: Cladorhizidae sp. MBARI D1340-BT2 (assembly GCA_028752905.1). Lineage (NCBI taxonomy): Eukaryota > Metazoa > Porifera > Demospongiae > Poecilosclerida > Cladorhizidae > Cladorhizidae sp. MBARI D1340-BT2. The sequence continues at coordinate 3,669,023 of JAQNBH010000018.1, read as the reverse complement.
TGAAGAAAATCCAACCTTCTTTTCTGGGTAGGATTCCTTCCAGGAAGAATGAAGCTCCTTGAGATTCGATAAGATGAGCCGCTTTTGATGTTGAACCTTTTCACCGTCCTTATTACGAACACTCACAGAATCTTTCATCCCAGGACACATCCGACTATTTTCATCACTTTCATAAAAGCTAATAATGTCATTTCTCAGTTCTTTTGACAAAGTTTTACCCGTGTTCTTATCACATTTCCCTAATATACCCTTCTCCTTTTTTACGTCACACGACTTTTTTTCACTAGGTAGTTTGTGGTTCCAAATTCCTTCATAGTCCTAGCTATTGTAAATGGCGACACCGTTAATATCTGAACACGTTCTTGGTAGCTCTGTGACCTTGCAAACTTTTCTTTTAACTCTGTCATTACTGTTTGATAAAGTTTTAGATCCCTTACGCATTGTTCCTCCTCTGAAGCTGAACTGTCTAACTGAACTTCATATGTAAGTTCTAGCTTCCTCTTTAATGTTCGAGTTGCCGATGCAAGTTTTTGCTTCCCTTTAATTATTTTGCTAGAAACTGGCAGTCGACCTGTTTTAACAGGAGTTTGGTTAAGACTAATTAACGTAGTTCTGAGATCTACAAACGAGCTATCCGCATTTTCAGGAGCACAATTATTGTCAACATCCATGTCCATTGAACACGTTTCGTCATGTTTTGGTTGAACATATTGCTTTTGAAGATTCATCAAACAGTCACAACACACTTTTACACCGGGTAGGACAGCACTGGGAGGATCACAGAATTTTTCATACATATCCAAACTGATAGCACGTAGTGATTTATTCCGAGATTTTCCTGGATGTCTGTTCATGGGATCAGAACATTTTTTCTTGAGCGAAGAAAACTTTATTAACAGTTCCTGCTCATGATGAGAACAAATGGTCTTGATGTCCTTCCTTTTACGCCCAGTACGGAGCCTCAGCAACTTCATTTCTTCGTATTTGGTTAGGTTACGTATGAAACTTTTCCTTGTGTGTCGAAATTGGTGGCAGGAATTTTCATCTGTACAGTTGTCCCTGGAAATATAAATTAAGAATGAGATCAGAGTTTACTTTTTTGCAAACAAATTAAGGGGGGATTTGACCGACCACAAATATTGTGTTCAATTGACCTTTAAGTCCATTTTATGATTAAATATGAGAAAAAATTGCAGACATTATAAAATGAGTTTGTACTTACATTTTGTCACCTCTGTTGGCCATTGCTGTTCAGATGTCATACACACTTGATGAATTCTTCTTCTTCTTCTTCTTCAGATTCTTCTTCTTAGCTGCTGCTTTTTTTCTTCCTTTCTTCTTTATTTGGACTCAGGCTTTTCCCCCCCCCCCCCTTTTATACAAGACTGTGTGGTTTAAGTTGCAGTGGGTTTCATGATATTAAGAAGATGGAATGAACATCATATACCCTAATTTCTCGCAATTCTGTCTCTGTCTGGTACGTTCATATTTTATGGCCGCCCAAGCGAGTGGACCAGAGAGACTGGGACCAGGGGGGATGGGGGTAACTCAGGCCGAGGAACGACATGGGCTGGGTCACATCTCCTGTGGGCGTAAAATCGGAGTATAGTAGTACCAGTAGTAGTAATAGGTGCAAGTGGTTTTTCCCAAAGAGCTTGAGCTTTGGACGAGACTTTGCATGCTGTGAGTGTTACCATTGTCATATATATATACGTATATAAACTCAAAATGGACATTTTCTGGTCAGGTATGTCCACTTTAAGTGTGTTTTACTACTAAACTACAAATATTACACCTCTGGATTTTTTTATATGTTGAGGTAACATCTTGGAGTTTAATTTTGACTTGAGGTCATTTCAAGGTCACGTGGGCCACAAGGTCGAATTCAAGGTCAAACAAAAGATCAGAGGTCACCGGAATTTAACTTTCGCCTACCAAGGAAATGATGTCAGATTTGGAATCCTTATCAAACTAGCTTTCCAATGACACCAGTTTCATCAAATTATCCCAACTGGTTTCCGAGATATCAGCGCCTGAAAATTGGTGGCCACGCCCATTTTTTTGAAAATATGTCGAAATTTGAGGCCCAATATCTAAAAAAAATACTGGTCCGATTGAGCTAATATTTGAGATTTGGGCTAGTTATGCCAAGACCACCCTACATACCAAATTTCAGCAAAATCGAAGATGGTGGTGTTAAGATTTTACTTTTTTGGGGGTGATTTGACACGGAATGACCCCATAGAGAGCCTCCCACACAACTGTCTCCTACCCCTCCCACCTGATAAATAGTATGGGAACTAGCACCTTCCATACATCGGAAGGTGCTGGATCACACTCTCATTCTCCCACGTGTTCCCACAGCATTTTAGCCCTTCACTTGTAAGTGCCAAGTTGGAACAGTGTCTATCCTGCTCGAGAATCTGAGCTTTTCCAGTTACTGGATAATGGACATGCTTGTAGGCATGGTAGTCACAATAGAGTTCCCAGCTTAGTGCATGCTATCATTTAGCTAGGCAGACACATATTAGTTCACCGATCTGTACGCATGTTGATTCAATGGCCATTCCTTGCCGACATGTTGGATTTTTACCCATCTAAAATGTCCTTAGTACATGTACTGAGAAAACTTTGTACTGAGAAAACTTTAGGTGGCTATGGACCATATGCAAGCTACAGGCTTTCTCTCCTTGCTACAACTGCCATTAGTACTCCATAGAGATCATCACCATAGTTAATCTAGCTGTGTGCGATTATCATAGCAACACATGGTAGGACAAACATACTCATTAACTAGTAGCCACAACGACAGCACACAAAGTTTTATAACTAGCACGGACGACTGGGCTATAGCAACTTGCCTTATAGTTCTGAGCGATGTACACCCCAAATACGACGCCAGAGGATAGACCTATCTGGAACACCCAAAATTAGTGGCTGACTACACTTGAATAAAGCTGGTCACTTACCGCCCAGGACCACACACCCTTGGCCATAGAGGCAGACGATGGACAAGGCCTGAGTAGAGTGATGAAGTTGTGGGGAAAAAGGTATACGAGAAGACGACAAATCACCCTAGCGTGGTGTGCAATATTTGAAAATTCCAAGGTGGGCATTGACGATTTGTACCTAGCATGGCTGGGGTTGTGAAGAAGACTAGCTTGCTTTTTAGATGGAAGGCCATGGAGTGGAGTTATTTACAACTCTGTAGTAACTATTGTACCTCCGCGGTACCTGCTACAACCTCGGAGACTCCGGTTCATGCCTGGGAGTCGCCTAAGAAATACAGATTTTACAAAACAGAAATTCTACGACACAACAGGAGAAATCCTGAGTTTGAGAAGAAAGCAAGACTAAGGGAGTGTAAGTGTGAGACTTAATGACGGATCAACTGCAATGTACGCAGACGCTCCACAGAAAAAAAATGATCATGCATTTCATGGAGCGAAAACTGTCTTAGCCCTATGTAACAGGGAGCCCAGTTGATGAGTGCCTATGCATGTCTACTCCTATGGGGAAGCCCAATTCATGGGTGCCAAGGCCTGCCCCACAACACAGGAAGCCAAGCTGATTTAAAAGGGGAAAATAAGAAAATGTTGATTCTTATTATCCTCGGAGGTTCAACGTACATTAAAGTTGATCCTTAAACAAGTTGATCCTTTGACATGACACTAATATAAAGGTTACCATGGCAGTGTATGTGCCATTGGACGAGGTGAAACAAGAGTGGATGGGTCCGACAGGGCGTGGTCTGGACCAGTTAAAGGATGCAGGCCTACACTCCCACATCTACCGGGATGCATTTGGCGTGTCGTTCCGTCCTCGTGGCTTTCTGGGTGTGACCTACTCTAACATACATCATGTGACTTGGGGTAGTGTCATACAGGCGAAACATGCACTAAACCCACCCACTGTTACGGTACCACCCATCGCCCTCGTGAGCAAGTGGGGACGGTATGCCACCAAGCCCTTTCATGGGGAACCTGAGGTGAACTACGTCACCTTGACCCTCACCAATCCTGATGGCCACCTACTGGATAGCTCGCAGGAACTGCTACACTGGATGGTGTGAGTGTGTAAATATTTCACCAGTTGTCATAGTAATGTAAAAGTTGGTTGAAGTAAGGGCCGCCGGCTTTACAGATGCTTCCATTTCCTATTTTTTTGAAGCATCCATTACAACTCTTGTGCTTGAAAATCAGCATTTTCTCCAATTCTGGGGACTTGGCAAATTTGTAGATGGGATGTCCGTGTAAGATGCTTGTGCATGTGGCCTCTGCTCTGCAACAGTTCAACCATCTCCTCTAGCTGGCTCACATCTGTCATCTCCTCTAGCTGGCTCACATCTGTCATCCCCTCTAGCTGGCTCGCATCTGTCATCCCCTCTAGCTGGCTCGCATCTGTCATCTCCTCTAGCTGGCTCGCATCTGTCATCTCCTCTAGCTGGCTCACATCTGTCATCTTCTCTAGCTGGCTCACATCTGTCATCTCCTCTAGCTGGCTCACATCTGTCATCTCCTCTAGCTGGCTCACATCTGTCATCTCCTCTAGCTGGCTCACATCTGTCATCTCCTTTAGCTGGCTCACATCTGTCATCTCCTCTAGCTGGCTCACATCTGTCATCCCCTCTAGCTGGCTCACATCTGTCATCCCCTCTAGCTGGCTCACATCTGTCATCCCCTCTAGCTGGCTCACATCTGTCATCTCCTCTAGCTGGCTCACATCTGTCATCTCCTCTAGCTGGCTCACATCTGTCATCTCCTAGCTGGCTCGCATCTGTCATCCCCTCTAGCTGGCTCACATCTATCATCTCCTCTAGCTGGCTCACATCTGTCATCCCCTCTAGCTGGCTCACATCTGTCATCTCCTCTAGCTGGCTCACATCTGTCATCTCCTCTAGCTGGCTCGCATCTGTCATCTCCTCTAGCTGGCTCGCATCTGTCATCTCCTCTAGCTGGCTCACATCTGTCATCTCCTCTAGCTGGCTCACATCTGTCATCCCCTCTAGCTGGCTCGCATCTGTCATCCCCTCTAGCTGGCTCATATCTGTCATCTCCTTTAGCTGGCTCACATCTGTCATCTCCTCTAGCTGGCTCACATCTGTCATCCCCTCTAGCTGGCTCACATCTGTCATCTCTAGCTGGCTCACATCTGTCATCTCCTCTAGCTGGCTCACATCTGTCATCTCTAGCTGGCTCACATCTGTCATCTTCTCTAGCTGGCTCACATCTGTCATCTCCTCTAGCTGGCTCACATCTGTCATCTCCTCTAGCTGGCTCACATCTGTCATCTCTAGCTGGCTCACATAGATTGTCATCCCCTCTAGCTGGCTGTGTCATCTCCTCTAGCTGGCTCACATCTGTCATCTCCTCTAGCTGGCTCGCATCTGGCTGGCTCACATCTGTCATCCCCTCTAGCTGGCTCACATCTGTCATCTCCTCTAGCTGGCTCAGATCTGTCATCTCCTCTAGCTGGCTCACATCTGTCATCTCCTCTAGCTGGCTCACATCTGTCATCTCCTCTAGCTGGCTCACATCTGTCATCCCCTCTAGCTGGCTCGCATCTGTCATCCCCTCTAGCTGGCTCACATCTGTCATCTCCTCTAGCTGGCTCACATCTGTCATCTCCTCTAGCTGGCTCACATCTGTCATCCCCTCTAGCTGGCTCGCATCTGTCATCCCCTCTAGCTGGCTCACATCTGTCATCTCCTCTAGCTGGCTCACATCTGTCATCCCCTCTAGCTGGCTCGCATCTGTCATCTCCTCTAGCTGGCTCACATCTGTCATCTCCTCTAGCTGGCTCACATCTGTCATCTCCTCTAGCTGGCTCACATCTGTCATCTCCTCTAGCTGGCTCATCTCTAGCTGGCTCACATCTGTCATCTCCTCTAGCTGGCTCACATCTGTCATCTCCTCTAGCTGGCTCACATCTGTCATCTCCTCTAGCTGGCTCACATCTGTCATCTCTAGCTGGCTCACATAGATTGTCATCCCCTCTAGCTGGCTGTGTCATCTCCTCTAGCTGGCTCGCATCTGGCTGGCTCACATCTGTCATCCCCTCTAGCTGGGTCACATCTGTCATCTCCTCTAGCTGGCTCAGATCTGTCATCTCCTCTAGCTGGCTCACATCTGTCATCCCCTCTAGCTGGCTCACATCTGTCATCCCCTCTAGCTGGCTCACATCTGTCATCCCCTTAGCTGGCTCGCATCTGTCATCTCCTCTAGCTGGCTCACATCTGTCATCCCCTCTAGCTGGCTCACATTTGTCATCTCCTCTAGCTGGCTCACATCTGTCATCTCCTCTAGCTGGCTCACATCTGTCATCTCTAGCTGGCTCACATCTGTCATCTCCTCTAGCTGGCTCACATCTGTCATCTCCTCTAGCTGGCTCACATCTGTCATCTCCTCTAGCTGGCTCACATCTGTCATCTCCTCTAGCTGGCTCACATCTGTCATCCCCTCTAGCTGGCTCACATCTGTCATCTCCTCTAGCTGGCTCACATCTGTCATCTCCTCTAGCTGGCTCACATCTGTCATCTCCTCTAGCTGGCTCGCATCTATCATCTCCTCTAGCTGGCTCACATCTGTCATCCCCTCTAGCTGGCTCACATCTGTCATCTCCTCTAGCTGGCTCACATCTGTCATCTCCTCTAGCTGGCTCACATCTGTCATCCCCTCTAGCTGGCTCACATCTGTCATCTCCTCTAGCTGGCTCACATCTGTCATCCCCTCTAGCTGGCTCACATCTGTCATCTCCTCTAGTTGGCTCGCATCTGTCATCTCCTCTAGTTGGCTCGCATCTGTCATCTCCTCTAGCTGGCTCGCATCTGTCATCCCCTCTAGCTGGCTCACATCTGTCATCTCCTCTAGCTGGCTCACATCTGTCATCCCCTCTAGCTGGCTCGCATCTGTCATCTCCTCTAGCTGGCTCACATCTGTCATCCCCTCTAGCTGGCTCACATCTGTCATCCCCTCTAGCTGGCTCACATCTGTCATCTCCTCTAGCTGGCTCGCATCTGTCATCCCCTCTAGCTGGCTCGCATCTGTCATCTCCTCTAGCTGGCTCGCATCTGTCATCTCCTCTAGCTGGCTCGCATCTGTCATCTCCTCTAGCTGGCTCACATCTGTCATCTCCTCTAGCTGGCTCACATCTGTCATCCCCTCTAGCTGGCTCACATCTGTCATCCCCTCTAGCTGGCTCACATCTGTCATCTCCTCTAGCTGGCTCACATCTGTCATCTCCTCTAGCTGGCTCGCATCTGTCATCCCCTCTAGCTGGCGCACATCTGTCATCTCCTCTAGCTGGCTCGCATCTGTCATCTCTTCTAGCTGGCTCGCACCTGTCATCTCTAGCTGGCTCACATCTGTCATCTCCTCTAGCTGGCTCGCATCTGTCATCCCCTCTAGCTGGCTCACATCTGTCATCTCCTCTAGCTGGCTCACATCTATCATCTCTTCTAGCTGGCTCACATCTGTCATCTCCTCTAGCTGGCTCACATCTGTCATCCCCTCTAGCTGGCTCACATCTGTCATCTCCTCTAGCTGGCTCACATCTGTCATCTCCTCTAGCTGGCTCGCATCTGTCATCCCCTCTAGCTGGCTCACATCTGTCATCCCCTCTAGCTGGCTCACATCTGTCATCTCCTCTAGCTGGCTCACATCTGTCATCTCCTCTAGCTGGCTCGCATCTGTCATCCCCTCTAGCTGGCGCACATCTGTCATCTCCTCTAGCTGGCTCGCATCTGTCATCTCTTCTAGCTGGCTCGCACCTGTCATCTCTAGCTGGCTCACATCTGTCATCTCCTCTAGCTGGCTCGCATCTGTCATCCCCTCTAGCTGGCTCACATCTGTCATCTCCTCTAGCTGGCTCACATCTATCATCTCTTCTAGCTGGCTCACATCTGTCATCTCCTCTAGCTGGCTCACATCTGTCATCCCCTCTAGCTGGCTCACATCTGTCATCCCCTCTAGCTGTGTGATACACTCGACACTGTGTGATAGCACGTGATACTGACACTGTGTGATATACTAACACTGTGTGATAGCGCATGATACTGACACTGTGTGATAGTACATGATACTGACACTGTGATAGCGTGTGGTTGCTCCACTAACAACCAGCATTTTCAGTACTCTATCTTCTTAGAGTACAGAGTACTACAGACTAGCTGCATGTGTTTAATTAATGCTTGCTTGGTGAAATGTTTCTCTGTGTAATACTATAATTAATTGTGTACAGAGTGAATGTGCCTATAGAGAAGAGAGAAGGCAAGCAATGGAAGCTTCCTACTGAAGCACACACTCTGTGTCCATATCTGACTCCTGTGCCGCCCAGTGGCACCGGCCTCCACAGATTCATCTTCACACTCTACATTCACACCCACCCAGTCCGCACAGATCACACCCAGGTGGATTTGGCCACCGACAACTGGCTTCGGCAAAGGACATTCTCCAGTGCTCGCTTCTTAGCAGAAACCAGCATGGAGAGTGGAGTGCGACCTTTCACTTTCTGTTATTTCCAGACCCACTGGGATAGCTCGGTGCGACATGCTTACAAGCACGTCCTAAGTGAGTTGAGAGCGGGTACTAATTATTATACTCGTGTTTAATGCATGAATCTTCAGTGATTGCTACGCTGAGGAGTTTGGTCGTACTTGGCGTATACATATATTGTGTGATCAGAACCTTTCCCATTGCGAAGGTAGACGACTTGAATTTGTTGAGTACATGGTTGGCGGTGATGTCCCTTCGCAACACTGGCAGGGGTATATTTAGGAGGCGGGGGGATTTGCCCCCTTGTGTCATTATCTCCCCCCTCCCAGGCCCTCCGCCCCCCTCTTTTTTTCCATACCCCAAGTTTGCCCCTCCCCTGGCAAAATTTTGGCATATGGTCGCCACTCTCGGAGATGAATTCTTTACTGATGCTCAGATTCTAAGCTTTCTTATAAACATGTGCCTCCAGGAGATATCTGCCAAATTGAATTCCCGCCAATTTTTTCAGGCTAATCGTAATAATAATAGTAGTAATAATAGTAGTAGTAGTAGTAATAATAATAATAATAATAATAATAATAATAATAATAATAATAATAATAATAGTAATAGTAATAGTAATACTAATGTTATTGTGTATATATATATATCATTTATTACACATGCTGTGTGTATGTGTAGAATATCCTGAGCCAGTGTATATTCTGGAGAAGCGGGTCAGTCCACGTAAACTCAGGAAAACTGAAGTGCATGCATCCCGACAAGCCCACTACACCCTCCTCTAGATCACCTAGAGAGCTATACATATATATGTGTGTGTGTATGGTGACTGTCGGCCCTGGGGCACTCATGTTTGTTTGATATTCTTATTAACATCTTCATGTGTGTAATATTCGTCTGCCCAATTCAGAAGTTGGGCAGATGTGTACAATGCACAACTTGACACTCGACAGGTGATTGTGAAACTGAGAAGATGAAGATTGTGCTCATCATCCTGAAGCCTCGAACTCTCCCGCTTCCGCCAGATTGTCCTGTACGTGTTGCTCATCTCCTTGTGGGCAACTTTTTTTAATTGATTAAGATCAAACAAAACTAATTGATTAACAGAATAACAAACAAACATTAACAAACAAATAATTGATTGAAGGAAATAAGCAGAAAATTAACCAAACATTGAAGCCGAGTATTATACTAAGTTGCTTGTCCATTCATGGACGATTCTTGGTCTCCGGTCACCACACAGAGGGAATGTGGAAACTACTGAAGGGGCAATGCACTCTACAATAGAGAGGATTTCTCTATATAGTAATTATCATCACAGTAATTAATATGAAGGATTCTGAATTTCTCTATCAATCACAGCCAGTATCTATATGTCCCATATGGAACTATGCGAAGCTTAGATATTTGTATGATGCTATATAGCAATCAAGTAATGAGCATTGTATGCATCAGATATCTGTTGGACTTGTTGCTTACGTCATCCACATGCTCCTAATCTCCGCACAAACGACGGCGTAGGATATTTTCAACATGCTTAATTAATGTATGTGGATTTCATGTAGGATCTGTGAATGAGTCTGATTAATTAATGTGTGTAGAGCATTAGTGTGGCTTTGGGCTATATACACAGCACACAAATATTTCTCCTGTGAATCCTTCAGTTGGTCATCAGAAAATATTTTGAAAATATCTTGCTATAGATACACTTGACTAATTCTGGATAATTATAACACTAATGCCGTTTCCTCACCTGATATATATATAGACTGCTTATAGGCCTGTTGTGTACATGTGTCTACACACACCCAGTGTGTAGTTTCAACAATCAACCGCAATATTTATCTCTATAACAGCACAGAGCTAATGTCCATGCACAAATAAACTATTTGAAGTGTGGTCTAAATATATTGGCACTACTAGAGGGTGAGGGGGGTGGAGCTACTCTGCAGTCTACTCAGTAGATGATCAGCTGCAAGATGTGTTTAGTAGATGATCACCTACTGGTGCTGCAAGATGTGTTAGTAGATGATCACCTACTGGTGCTGCAAGATGTGTTAGTAGATGATCACCTGCTGGTGCTGCAAGATGTGTTAGTAGATGATCACCTACTGGTGCTGCAAGATGTGTTAGTAGATATCACCTGCTGGTGCTGCAAGATGTGTTAGTAGATGATCACCTGCTGGTGCTGCAAGATGTGTTAGTAGATGATCACCTACTGGTGCTGCAAGATGTGTTAGTAGATATCACCTGCTGGTGCTGCAAGATGTGTTAGTAGATATCACCTGCTGGTGCTGCAAGATGTGTTAGTAGATGATCACCTGCTGGTGCTGCAAGATGTGTTAGTAGATGATCACCTACTGGTGCTGCAAGATGTGTTAGTAGATGATCACCTGCTGGTGCTGCAAGATGTGTTAGTAGATGATCACCTGCTGGTGCTGCAAGATGTGTTAGTAGATGATCACCTACTGGTGCTGCAAGATGTGTTAGTAGATGATCACCTACTGGTGCCGCAAGATGTGTTAGTAGATGATCACCTACTGGTGCTGCAAGATGTGTTAGTAGATGATCACCTACTGGTGCCGCAAGATGTGTTAGTAGATGATCACCTACTGGTGCTGCAAGATGTGTTAGTAGATGATCACCTGCTGGTGCTGAAAGATGTGTTAGTAGATGATCACCTACTGGTGCCGCAAGATGTGTTAGTAGATGATCACCTACTGGTGCTGCAAGATGTGTTAGTAGATGATCACCTACTGGTGCTGCAAGATGTGTTAGTAGATGATCACCTACTGGTGCTGCAAGATGTGTTAGTAGATATCACCTGCTGGTGCTGCAAGATGTGTTAGTAGATGATCACCTACTGGTGCTGCAAGATGTGTTAGTAGATGATCACCTACTGGTGCTGCAAGATGTGTTAGTAGATGATCACCTACTGGTGCCGCAAGATGTGTTAGTAGATGATCACCTACTGGTGCTGCAAGATGTGTTAGTAGATGATCACCTACTGGTGCCGCAAGATGTGTTAGTAGATGATCACCTACTGGTGCTGCAAGATGTGTTAGTAGATGATCACCTACTGGTGCTGCAAGATGTGTTAGTAGATGATCACCTACTGGTGCTGCAAGATGTGTTAGTAGATATCACCTGCTGGTGCTGCAAGATGTGTTAGTAGATGATCACCTACTGGTGCCGCAAGATGTGTTAGTAGATGATCACCTACTGGTGCTGCAAGATGTGTTAGTAGATGATCACCTACTGGTGCTGCAAGATGTGTTAGTAGATGATCACCTACTGGTGCCGCAAGATGTGTTAGTAGATGATCACCTACTGGTGCCGCAAGATGTGTTAGTAGATGATCACCTACTGGTGCTGCAAGATGTGTTAGTAGATGATCACCTACTGGTGCTGCAAGATGTGTTAGTAGATGATCACCTACTGGTGCCGCAAGATGTGTTAGTAGATGATCACCTACTGGTGCTGCAAGATGTGTTAGTAGATGATCACCTACTGGTGCTGCAAGATGTGTTAAGAGTCTTGTTTCCATTTCCAGATTCGCATGCCGTTGTGTCATTCGTTCAACTTTTCTTCACCATTAACTAGTAGAGCAACATTTTTGTGTAGCACAAACAGAAAACTTTACATGAAGGATATTCCTGACCCGTCCTACCTCAATAATCTACATACATAGCACTTCAGTGACGACTCTGTACCTGCCCTAGTTTGCCATTGTGTTTCGAAGCTAAAACAAAAACCTTTTCGGTTCAGGAGATTTCTATTATGTGTGCCTTGTGGGTAGCTCAAAGGTGGCGCAGGCTATAAGCCATGCACACAAACAAATACTCGCATTAACATGGGCATCGATTTTCGGGAGAGATTTTCAGCTGGAGTAATCTGAGCTTTCGAGCATGGCAATCAATGGTCTCGGGGGCAGGACCATTGGAGACTATTGTGAGTGAGTGGTGTACTGGTCTGGAACATGATTGTCCTGACCTCAGAGCTGATGAGAGTGTATGGTGTACCAGATATCCCCTCAGTGATATACACATAAGGAAGACCTTTGTATATGTTTGTGTTTGTGATCAAGCCAACATTGCTTGTGCTACATATGTAATGATACTTTGATTCTTCACATTTGTGTCACTGGAAAGCATATTGGTGTTCCTCTCTGTGAGACTTTCAAGGCATTCATTATGGCCTTATGATGAAGGGGAATTCACAGAGAAACCTGCTGGTTTCAATGCTATAGTGAAGAACACAATTAGCCAGCATGAACTCGACACCTACACTGCTCAACGGGATGAGTGGTTCAGGAGGTGCTAAAACATGAGTAGGTGGTCTATGTCTGCATTATAAAGAAATTGTGTCCTCATTATAAAGAACGTCCTCATTATAAAGAACGTGTGCATTATAAAGAAAGAAATGACATTAATGACAACATTGATACTTACATTCTTTACATGAGTGTGCTACAACTCTCATGAGTTCACTGGAATATTCCGCCTACATGAAAAGGAAGTTTGCATGTAGACGTGGCTTATGCACAGACACTAGTGGGGATTACTGAGTGGAAGGTGTAGGGCACTTATATAATTATGCTGATGTTCTTTTGGTGGACTGCCAGCTATATATGTTGGATGTGGGATGAAGTTTAGAAGACCAAGAACAGGTATATAGTAGGGAAGAGGGGAGCAGAGTGAATTGTAGGATTGGTGAGGAGATATTGAGAGAGGTGAAGGAGCTTTGGAGTGTGATATGATAAGCTAAGGGGTAATGTTAAAATGGCAAAGAAGACAGAAGAGTGGGCTGTCAAGGTGACCTGGATGAGCCGAGTGAATGGGCAGGTGGAAGTAGACGGGAACATGCAGCTGAAGTGTAATGGACAGGAGGATGTAATGTGTGCAAGAAGTTGGAGTTAGCACAGATGCGAGTGGGTGTGAGATTGTTTGGAACAAATAATACAGTAAAGAACAACTGTATGGGATGAAGAAACTGGAAGAGATTGGAGGTGTTGGAAGAGCAAATTGGTGAAAGTAGCTGTAAATAAACTAAAACAAGATGGTGGGAAGAATGTGAGATCTAGAGAAGTACGGGCTAGACAATGAGGTTGGTTCAGTACATAACTGGAAGGAAAAGATGAAGGTGAGAAATGAGTGGGAATAAATAGTAAGTGTATGCTGAAAAATTGGCAAAGAATGGTTCAATGGTGGAGAGTATGCGAGGTCCATGCAGGATGTGAGAAATTGAGGACTCAGTTGGATTAGGAATAATTAATGAGAAATGTATCGTGTGATAAGGCAGGGGGAAATGTTGGGCATTTTTTGATGTGTTAGTAATTTGAGAGGTATCTGCTGGTACTGGTGGATGAGTTGCACACAGGGCTGGACAGTTGCTGGATGGATATGGAAGAGTGGGTAAGGATGGTAAGGTGGCATTGCTGTTGGGGAAAGGTGTGGCAGGAGTAAGTGATGCAGTGATGGAGGAGGTGGGTGAGGAGTGTGTTATGTATTGGGTAGGGAAGTGCTGGCAGAGCTGTTGTATGGCAAGCTGATGAATGATCTTTGGTCCCTTCCTTGAACAGCTATATATACTCGAAGCTGCTGTTGTTCTTTATAGATTGTGCTGTGTATATAGTGGCCTTAACAGACTCAATAAATCAGGCAATTTCATCATAGTCTTGTAAATATCTTCTATACAATAGCGTGTGTGTATACAGGGCTCAGCAATTAAAAATTCACCAGCACTTCTTGACAGGATGGGTTATGGCACTTCTTTATCCTGACCGTAATTTGTTGTAGGAAGAGCAGCCTTTTCTACATCTACTTATAGTTATAAAGCCTGGTCCTGGAGAGAAGAATCAATCCAAGTCCAGTTGCTTTTCTTATTTCAGGCTCTTTCATATTGCTGTCCTTCCAAAAATCATTCAGCTCGTGCCGAAACATTGGGGCACGGCATCGCTGATGTCTCGCTGTTCTCTGGCACTCCGGGCACTACCGACATATCTCTTTGATGTCCCGGCCAGTAGGAACACTGGAATGCCCTGGTAGTGGTCTTCTTGCGGCCGGAATGCCCTGCCATGGAGATGGCGTGGGCTGTTTTCAGCCATAGTTCTCAGGGAGAACAAGCTGCTCCACATCTTCTTCTGAGCCGTCTGTTTGCTGGATGTGGAAGATGAGGCCATCTTTGTCATGAGTTCTCCTTCTGGGTCCTCTGTCTGTTCCCGGATTGCATGGAGGGGGCAGGGTCAGACTGCTGGACTACCCTCATCTTCTCAGCCCCTCCATGTGGCAGACATCTGTGGCTGAGGAGAACACACTCTGCAGGTCCCGGTTCTGGCTATGGGTCTGCCTTTCTTTGCTGCCTGCCAGTCCAAATAAGTCATCACTAGCCCTCCAGGTATATGCTGTCCTCCTCTACCTCTTGCTCATCTCCATTTCCCTGTCTGTTATCGGCACTTCGTCATCTTTTGCTGCCTCTGGCTGGTCGAGGGAGATGAACACTGTCCTGCTCATTGCATCCAATACCTCGTGCTGCTCCTTGTCTCCTCTTGCTCGTGCTGCTCCTTGTATCCTCTTGCTCGTGCTGCTCCTTGTCTCCTCTTGCCTCATGCTGCTGTCTCCTCTTGCTCGTGCTCCTCCCTGTCTCCTCTTGCTCGTGCTGCTCCTTGTCTCCTCTTGCCTCGTGCTGCTCCTTGTCTCCTCTTGCCTCGTGCTGCTCCTTGTCTTCTCTTGCCTCGTGCTGCTCCTTGTCTCCTCTTGCCTTGTGCTGCTCCTTGTCTCCTCTTGCCTCGTGCTGCTCCTTGTCTCCTCTTGCCTCATGCTGCTGTCTCCTCTTGCCTCGTGCTGCTCCTTGTCTCCTCTTGCCTCATGCTGCTTCTTGTCTCCTCTTGCTCGTGCTGCTCCTTGTCTCCTCTTGCCTCCTTGTCTCCTCTTGCTCGTGCTGCTCCTTGTCTCCTCTTGCCTCATGCTGCTCCTTGTCTCCTCTTTCTCATGCTGCTCCTTGTCTCCTCTTGCCTCATGCTGCTCCTTGTCTCCTCTTGCCTCGTGCTGCTCCTTGTCTCCTCTTGCTCATGCTGCTCCTTGTCTCCTCTTGCCTCGTGCTGCTCCTTGTCTCCTCTTGCCTCGTGCTGCTCCTTGTCTCCTCTTGCCTCGTGCTGCTCCTTGTCTCCTCTTGCCTCGTGCTGCTCCTTGTCTCGTCTTGCCTTGTGCTGCTCCTTGTCTCCTCTTGCTCGTGCTGCTCCTTGTCTCCTCTTACCTCGTGCTGCTCTTGTCTCCTCTTGCCTCATGCTGCTGTCTACTCTTGCTCGTGCTGCTCCTTGTCTCCTCTTGCTCGTGCTGCTCCTTGTCTCCTCTTGCTCGTGCTGTCCTCTTGCTCATGCTGCTCCTTGTCTCCTCTTGCCTCGTGCTGCTCCTTGTCTCCTCTTGCCTCGTGATGCTCCTTGTCTCCTCTTGCCTCGTGCTGCTCCTTGTCTCCTTTGCTCGTGCTGCTCCTTGTCTCCTCTTGCTCGTGCTGTTCCTTGTCTCCTCTTGCCTCGTGCTGCTCCTTGTCTCCTCTTGCTCGTGCTGCTCCTTGTCTCCTCTTGCCTCGTGCTGCTCCTTGTCTCCTCTTGTCTCGTGCTGCTCCTTGTCTCCTCTTGCTCGTGCTGCTCCCTGTCTCCTCTTGCTCGTGCTGCTCCCTGTCTCCTCTTGCTCGTGCTGCTCCTTGTCTCCTTTTGGCTCGTGCTGCTCCTCTCTTGCCTCGTGCTGCTCCTTGTCTCCTCTTGCTAGTGCTGCTCCTTGTCTCCTCTTGCCTTGTGCTGTTCCTTGTATCCTCTTTCTCGTGCTGCTCCTTGTCTCCTCTTGCCTCGTGCTGCTCCTTGTCTCCTCTTGCCTCGTGCTGCTCCTTGTCTCCTCTTGCTCATGCTGCTCCTTGTCTCCTCTTGCCTCGTGCTACTCCTTGTCTCCTCTTGCCTCGTGCTGCTCCTTGTCTCCTCTTGCCTCGTGCTGCTCCTTGTCTCCTCTTGCCTCGTGCTGGTCCTTGCCTCGTGCTGCTCCTTGTCTCTTCTTGCCTCATGCTGCTCCTTGTCTCCTCTTGCCTTGTGCTGCTCCTTGTCTCCTCTTGCTCGTGCTGTTCCTTGTCTCCTCTTGCTCGTGCTGCTCCTTGTCTCCTCTTGCCTCGTGCTGCTCCTTGTCTCCTCTTGCTCGTGCTGCTCCTTGTCTCCTCTTGTCTCATGCTGCTTCTTGTCTCCTCTTGCCTCGTGCTGCTCCTTGTCTCCTCTTGCCTCGTGCTGCTCCTTGTCTCCTCTTGCTTGTGCTGCTCCTCGTCTCCTCTTCCTCATGCTGCTCCTTGTCTTCTCTTGCCTCGTGCTGTTCCTTGTCTCCTCTTGCTTGTGCTGCTCCTTGTCTCCTCTTGCCTCGTGCTGCTCCTTGTCTCCTCTTGCCTCAGTATCTGCGCTTGGTGTGGCCTGTCATCGTCTGTTCTTCCTTGCTCAAACTCCTTCCCAAGTCCACAAGAAAGGCACATGTGACTCTAGCCAGTGGCAAGTCTCTGGGCTTCCCAGTGAAAGGCTTGAAGTCCATCATTCTCAGGTTAATCACCTCCACCCACCCCGGAGTCCAATAGCATGCTACATACTCTCAGCCCAGCAATCACCCTACTGCAGACCATGTGTCAGCTTCTGCTCACGGCCAGGAGGATGGATGCTATCTTTTGTGGGCAACTGCTGGCAATGTGCCAGAACTGATTACACCTGAAACACCTGGCCCCGGTGTCTAATCAAACTTCAGTAGCATCCAGGTCTCGGCCGGTCTTCCTCACCTGCGGTCTGCTTTGGTGGTCTGCTGCATTTCTCCTCTGTGGCTGGCGGCCTGTTCTGGCATATGATCTTACGTTCTGGGTCCAACTCCTACAAGCTATCACCATAGTAGTCGTCAGCCTGGTGCACAGCCTCTTTTCGAGGGCTTCCGATCACACACCCATGTTCGGAGTCAATCTGGCATCCTTGCCATTATGTTCTCCATGTTCTCTAGATCCTGCACCTGTGCTGTGGTCTTACATTCCTTGTACCATTTTTTTGGAAAACCCCTCTTTGAAAAAAGTCAATCCAATTCTCGTCCGTCTGCTTGATCACCAGCTGATATCTTTCCTGATAAGTATGGATCCCAATATAGAAAGATTCCAGGAAGGCCTTATTTATAAGTCAAAGTCCGCCCTTGTCCCAGGAAGGGACGCCTCCCCTCACCCACTCCACCATAACCAGTACAACTCATTTAGTAACATTAACTTAATTTTATCAGATATGTATGTCATAGTGTTTATTACAGTACAAGTTATCTTACCTCATTTACTGTCATTATTATTGTATCTATTTTTGTACTGCAGCTGGGGTGGGATGGTCCCAGCATTTTGAAGGATTAAAATAATAGTAAATAAAATAACACCTAACAAACTGGGCCACTCTGAAGAGCCAAAACTTTAACGACTACCATAATCTTTCTGTATTATTATTTACCATTCTTTGTGTTTCAAGCATGTCTTTTAATTGTTATGGTAGCCGTCCATTTGCCGTAACGATCATTTCCAGGTTAACAATGTGACGATCCTTTCCTGTCTGGCCAGCGCTAAAAGACTATCAGAATGAAACTTCACCACCCATTCCTGCCGGCTATTAATTCTTATAGAAACCTTGACAAGAGGAGTGTAGAAGCTTTACCTGAGCCCAGGGAAGCTTTTCGATTGGGTGACGCCAAGTGCTAGCAATGAAGAGAACTAGATAATGAACATGAATAATTTTGTAATATGTAGCTCGTTATCTTGCTTAATAGAGCTAAGGCATAGTAGTAAGAGAATTTATTAACTTTTTAGAGACTTGGCTAGAAATAATGTTGTCTGGGTTTGGTGGAGTCGAGTCTGTAAACGGATCTGGAAAAGAATGAGTTGATAATTGAATATTGTAACCAGCTAATGGGAAAAACATGTCCTATATAGATTCCCCATTGCATCAAAATTATGGCAAAGTTACTATCTAGCTACAATACAAGCTAGCTTTTGCCCCCTCGGGCATGTGTCACTCCTCTTTCAATGAACATTCAGACTATAAAATATGTAATACAGGGTAACATGTTCATTCTTGATTGAAGCCAGAGCTTGTAGCCAAAATGTCAATCAAGTAAATGTCAAGTTAGTTATTGAGGTCATTGTAATTTTGCTATGATGCATCTGATGGCCTAGCAGTGAGAATGAAAGTCGACAGTGCAACCAGGGTAGTGTGGAGATGTAGGGATTCTCTGTGAGAAGGGAGGCGAGTCTCTTGTAAAAGGTTTGGGCTTCCCTTGCCAAACCTCCAGTAGCAACCAGGGGACTAAATGCTCCACTTCTCTGATGCGCTGTTCGTATGAGTTTTTCTTGAATATTTCATGTTTCCTATAGCAGGAAGATGTCTGCACATCTCTTGGAAGGAGCACTGATAGATACATACGTCATGTGCAGCAATGCAAGTTTTCCATCGAACTCACTATAAGGGGACACTTCAGTTGCCAATTAAGTTCGTAGCTTGTCCTGCATAAAAACCAGTCAACTTAACCCATTTCGGTTCTGTAGTTAACTGTTGCAAAAGAAGGTCTTTTCATGTATTTTTTATCGCTCTCTTCTTCCCCTTCAGCATTAAATTCTTCCTCTTGGAAGACTTCTCAACTTTGCTGGCTACGGCACTTAATTATTACTGGAAGTTACTTGCATGCATGCAAGTGGTGGAGTAGGTGGGTATAATAGATGGTGGTGGAGTTTATGGTGGAGTTGGTATATAGTGGAGTGTGTGGGGAGCTGGGGGGATGGTGATCGAGTAGTTGGTGGGAGATGGTGGTGGAGTTGGTAAGAGAGTTGGTGGATGTTCTGTAACCTAACCATTGTTTACAATATGTATTATTAGTTCATTATTTATGTTATTATTGTTGTTGCTATTATTAAAATATTATTATAATAATTATTATTATATATTATTGATGTCATTATTATTATTTATTATTATTAATATTATTATTATTATTTTATTTAAAAAAATAAATTAATATTATTATTATTATATATATCAAACAACAACAACAAAACAATAACAACAACAACACTAATAATTACACAAGACTGTCCATGCCCGAGCCTCCCATTGCCCCCATGACTGCAAGAGCATTGCCTCTCTGTACCGCCACAGACAATTGTTGCATCAAAAATTGGTATGAATTCTCTTCCCCAGTGTGTTGCTTCATTTTCCTTCCGAGTTCCTTTAGGAAGGCCAATGACTTTGGGCCAATGGCACAACCGCAACTGGCACAAAAAAAAAATTCCTGGTAAGGCAGTGGTACTTGTCCTCCTTTTTCTCTTCAGCCATGACAGCTACCGCACCTGAGCTCCTGGTAGCTTGAGCACAATAGGACTGTGCCAGAGTGTTGGGGCAGGTCACATCCCAGATCAGGGGCTTGCCACATTTGTTATTATTATTATTATTATTATTATTATTATTATTATTATTATTATTATTATTATTATTATTATTATTATTATTATTATTATTATTATTATTATTATTATTATTATTATTATTATTATTATTATTATTATTATTATTATTATTATTATTATTATTATTATTATTATTATTATTATTATTATTATTATTATTATTATTATTATTATTATTATTATTATTATTATTATTATTATTATTATTATTATTATTATTATTATTATATTATTATATTATTATATTATTATTATTATTATTATTATTATTATTATTATTATTATTATTATTATTATTATTATATTATTATATTATTATTATTATTATTATTATTATTATTTTCATCATCACATCATCATCAGTTGCGTGCTCTACTATATATAATGAATGAAGGCTAGAGCATCTAGTCGAAATGTCGAGTGAATACAATTTGAAGTTGATTATTGAGAAGGTGATTTTAATATATAGTTATATTATATATTTTATATACGTATTGCTCAGCTTGGTATATATATATATATAGTTTGTAGCTGGTGACCATCTCTTGCAATAGTTATATTATGTATTATATACGTAGTGTTCAGCTTGTATATATATATATAGTTTGTAGCTGGTGAACAAGTCTCTTGCAATAGTTATATTATATAATTATTATATACTTAGTTTTCAGCTTGTATATATATATATATATAGTTTGTAGCTGGTGAACAAGTATCTTGCAATAGTTATATTATATAATTATTATATACTTAGTGTTCAGCTTGTATATATATATATATAGTTTGTAGCTGGTGAACAAGTCTCTTGCAATAGTTATATTATATATTATATACTTAGTGTTCAGCTTGTATATATATATATATATATATAGTTTGTAGCTGGTGAACAAGTCTCTTGCAATAGTTATATTATATATTATATACTTAGTGTTCAGTTTGTATTATATATATATAGTTTGTAGCTGGTGAACCATCTCTTACAATAGTTATATTATATATTATATACGTAGTGTTCAGCTTGTATATATATAGTTTGTAGCTGGTGTCTCTTGCAATAGTTATATTATATACATGTATTATATAGTAAAACAGAAAAATTAATAATGACAAAAATATAAACCAACAATAATCGTTAAACCAGAGGAAAGGCACTCGGAAGAGAACAGATCCCCAAAACTGCTGCTGTGTTTAGTGTGTTACCATGCTGATGGCAACAGACAGTCTCTGCAGCAATTGTTCAGCTAGGTACATAGTTTATAGCAGGAGAACCACAAAAGTAGTTAAAATAATAATGCTTCTTTTTAACAATTATTTTTTGTGGTAGAATTAATGGCTCCACTTTACCCCCCTTACCTTTTGGATGATGACAAGAGTCCCATCTTGTCTGGTATATAGCTGCTTGGCGAGTGGTTTGTTTCTTTCATGTATTTAAAAATTTATTTTTGCATCATATTGCATGCTTGTTGTGCTTATATATAGCTACTACATCTCTTCCTGGGCAATTTAGATTGTTGCTTGTTAGTTGACCGTATGATGCTGGAGCAGGTGGACAGGATGTTGTGACACATTGTAAAATGACATTTAACTTTATATACTGTCAACATTGTACATATTGATATCATCTGAACTAAGAAATCTTGGCACATGAACAGAGTTAATGTGTGTGTGTGTCTGTGCTTATGTGTGTTAGCGCAAGATGCTGTTATGTACCTTCATGAGAATTTGTTTTGTCGTGTCTTGCTGTATTTCTTGTTTTGTACTGTTTGGTTTTTCAAGGAGAAAACAGCTTGTGAACAAAGATGGTTGTAAATATGCCATCAAGTGGGTGCAGTTTGTGTGGAGTATATAGGAGAGAAGCTGCAGAATACAGTGGAGGAGAGAGGATGATGAAGGGTTGTTGTTTTGGGTGTGTGTGTGTCATTTTTACATTCCTATCATTTTATGCAGCTGCATCCTTTGTTTTTCCTTCATGGGTGTGTGTGTGTATATGTATGCTAATTGTGTGTGTGTGTGTATGTGTGTGGGCATGTATAATTATGCAGAAAAGTAATTTATTGCTCATGTATAATTCATTAGTGATTTTAGAGCAACAGTGTGTATGTGTGTGTGTTTGTGTATATCATCCTCTCTGCACACACGTGTAGGAAACTGAGGGAAACATAATTTTTTCCGCATAAATAACTTTATGTAACACCCCCAGTTAGCATCAGAGATAAATATAATGGAGAGCGCTTTAATAGTCGGCTATTGGTAATATGCAAGGGCAGCTATTTTACTCCAACATTCATTGCATAGTCCTTTTCCTTCTGCACTAATTTCTTTGTAATAACTAGTCTATTTTCCTTGATATGTTACATATTATACACGGATGTGTATATGAGCAACTGGTTGGTTATGACTTGATTACTTCAACTATATTGTCTTTATCAATCATTAAAGAGGTTAGTAGATAGGTTATTTTAAGCCAATTATGAGATAGTGATTTTTCTAAGAAGTTGTGATATAATCCGCATTCCAAATAAAAATAAAGGCAAAAATGGATGGCAGGCAATCCTAGCTCAGTATATATTCAAACAGAACAGTATAATAATACCTGATTAGTAAGCCCAGGCGCTATATACTGTGTATATATGCTACTGTGTATATATGCAGGCTCTTATATTGCTACTGTGTATGGCTTTTTACTCTCCTTTTTTCTTAGTAGAACAAGATTCCCAGTGTAGCCACCGCCCACTCACTTCTTGCTAGTAGATTTTCGTTGTATTTTTACAGTACAGATGAGATGCTATGGAGACATATAACCAGTAATAAATATGGCAGCCTGGTTTGATTACGATGTGGAAACAATCAGATCAAAGTAATGCGGAAAAGTATTTGAAAGATGACCAGTGAAGTGAAGGCAGTTTCATAAAAAGTAAGACACGATAATCACAAAGTATCAGAAAGTATCATAAAGAGAATGTTTAATGTGGTGATGGATAATGAAGTTTGGTAGTGAGTTGCAGAGTCTCGGCAATCTATTCAAGTAGGAGTGTCGTATTTGATGGTAGCACATGTGAAGACCTCGTGTTGGTCGCTGAGAAAGTGACATAATCATGAACTGTTTGTAGAGTTTTAAGAAGCTTTATAATGTGAGATACCTCCAATGACATCAAGAGGGAGAATATTTTGAAGCAATTTTAACAATCATTGTAATTTCCATTGAACTCCTCTAGCAGATTTGTCAAGTGAGTCTCCAGACAGGTGGCATCGTGTTAGTTTAGCCTAACAAGGGATTAGTCAAGTGAGTCTCCAGACAGGAGGCATCGTGTTAGTTTAGCCTAACAAGGGATTAGTCAAGTGAGTCTCCAGACAGGTGAGCATCGTGTTAGTTTAGCCTAACAAGGGATTAGTCAAGTGAGTCTCCAGACAGGTGGCATCGTGTTAGGTTAGCCTAACAGGGGAAATATAAAGTAACTTCTCAGTTGCAACAGAATTACAAAGACAAAAGTTTGACGTAGTAATCTGTAGGCTACTGATTATCAGGAAAGTTCATACCTAGATCATTGTGATCTTTGACAAGATCTGAGTACTTCTGATGGAGTACTTTGTCGAAACTCTATTGATGTCTTTGGGATGAAAAAAATTTGCAAGAGTATTTATTTAGACCGAGTTATTACTCCAGTTATTGGTGGCATTAACATCACTCTGAAGCAGAGGTAGTGGGTGTAAGTTTGCAGCATTTTATATCATCAGAAGAAGTATGGTATGAGTGATAAATAGTTAATAAGTAGCAATGAATTAATCTAGCTCTAGAGCTAATTATATATAGCTATAAATAACCTTGAAGAAGCATCGATATAGCCTTGACTGATATAGGCTTCCTCCATTTTACTAAGTAGCTAAAAAAAATTGGTAGCAAATTCTTTTTGCCTTCCTGAGAAAAGCAGAAACAAGCACAGAGTCTTGGGCTTCTTGACAATCCAACGACCATTGGAAGCTTAAATCATCTGACCGGCTCTTTCAGAGCCAGACTTCCTCTGGAACATTTGTGTTCTTGGCAGCCGTCTCTCTTGCTAGTTTCTTTTTTAACGCTCGTCATCGTATCCGCTGTCATCGTCGTCGTTTCTCTCATTTTTACCATTTATCCTCTCCTAGTTTGGCTAATGTAGGCTGCCTACTCTACTTGTGTCTGGTGACGTGGAAACTAACCAGGTCCTTGTACTGCTGATGATGTCAAGTGTGTGTAGTGTTTGTTCAGATGAACGTGATATGATGCAATGTGAAATCTGCTCCAGTTGGTCTCCTGCACTTGTGTTGGTATCTCCATCTCTCTTCAGTCTTGCACAATCTTATCCATTTGTCAGCCCTCACTGTGTAAAGAATTCTGTCTCACTCTCCTTCACTCTGATCACCCAATTTCAGATGCTGAAAGACAGTTTCCAAGCCCTTTGGTTGTCACTCCAAAACACCTCAGTGTATGCATCACCCACCACTGAATTGAATACCATGCCGAGTCATTTCCTCCTTTACACCAGCCATCCCAGCTTCTAATCCTCCACCCAATTCTCCTCCCCTCTATTCTCCTAACTCAACTTCCTCAACTGTAGGTGCTGATATAATTCATTCTGTTTCTCCAGTTTCCCCTCTTCCTACACATGGTCAACTATCCCTTGTCACTAAGTCAAACTCCTTGAACTGTTCACTTCCAACACTCATACTCCAATCAAATAATTTTTTATCCTTTCGTTGTTCTCCAATGCCTCCAAACAGAGCCCACCATTCCCTCGTCTAAGTCAATCCCACTCTCCACTCAACCCTCCTCTACTGCCTACTCGCATTCATACCATACCTACCCAGGTTTCCCCCTTATATAAGAGATTGGCACCCTCCACCTGGAATCAACAATGGATGCCCCCAACAAAACCATTCGCCTCCAGGCCCAGTGCAAAACACTTTCCCTCTCTCTCTTCCCATCTACCCTAATCACCCTCCATCAGCCCTCAGTAACTCTCCGCACATCCTCATCCTGCCCTCACTACATCTCTTGCTGATCCCCCCCCCCCCCCAGCTACTAAAGAAACCACGAAGGACCTAAACCTTAACTTCAACGTCCACAATCTCACTCTTGAAGCCTCTCCTCTTCTTCCAAATTCCACCTCTCATTTCACCAGCTGATCTCTTAAGCTGTTTTCTTTCAATGCCCGCAGTCTCTTATATAAATTAGATGAGCTGTCTCTACTCTGTAACACTTATTTTCCTGAATCTTGTTTGTGTTAATGAGACTTGGCTCTCACTAGACATTCTAAATAGCGAGATTTCTTTACCAAATTTTCAACTTTATCGCGAAGAAATTGCCACAGTGGTGGATTGCTATTTATGGACACTCGTCTTTACATGCCGTTCCTTTGAATCTCCATAATAGCCTTGAACTCCTTCTTCTCTCAGTCAAGGTCAGGAATTTACTTTTATGTTTGGAGCTTTTTATAAACCTCTTTCTTCTTTAAATGATGTATCCCTCCTTTCAGATACTCTTAGCGCTCTTTCACACAATGTGCTCTCTGGCCTGATCCTTATGGAGACTTCAACATCAGTGTTTGCTCATCTCTGCCTCATCTCTTCAACTTTCTGCAATCTACTTATTCTCCCTCAAGCAACTCGTGTCCTCTCCCATACACATCTCTCATTCTGGTTTGATCTCTATCATAGACTTTGTCTTTGTTCCATCCCATGTTTGTGCTTCTTCTTTGGTTATATATTATATATACCACCCGTACTTAACAAAAATCACCCTTCCTTCCCCTCCCCACTAGAAAGTGTACCAAGCATAAAATCTGTCTTGCAGACTTTGACAGAGCTGCCTTCCTTCTTTCCTCCTTTCCCTGGGATGAACTCCTTTCTTCAGACCTTGATTTTCTCCTGGAAAGCATAGATTTTCAATATCAGCTTATGTGTCCCCTCTAAATTTATCTTCCCCACACTTGCCACCAAATTGACCTTCGACAACAAATTACAAAAAGTCACTCTTTTTTCTTATGAGCTAAAAATCACTTGCTCTCTAATCTAGCTTATCGCTCTCTTAGAAACATCAAGAATCTTCTTCCAGTCTTTCTCATCCTCTACTCCCAAAAACTTTTGTTTGTTCCACAAGAAAAAGGCAATCTTCTGTGATTTCTTGTTTACCTTCTTCCACAGCCTCTGACCCTGATTTGATCTCCTCTAGAATACTCAAATCCACATGCATAGTTGTTCCTCTTACATATATCTTTAACTTATCCTTGTCTCAAGGATGTCTTCCAGTTGATTGGAAAAAACCCTTCATTGTTCCCATCCCTAAGTGTTCATCTATCCCTCTACCGCCCCATTTCCTTACTCTACAATAAATATATAAGCTGCTTGAAAAGCATGTTCACTTTCTCCTTTACAAATTCTGTATTGAACATAATAATATCACTTCTTAATTTGGTTTTCTTCCCCATCGGTCCACTTCATCAGCCCTTCTCTTGGCCAATCAGTCCTTTCACTCGCTTATTCAGATTGGTAGGTGTTTGTTTTCTAGATATCTCAAAAAGGCATTTGATGCTGTTCCTCACAAACCATAATTGATCTTCTTTCCTTCCTGCACTTCCCTCCTTACCTCACTAACTGGCTTCACTCCCGTCTTTCACTGCGTTCGCAACAGGTTGTCACGGGCACCACCTCCTCACCTGTCCCTGTATCTTTTGGTATCCCTTTAGGATCTATAATACTTTCTCTCTTCTGTACCATGTATGTTAATGGTGTGTGTAATGTGCCCAGGGGCGGATCCAGGGGGGCTTAGGGTGCTCAAGCCCCCTTTTTAATTTCCCCTCCCCCCTTTTTTTAATGCTGCACACCATCCATATACAAAGTAAGAGAACGTGCCGTGATGGTGTTTCTGGCTGTGCCACAAAGCGACTTAAACAGTGTGGAATAAAAGAGTACTTTTCGAGGACAAGGTAGTCAGCTATAGCTAGGTGGCTAGATTAGCTACACTAAGCCTAAAACCATCTTGAAATAGTTAGCCTAATTTTCCAGTTTCTGTACTATGTAGCTAGCTAGCTAGCTATTAGCCTGCTGCAACATCTAGCTTAGCTAGTACTGTACCGCCAGTAAATCTGTCTATGGGAATGCAAGTGGAAAGGGGAACGCGAACTGGCTCCGATGCTAAATACTCCACTTCCTTTAAGTTGCGGAGTGTGCATTGAATCGTTAGCACTGCGGATGCGACCAATGCACACTTGGATTCAATCTAGGACAAACTTTACTTCACACTGATCATGATTATTTTCCCAACATACGTACTCTTTTGGTAATTTTAATGATTTAATGTTGCTATTGCTCAGCCTGTTAAGGCCATCACATATATAATACAGCACAGTGTGAAACTATTTAGTAACTAACCTAATAACAATCTATATTTTAAAAAGAAGTCAACAGTACTTAATTAATAAAATTATCCACAATATTAAGTTACGAGTGTCCCGCTGCTCAGGAAGGGGGGACAGGAGTGGACCACAGATCATTCCTCAGCTCACCATACAACAGTTCCTTTCTCCTCTGCCACCACTTCCCTACCCAATACATAACACACTCGCCCACCTCCTCCATCACTGCATCACTTACTCCCTCCACATCTTTCCCCAAAAGCAATGCCACCTTTCCATCCTTACTCACTCTTCTTAATTCATCCAGCCACTGTCTTGCCCCTACAATTCTGCGTACCTCATCTATCAGAACCAGCCGATCCCTCTCAAATTCCCCGCATGTCACCAAGAAATGTTCCACATCCTCCCCTGCTCCACTATCGCACATTATACACCTCTCATCCCTAACTATCCCACATCTCTTCTTATCCTCTAACAACCCAGCTGATGCAGTCCTCAGTCGAAATTGCAGCCGCACACCTTCCTGACCATGCATGGACCTCACATACCTCTCCACCCCTGCACCATTCTTTGCTGATTTATAATAATTCAGCGTACTTTTTCCGTCTACTTCCTCCTCCCAGTCCTTCTCATTTCTCACCTTCACTTTCCCCTTCCATTTGCGCACTGACCCAACCTCGTTGTTTATCTCGTACTTTCTCCTCAAGATCTCATATTCATATTCTTCCCACCATCCAATTCCTCCATCCTCTCGTAGTTTATTTACAACAACTTTTACCAATCTGCTCTCCAACACCTCTAATCTCTTGTCAAACAAAACCTTCATCTCTTCCCTCCTCTCCTCTAGCTTACTCCACCCCATATCTCCCCGTATTGCCACTCCTGCTACTGTATCACTTGCCCCCAATAGTCTCCTACCCACTCTCAGCTGTGCTGACTCCAACTTCTTGCGAGCTTTACGTCCTCCTGTCCACCACACTTCGGCTGCATGCTCCATACTGGGTCTCGCTAGAAGCTCCCACACCATTCTTCCTCTGTCTACTTCCACCTGCCCATTCACTCTACTCATCCATATTACCTTTCCAACCCACTCTTCTGCCTTCTTTGCCATCTTCTCTAACTGAACATTACCCCTTAGCTTCCTATCAAACCATATTCCTAAGTACTTGAATTCTTTGACCTCTTCCAATATCTCCTCACCAATCCTCCAATGCACTTCTGATTCCTTCTTCCCTACTACCATGACCTTGCTCTTCTTGCTATTAAATTTCATCTTCCACCTTAACACATACGCCTGTACCACATCCAACATAGCTTGCAGTTCCACCCCTGAGTCAGCCAGAAGAACAACATCATCCGCATACATGAGTGCCCCACACCAGCAGCCTTCCACTTTGACTCCTAGCTCAGCTCTCTCCAATTCCTCTGCCATTCCCATCAAATATATATTGAAAAGAAGTGGAGACAAAGGACATCCCTGCCCAAGTCCATTCTCACAATTTAAGCACTATATTCAACGTTCCTTATCAGTACTTGACTTTTGACTACTCAACTATAATTATCTTAATGTTCCTCCATGTGTTTGTTTACTTAGTTCTGCTCTTCATATTAGCCTCTTTGCTGAGTATGACCTTTTCCATAAGTCTGTACACTGCAGTAATACATCCCCATCTTGAGTACACTTGTATATACCATTTGGGCCCCCCCCCCCTCAAAAAAAGATGTCGAGAAATTGGAACGAGTACAGAAGTTTGCATTGAGGGGATTAGAACAATGCTTATGAGAGTCTATTGGTTCTCGAGATATTACTTCTCTCCTCATCAGGCGACAGACACTGAAACTCTGTCTTCTCTATAACTTTGTCAATGGCCTTGCTATTTGTGACACACTTCATGTCACTTACAGAGAATCAAATAGAGAGTTTGTTCCGTCGATAACTCATTTCTAGTTCAACCTTTTGCACGTACACATCACATGCAAACTCGTTCTTCCCGTCAGCCATTCATCTATGGAACTCACTTCCTTCAGACATTTGTGGAGAATCTTCTTTGCCCTCATTCAAAAGGTTATTAGTTGGCACATGAATGCAACCTCTTACTGAATAATTTTTTGTTTAATATTTTCTGTTATTCCAAGAGTAGTATTCCTAGACTGGATACTGGACCTGGACTAGCTGGTATTCGTGTATCCATTACAAATTAGTTTCTTTAAAAACATAACAAAACAAAAAAACTATCTGTCTTCTGTCATGGCATGCTGTGCAAGGCCAAGTGCAGCTACACCTATAGTATGAAGAAGGTTAAGGGGGGAATAATGTCAAAATGCTAACTTTCACCTTTTTTTAAACAACTGGTGTATCTGCTCTGCTCATATAGAAGTCACATTCCAGAGCATTTGAAGATTCTATGATGCAGTTACGACAGCTTTTGCACTCACTATTTTCATTAGAAACCCAGCAAGTGTGAAGAAGAATCGCATCGCATTAGATTAGAAGAATTTCCACATATTTCCACAAATTAGGAATTGCTCACCCAAACTCCATAATTTATATATCACCAGAATGTGCTCTTTAACCTAAATTATTTTATTTTCACTGTTATGAGAATGTGTTGGGTATAGACCAGCATATCTGCATGAGGTTTGTATGGCCCCACTCTCCTGTGGTGCATTATCATACCAATTCAAATAGTTTAGGTGAAACTACTACATGTACTCTTACCATAAACCACCTAGCAGCCACTTAGCATTATTAATGGATTTTTAATTTGTGGACTGGCTGACACTTTGGCGGCATAAAAAATATCTATGACAAAAGTTAAATACATCATTAAATAGCTTATCTTCTAAGCTACATTTTGGTACAAAAATTATGTTGATAGAGGGTATATAGTGGGTGGAAGTTATGATTGGTATTGTCGAGGTGTATTTTTTTGACATTATTCCCCCCTTAAAAGCTTATGAGCACACCCAATAGTTACAGCTTAGAATACCACTCAGTTTTAAGGCTTGTCACTTAAAAGGGGGAACTATCCTATTTTAGTGTTTAAAAAAACTTGTGGTTACCACTTTATAGCTCCATAGATTATTCAAACTTCATGGCATAGACTTGATATATAGCTCAAAAGATAGTGTGCTCTCTTTTGATACTAAAACATTTTTCATAGGTATAACTATAGCCAAGTTACCTGAGCTAAAGTGGGGGGTACCTCAAACACCGAGTGCCTGGTTTAGCCACATAAATATCTCCAGATTGTCAAGTGCCATACGTGGTCATGGAAAATGGAATTTTAATTCATTTTCCAACCACGCGCTTGACAACGTACTTAGGTTTTAGCACCTAATGCATAGATAAGCCACTGGTGCTAATTTCAGCTCTCTAGCACTTGGCAAAATCAGGCACTCGGTTTTGAGGTACTTTAGCTCTGGTAACTTGGCTATAATTACACCTATGAATCAAGAGACCACACAGAGAGACCTATCTTTTGAACTATATATCAAGTCCATACCAGCAGAATCTATGGAACTATAAAGTGGTAACCACAAGGTTTTTTTAACGCTTTCTACTAAAATGGGATCAGCCCCCCCTTTAAAAAGATGCAGATTGGGTCAGAGGATGCCCATTGAAGCGCAGCATTCATCGCATCCACAAGCACCAAAATAAACCTTGCAAGCAAAAACAATCAACCTAAGGTCAGTCAAAATCATACTGTAGTCGAGATGGAGTTTGTTTTTGCGTCCTTTTCTTGCTTCAGGTACTAAAGATGCGCAGGAAACATTTTTTTGCAGAGAAGGAAGAGAGAGCTCAGAGAAAGGTAGAACCAACATAGTGCGACTTCAGAGGTCCAGATGCAGGGCGTATAAACACAGCAACACTTGTCTAGCTATGTAGTTGGTCTACCTAGCTAGCTAGCTTGGCCGCAGATAGTATACAGCTAGCTCCGAAGTTCCCAATGGCAGCATCACGGAATTTGTTTTAAAACGCACACCGCGTAGTGAACTCCCATCTAGGTTCTTTTTTCCCACTCCTTTTCCCACTGGACACATATATTGGAACTATACTACACAATAAAGTCACTGTCCATAGATAAACCTAACATATATATATATACACAAGAGACCTAACAAAAATTCAAGCCCGCCCATCTATCACAGGGGAGCATGAAGGGAGGCGACGGAGCCACATGCTGGCGTTTCCATGCCAAAGGCAAATTGCTAGACACTGGAATAGATGGCGTGTAGCATCAGCTGGAGGAATTCCAAGGCGCTGTCCCTGAAGCCGCCCGATTGCCCTGATGGTCTCCACACCTTCCTCACTCCAGCCCCCCAATGCCTCCATTGCCACAGGGATAAAGTTGACCCCCACTGAGTGGGCAGCCAACTTCCTTTTACTGGCAACTGTTAGGGCATGCCCTTGAGAGGTGGCAGCTCCAGTGATGGTCAACTGCTGGAGTGGCGAAATCACCATGATATCGAGGGCAGCTGGTTCCAAGTGGGAAGAAAGACGTCGGCAGGACCCATTGTATCAAGTAGAGCTTCCTCTTAAACTACTCTTTAAGCACTGGAGCACCACATGCATCTCTCTCCTATGCTCTTCCTCTCTTGTCACATTCCCTTACCCTTCTTCTCGTAGCTTTCCAAGCTATTTCTTGGTGACCAAGAGAACCTTACTACGACAACAACCCCCCCTCCCATATTGTTTTCTACGTCTCTGCTCTGGGCACGGTAAGGTCTCCCCTTCTCCTTTACCTGGTGGCATTTATCAAGAACCATGCAAACATGCCTGATAAATTGCCTGCCCTCCATCATTTGTTATATTCACACGACTACCTTTCTATCGTTGACTTCTGTCTTCCACCCAGTTCTACTTCCACGCTTCACCTAGAGCTAACCTAAATAAAGTTTGCTTGTGAGTTTGACTACCAAAAATACTGCACGTGCTCATCACGTTGTGGCTTTGTGGGTGTGTACAGTAATTTTAATATTTACCTCCTAGTAGTTGAGGCGTAGATATTGTACTAATGGCAGTGAATGCGGAGCCTCAGGTAGATGGAGAAACTCCGAAGATATTCTTCCTTCATAGTAGGAATTCTAGCATTGGTAGCTATGTAGGTGAGGTGGAAGTGGAGGACTCTGTAGAGCTTCTTCCGAACACAGAGGAGTCAGTATCCCCTTCGAAACAAGGGAGCGAAGCTTCTGGTGAGCAGAAGAGCAAAAAGAAGTGTCAACTTAGCGCCAATGGGCGCTGTTTGTGTAAGCTAAGTATAGTGTTCTACCTGGCCACATGTGTCCTAGTTAGTGCTCTCTATGTGGTTTTCTTTGGCAAGAACCAAGCGTTCTTTGGAGAAGCATGGATACCAGGGAAGGTAGGTAATAGCTGGCTACTTTGTGTCAAACCTTTCAAGTGTTACAAGTTTTGAATGCTTACCTTGTGTTGTAGCCCACAGTGCACGACCATCGTCCAGACCCAATGCAGAAGCTGAAGTTTCAAGACCTCCCCTATACAGAGTGGCTCTCTCAACGCTGGACATATAGCCATGCACCTTATGCTGATTGGCCAACATTGCCCTCAGATATAGACCGAATACGACAGGTATTGGAGGGTGAGATGGTGGGAAGGGGAGGCCTCTGGCTGCTCACTTCCTCACAACTCTACTTTGTGCTACTGTTGAATGGAGGGGCTCCAGCTGCCGTTGAAATGATCAACATCAGCGACAGTATGGAACTGTCCATTACCCCAGAGAGCTATCTGGCCCCCATGTTAGCTAATTCCTTCTTCGTTGTCACTCCCGGCAACATTACTTATGTGGACTGCTCAAAAGTGGAGTGAGTTGGTGAATGTTTGTTCTTTACTTTATTTCTCGTCTCGTTCGGTCCCCTTTCCTCCCTACTTTTTATACTCTCTCTTTCCGTGTTCTTCGCCTTCCTCCCATTTCCCTTCCTCTCCCTCCTGTCCCCTTCCCCCATTGCATACCCCTTCCAGAAACTTTGTGTGTGTGTGTATGGGGGGAGGGGGAAGGATGGGTGTAGTCACGCTCTCCAGACTTGCATATGCTCTGACCTAGAAACATTTCCCCCCCCGGGTTTACCTTTCCCCCTGGTTTATTTTTCTCCCTAGTTTACCTTTCTCCCTAGTTTACCTCTCCCCCTGGCTCCCCCCTCCCCCCCCCCCCACCCTGGTTTACCTTTCCTTCCTAGTTTACCTTTCCCCCTGGTTTACCTTTACCCACCAGATTTACCTTTCCCCCTGGTTTATCTCTTCCCCCCTGGTGTACCTATCCCCCCTGGTGTACCTATCCCCCTGGTTTACATTTCCCCCCTGGTTTACCTTTCCCCCTGGTTTTTCCATGATTTTTTTTGGTATTTCGATAAAAAATAAATTAAATCTGCGAGACCACAAATCTATTTACACTGGCATGATGTTCTAATGAGATGTGCGCAGATATGCAAGTCCAAAGTGCTGACCAAACAAGACTAAGATTTCATTAGCTTTCTGTTACTGTTATCTTGATGAAAATAGAGAAAATCCTTTTCTGTTTCAAAAAGTGCCATTTTTCCGCTTGGCTCTTGAGAGACTGAATCTGCCATCTCTTTCTTCCAAGTGCATTGGTGTTTAACCCTCTGAATGCTGGAAGTCCATTCAATTGTATTGCACCTCTACTGGGAAGATTTTTTCAACAAGACTTATATCAGATAAGCTCTCTGAAACGAACTCCCAGTTGACATAAAATTACAATGACGAGCAACTACGCTCTCTAAAAAAAAAAAAAAAATCTTCAAATTTGATTATTGAAGTCATTGGAAGTATCAGATATCATATCAAGCCTGATGGCCACTGTTTAACTCTACTGTGATTCCCAGCTAGTTATCCCCTAGATTCTACTCCAGTGAATAGCTACAACCCACAGTCGTAGCTATGGTAGTTGTTTTAGATCATAGCTATGTCAGTTGCTTTAGGTCTAGGCTTGCAATTAGTTAATGGGATTACCATGCAAGCCTTATTATAATGGATTCCTCTGCTTTGTGATGGGTCAGGGGATAATCCTTGGTGAAGCAGTGGTAAGACAATGAAGTTATGATCTATTCCTACTGGGAAGTTATAATCTATTCCTACAGGGAAGTTATAATCTATTCCTACAGGGAAGTTATATTCTATTCCTACTGGGTGTTCAGTGAAGGAAGTTCAATGCTGTTTGTGCATTGTCATGTTGCTATACATAGTACAGTAACCTGATACTGTGATCATGGGCAACGGGACTTTGTGCAGTTGAGTGCAGGATGAAGTCTTTCCTCTCAGAGAAAGATCCTTACCCCAGAAACTGAATTATTTTACACATTGTCAGTTATTAATTACCAAACACCTACAATTGACAAAAAGCAAGGAAATAGTACTGAACCATTAGAAACATCTGGAGTGATGATCCTTCACCATTTAAAGCCATGTTCAGAAACTATGGTACTGATTTTAAAAGCTGTGCAATATTGGTAGACATGATTTTAAATGGTAAAGAGACATCTCTCTGGTCGTGGTCTAAGAGGGGCAGTCTTGTTTCCTTTAGGTAAGTCCAAAGTAGTTTTTGGCTTAAAAACATTTTTGATCTTTAATCCCTTTAATCCCTTACCTGATGAGCATCACGAATCCGCACAATTAATTTAAGCTTGCGCCGAGCGTCATGGATACGCGACTTGTGTGTTAGTAGCCGTAAGGACCAGCGTCACGAATTCATGACAGGCTTCTTCTTTATGACCTCCCCTTTACCATGCACCATAACTACTGATCAATATGTCCCCCACCCTTTGTTGTAGGAGACCTTGCTCCCAAAACATTCAGCTACCAGCTCCAGCAAGCACTTTTTCTAAACTATCACAGGAAAACATGTAGTGTACATTAAATATTGTGGATGATGTATTAGATAGATACTCTCAATGAACTCTCAGTTGACATAATAACATTACAATAACCTTCTCAATAATCAACTTGAAATTGTATCCTCTCGATGTTTTGACTAGACTTCATCAGGAATAATGAGACGCTAGATAGATACTGATGGGGAGACTGAGAGAGTGAGGATAATTTTGACTATACATTTTTTAAATATGTATGTGGAAAGTGTATGTGGAAAGCGGCATGCAGTAGAAGGTGGAGTTCAAATGGTGTTGCAGAGAACTTTGTGCTAAACTGACTAGGCGAGAGAGTACCAAGAAGAGAATGGAGGTTTAATTCTGCCTTAGCTTTATGAACAAGAAAGAGAAGTATAATGGATATACTATATATCTGTGCAATGCACATGTGCTCTGGGGCAAAACTGACCTACAGGACAAGCTCACCAAGCAACAATGAGAAGTAAAAAAAGACTCGTGGCTTTGAATGCTGTATTATAGAAATTATCATCAATAATTTAACATCTAAAACATTCTTCTTGATCAGAGCTGCATTGCTCATGAAGTTTAGGATCCATCTTCTATATCCTATGATTGGCAGGTAGATCTTAGACTTAAGAATGTGAGAAACTTACTTTATAATTAGCTCTAGTCCCTTGGGAGACAAACAATATATAGCTTAGCTTGAGAAGCAGGCTTAGTAAGTCTCAGAAAATAGCTAACTACAAGTAATAGCTAGATATTAGCCAGATGTAAGCTTAGCCAGCCACTCATATCTAATCTCAGATGCCTACGAAGTTCAACATATTCTTCGACTTCCATGGCAGACACATCGTGATCTGAAAAAAGGTGAGAAAACAGTTCAACATAGGCACTACTATTGAGGCATCCTTAGCTACGAGCTAAAACTCAGCAAGTAGTTAGCTACATACTAGGCAGATACCTGAACAAATTTAAAGTCAGTCCAGCAAGCCTCTTAAAGATTTAGTGGGTGACAAGCTTCACTGAAATGCTAGAATAGCTAGTTCAACCAGAAGTGCTGTAGTCAAAAGATGAAGAAACTACTTGTCCAGAGATTGTGTTCCAGTAACAATGGAAGTGCCTATGATTAAATCCAGCACTAGAGTAAGAGCGTGAAGTAGTGCTAAACTTCTTCTTAAAAAATCCATGTGAGTAAAATAGTGCCATCCCTGCACCTGTTAAAAAAAAAATTAATTTAGTTATTTTTTAATGGGTGTCGTCCTACCAACGAGGTGATTTTTTTGTCTTGTCCGGTAAAGGTTAGTTTGTGTGTGTGTGCATGCGCCTTCCCCCTTCATGTTATAGTTGAGCGGTGGAGGATTACACCACTTCAGAGTTCCACAAACTCCAACTCTGACCCTCTGAGTCTCTAGCACTTTCAAGTTTTTTTTAAATTTTGTTCTCCTGTTGGACAGTCACATGCCATGCCTTGTTGCTGTTGTTGACTGTACCCATACAGGGTCAGCTACAGTGGACAGTCCCACTATACATCAACACATGCCATGTCTTGTTGCTGTTGTTGACTGTACCCATACAGAGTCAGCTACAGCATTCTTCAAGGACTTGGTAACAGTTGCACAGGAGAACTCCTTCAAGTAGAGGATCAGCTACAGCCTCCTTTAGACCCGACAGTTGCCTAGGAGTGAAAACTCAACCAACCAAGCAGCAGAACTGAGCGCTGGTCATTCGTTCCTGTAATACATGACATGCAGTCTTCATTCAATTCTGAGTATAGACAACATGCGAATTTACTTGACTGCATCATGGACAACCACCGCTACTCATAGCTTTTTACTGCATTCCAGTATAACTGATCAGTCATGGACTGCATTGGAAGATTTGGAGTGTTCTGGTACCAATGTTTCTATGAATGGACATGTTCTATGCAAGGTACGCGAGGAAAGGAACAGAAATAGACACACTGGTATTCCAAGTTTTTTGTTCTCTCAGTGAACTCTCAGTTGACATAATAACATTATAATAACCTTCTCAATAATGAACTTCAAATTGTATTCTCTCGACATTTCAACTAGAAGCTCTAGCCTTCACCAGGAACATTATTCCTGATGAAGGCTAGAGCATCTAGTCGAAACGTCGAGAGAATACAATTTGAAGTTGGAAGTTTTTAAAACAGTTTTTAGGCTCGCCAGTTCACTACTTGAGCAGCGAATTCAAGACACAGTGAGGGGTGGCTGAAACCACCGTTTAATTGTTAAGAAGCTGCCCATGTGAGTTCTAACTAAGATATGAGCTTTGCAATCGTGGGCTCGTACTACATGTCATTTATTTAAGGTCGCTGATACCCATATATTATTATGTTTCAACTTTCACTGCTTTTAGTGATTTTTGTCCAAAAAAAAGTGCAATTTTCTTTTTGTTGCTCGCACACCTTCCATAACATCTCTGCAACTTGCCCTTCAAGTTTGAAGCATTCTGATGCTCCATTCTCACACTCAATACACTGCATTCAAGCGCAATGTTCAAGAAGAGACCTGCTCGGTTCCAGGATCCAGGAAAGCAAGTTGTAAAGTCACATTTTCTAAAAGCCACCAATTTCCCAAATAGTTCACTTCACAAACAGGCAAGTGCAGTACACAATGGAAGAGAGGTAAGTCAAGGCCAGAGGTTCAGGTAAGTATCATAACAGATCAAGACACAGTGGAGAACAGGTGAGTGCAAAATACCAAGGAAAATGGTGCACGGATATCCCAACAGCAATGCTATCACTTCAGGAGTGATTTCCCACGAATATGTGGTACTAAACTGGAGGGAAAAGGGGGGAAAAGCGAAAAATCTCAAGTAAATGATTCACAAAAACTGCTTTATTATATATCATTCTGCAGCCCATTCCTTGCTCAATGTTTTCATTTGATCAGGTTTCATTTTGAAGCACCAAGTCACTTGCACTACATTGACATGTGATGCCCACCAAGTCACTTTACTACATTGATATGTGATGCCCACCAAGTCACTTGCACTACATTGATATGTGATGCCCACCAAGTCACTTGCACTACATTGATATGTGATGCCCACCAAGGCACTTGTACTACATTGATATGTGATGCCCACCAAGTCACTTGCACTACATTGATATGTGATGCCCACCAAGGCACTTGTACTACATTGATATGTGATGCCCACCAAGTCACTTGCACTACATTGATATGTGATGCCCACCAAGTCACTTTACTACATTGATATGTGATGCCCACCAAGTCACTTACAAGTACTACATTGACATGTGATGCCTACTATTTGGGTGCTCTGTAAATTGGCTTTAGTGTGGTTTTCTGACATTTTGCTTTGATGGCAGCCCCCTTAGTGATTACTTGAGTATGTTCATGGGAAGTGATTTCACACTAGGTAGGGAATTTTTCCCCCTAAAGCTTAGATCCAGGCCGATGAGGTAAACACTGTATAGTTGGGTACAATTGGCATACCATTTTAAAGCTTGTGAGATCAGCTTTCTTTTGGTATTAATATTTCCAGAGGATAAAGGGTCATGATTGAATCAAAATTGCTGAATGAGTTGTGGTTATCAGCTGCCTTAATAGGATATACTACCACTTCCTGATAGCCACACCCAAGGCATGGCATTATGAAAGGGGCACTAGCAATAGCCGCACCCCAGGCATGGTGGGAGGGGCACCAGCAATAGCCACATCCAAGGCATGGTGGGAGGGGCACCAGCAATAGCCACACCCCAGGCATGGTGGGAGGGGCACCAGCAATAGCCACACCCAAGGCATTGTGGGAGGGGCACCAGCAATAGCCACATCCCAGGCATGGTGGGAGGGGCACCAGCAGTAGCCACACCCCAGGCATGGTGGGAGGGGCACCAGCAATAGCCGCACCCCAGGCATGGTGGGAGGGGCACCAGCAATAGCCACACCCCAGGCATGGTTTCACTAGATACAGTAGAGGACAAAATTAACTTTGTTACCGAAGCATTAGATTCCTGTGCAAAACCTACTGAGTGCGTTCGTCAGCTATGGGATGTTGAGCTGCCGGTGAGCTGAGGTGATAACGAAGCTATTCCAATCGAGCTGTCCTCCATCTATAGTGTTTCCAGGAGCTGGTGGCACGGTCAGCGGAGGCGATAACTGAACGTTCGTTACGTTGGGCGACGGTTCTAAATAACAGAAACTTTAAGTTTATTTTTACTTGTACTGTAGAGGTAGTTTTCCATGCAGCCCAATGGCCCACCCTTGACAGGTCCAAGGTCAAAGTAGTCAAAACTCTACATTTACTTGCCTTGCTGGTGGAAGATTAAGTGTCATTGGTCAATGTCCCTCCATACATAGAATCAGCTCACTTGATTCCAACTTCCTTCCTTGTGTTTAGGTCACATTGCATTTGTGTATGTCCCCAGCGTGCATACAGGATGTGACATGTATTCTCCCCTCCCCTCTCCTCCTCCTTCGTGCAGGTGTGAGATAGTTGATTACCTGGACGATCTCCAGCCCTTCGACTCAGCCCTCAGCTCGACCTACTCTCTCTCGGACAAAACCCTGTGGCTTGGCACCACTCATGGCCTCTACAGCCTCTCTTATGCCAGTGGAGAAGGGGGGATCTCCCTTTCCAACGTCAGCGAGGTGGGAATGGCCCCAATTCATACTCTGGCCTGGCGGTCAGTCGTGTCTGGGATGAAAAACTCGCGTCCCGACTCCCTTCGTCCCTTTCTGCCCCACGTTTTGGTGGAGAATCGCTTGCAGGAGAGCTATGCTTGCTCCAGCAGTTGCGGCACACGCTGGACAGGCAGTTATTGGGGCCGGCACCAGGAGTTTGGGGTGCTGGTGGTGGGCACAAGCGATAAAGTGCATTTCTACGATGGCACGCGCTGGTGGTTTGAGTGGGTGTCCGTTCGGAACATGGGACTGGGTGGGGTCATAGATGGCATCCCCACGGCGATGACGTTTGGACCCTCTGGGGAGCTCTACATTGCCAACAATGTATCTCTGACGAGACTCAACATTAATTACACGTTCAACAGGGTCGGCCCTCTGGACGGCCTCCCGTACAACCAACTCACCTCTCTCCACATATCCCCGTACGCACCGAAGAACCCGCCCCCCTTTGGTCCGGTTCCTGCCATGAGCCAGCTCGGAACTCTGTGGATCGGCACTGCTAAAGGATACACGCTCTTTGACATCCAGAGCTCGACATTTCTTGGCTATTACCATGGACCTCGTTGGTTGCCTGGCGAGAGAGTCGAGAGGTTGGTTGGGAGTGGAGGTGGAGTCATTGTGGTGACAGAGGCGGGACTCGCTGTCATACAACCAGAGGAGTGGACGTTGGCACACAAGGCTAAGCATTACCAGGACATGTTGGAACGTCACACACGCCCTCCTGGTCTGGTGACTGACTGCCCCATCGCTAACTACACCCCCTCCACCTGCTCTCCCTCCCCCACTGACAACGACGGTCTGTGGACATCCTGGCTGGTGGGTGCAGAGGCCTTCAGGTACCACGTGACCAAGGATGCAGGGGCACGAGCCAATGCCTGGAGTCTCTTTTCAGGCTTGCGGCTCCTAGTTGATGTGAGTTTGACTCAACTAGAGATCCTTATATGCACATGCATGCACACACACACACATGCACACACATGCATGCACACACTCAGATGCATGCACATGCACACACAAACATGCACACACGTGCATGGAACATGCATGCACACACATGCATACACACATGCACACACACATGCACACACACATGCACACATACACACATGCATACACACATGCATACACACATGCACACACACATGCATACACACATGCACACATACACACATGCATACACACATGCATACACACATGCACACATGCATACACACATGCGCACACACATGCACACATAGACATGCATGCATGCAAACACATGCACATGTGTACATAAGGGTGTTTACTTGTGTTCACAAGCATGACAATATCCCGAGATATTAGTGTTAATGAAGACAGTATATATATATGTACATATTGTCAATCATGAAGTCCCCTGATTCTTGCTGTGCTGATTGACTTGGCCACCTCCAGCAAAGCTGTGAGTGCACAAGTGAGCCTGTCTCTATCTCTCCTTCTAGCATAGCTGTGAGTGCACAAGTGAGCCTGTCTCTATCTCTCCTTCTAGCATAGCTGTGAGTGCACAAGTGAGCCTGTCTCTATCTCTCCTTCTAGCATAGCTGTGAGTGCACAAGTGAGCCTGTCTCTATCTCTCCTTCTAGCATAGCTGTGAGTGCACAAGTGAGCCTGTCTCTATCTCTCCTTCTAGCATAGCTGTGAGTGCACAAGTGAGCCTGTCTCTATCTCTCCTTCTAGCATAGCTGTGAGTGCACAAGTGAGCCTGTCTCTATCTCTCCTTCTAGCATAGCTGTGAGTGCACAAGTGAGCCTGTCTCTATCTCTCCTTCTAGCATAGCTGTGAGTGCACAAGTGAGCCTGTCTCTATCTCTCCTTCTAGCATAGCTGTGAGTGCACAAGTGAGCCTGTCTCTATCTCTCCTCCTAGCATAGCTGTGAGTGCACAAGTGAGTCTATCTCTATCTCTCCTTCTAGCATAGCTGTGAGTGCACAAGTGAGCCTGTCTCTATCTCTCCTTCTAGCATAGCTGTGAGTGCACAAGTGAGCCTGTCTCTATCTCTCCTTCTAGCATAGCTGTGAGTGCACAAGTGAGCCTGTCTCTATCTCCCCTTCTAGCATAGCTGTGAGTGCACAAGTGAGCCTGTCTCTATCTCTCCACTAGCATAGCTGTGAGTGCACAAGTGAGTCTGTCTCTATCTCTCCTCTAGCATAGCTGTGAGTGCACAAGTGAGTCTGTCTCTATCTCTCCCTCTAGCATAGCT
Source organism: Cladorhizidae sp. MBARI D1340-BT2 (assembly GCA_028752905.1). Classification (NCBI taxonomy): domain Eukaryota; kingdom Metazoa; phylum Porifera; class Demospongiae; order Poecilosclerida; family Cladorhizidae; species Cladorhizidae sp. MBARI D1340-BT2. Next base: position 3,626,906 of record JAQNBH010000018.1, on the reverse strand, counting down.
GTGAGTGCACAAGTGAGCCTGTCTCTATCTCTCCACTAGCATAGCTGTGAGTGCACAAGTGAGCCTGTCTCTATCTCTCCACTAGCATAGCTGTGAGTGCACAAGTGAGCCTGTCTCTATCTCTCCTTCTAGCATAGCTGTGAGTGCACAAGTGAGCCTGTCTCTATCTCTCCTTCTAGCATAGCTGTGAGTGCACAAGTGAGCCTGTCTCTATCTCTCCTTCTAGCATAGCTGTGAGTGCACAAGTGAGCCTGTCTCTATCTCTCCACTAGCATAGCTGTGAGTGCACAAGTGAGTCTGTCTCTATCTCTCCACTAGCATAGCTGTGAGTGCACAAGTGAGCCTGTCTCTATCTCTCCTTCTAGCATAGCTGTGAGTGCACAAGTGAGCCTGTCTCTATCTCTCCTTCTAGCATAGCTGTGAGTGCACAAGTGAGCCTGTCTCTATCTCTCCTTCTAGCATAGCTGTGAGTGCACAAGTGAGCCTGTCTCTATCTCTCCACTAGCATAGCTGTGAGTGCACAAGTGAGTCTGTCTCTATCTCTCCACTAGCATAGCTGTGAGTGCACAAGTGAGCCTGTCTCTATCTCTCCTTCTAGCATAGCTGTGAGTGCACAAGTGAGCCTGTCTCTATCTCTCCTTCTAGCATAGCTGTGAGTGCACAAGTGAGCCTGTCTCTATCTCTCCACTAGCATAGCTGTGAGTGCACAAGTGAGCCTGTCTCTATCTCTCCTTCTAGCATAGCTGTGAGTGCACAAGTGAGCCTGTCTCTATCTCTCCTTCTAGCATAGCTGTGAGTGCACAAGTGAGCCTGTCTCTATCTCTCCTTCTAGCATAGCTGTGAGTGCACAAGTGAGCCTGTCTCTATCTCTCCACTAGCATAGCTGTGAGTGCACAAGTGAGCCTGTCTCTATCTCTCCACTAGCATAGCTGTGAGTACACAAGTGAGCCTGTCTCTATCTCTCCTTCTAGCATAGCTGTGAGTGCACAAGTGAGCCTGTCTCTATCTCTCCTTCTAGCATAGCTGTGAGTGCACAAGTGAGCCTGTCTCTATCTCTCCTTCTAGCATAGCTGTGAGTGCACAAGTGAGCCTGTCTCTATCTCTCCACTAGCATAGCTGTGAGTGCACAAGTGAGCCTGTCTCTATCTCTCCTTCTAGCATAGCTGTGAGTGCACAAGTGAGCCTGTCTCTATCTCTCCTTCTAGCATAGCTGTGAGTGCACAAGTGAGCCTGTCTCTATCTCTCCACTAGCATAGCTGTGAGTGCACAAGTGAGCCTGTCTCTATCTCTCCTTCTAGCATAGCTGTGAGTGCACAAGTGAGCCTGTCTCTATCTCTCCACTAGCATAGCTGTGAGTGCACAAGTGAGCCTGTCTCTATCTCTCCACTAGCATAGCACAAGTGTGGGTGGGCATTAGTTAGAAATTGTCAGATGTTAATTGGGATGTCGCAGAGATGGACACAGAATTGATGACTCTGAGATCTTTTTGCATAATTGGCTTATCTAACTTCAGGTACACTATAACCAGGAGCACCACAAACTCTACGTGTCAGATCTAGGGCTAGCTATCTCCAGCCATAATCAAGCCCTGGCCACAGAGCCCTAGCTAAGGCTTGGGTCCTAGCCCCAACCCTAAGGCTGACTATGGATGTTTCCTTACCGGAAGTTACTCTTCACTTTCTCCCCATGTAATATTAGTAGGCAGTGTGTTAGGATTATTAAGACGATGAAGAGTTGGGCTGTCCAGCACTTGCCACTGCATGAGTTACACATGACAACTCTGCATGGTGTTGCTGTGTTAGGTGACGGACATGAAAGGGTTCATGGCACGGTCAGTGGTGCCTTACAACTCATCCTCAACGGGTCTGCAATGGCACGAGTCTTCCAGTTTGCCGGCGTGGCGCTGGAGAGGAGGGACCAGCTCTGATGAGGTGGTGGGCCACATGTTTGCTTATCCGCTGGTCTATGACCTGCTTGCTGACGGGGAGGACGCCAAGCAAGACGTGGAAGACCTGGTTGAGGATATCACAGGTGAGTCCTTGGGAGGGTTGTCCTGTACTGCCACACCGGAATACTGGGGACTATCCCAGCCTGTCCCTAGAGAGGTTGACTTACTGTCCAAAAGAATGCTTAATGTACCTGGATGTACATGTATGTATCCCTAGCCCTAGAATAACCCTAGCTCTTGAATATCCCTAGCCCTAGAATACCCCAGGCCCTAGAATACTCCTGGCCCTAGAATACTCCTAGCCTAGAATACTCCTAGCCCTAGAATACCCTAGCCCTAGAATACCCTAGCCCTAGAATATCCTAGCCCTAGAATACCCTAGCCCTAGAATACCCTAGCCCTAGAATACCCCAGCCCTAGAATACCCCAGCCCTAGAATACCCCAGCCCTAGAATACCCCAGCCCTAGAATACCCCAGCCCTAGAATACCCCAGCCCTAGAATACCCCAGCCCTAGAATACCCCAGCCCTAGAATATCCTAGCGCTGGCTGTACAATACTCCCTAGCTCTGATTCTGTGATGTCCTCTGATTGATTGCCCTCCCATGGGCATCCCTATTCTTGCTTCCTTTCCAAATACAATTTTTTTAATGCCAATTACCCCTGGAACAATCCGGGATGTCTTAGGCGCATGGGGGAGGGGGGGAGGGGACGAAGGGCCAGAGCAGGCACTTGACACTAAGTGGGAGCTTAACAAGCAACACCCATTCCCAGACGTCATCAGTGTCGTATAGATATGTACCTGACTAGCTAGTGAAGGTGAATGGCTGAACCATTGCAGAGCCTGGAGAGATGTGGACATCCCATCTACAAATTTGTCTAGCTGCTAACAATGGACACTAACTCTTGAGGAGGCAGAGACTTGTCTAGCTGCTAACAATGGACACTGACTCTTGAGGAGGCAGAGACTTGTCTAGCTGCTAACAATGGACACTGACTCTTGAGGAGGCAGAGACTTGTCTAGCTGCTAACAATGGACACTGACTCTTGAGGAGGCAGAGACTTGTCTAGCTGCTAACAATGGACACTGACTCTTGAGGAGGCAGAGACTTGTCTAGCTGCTAACAATGGACACTGACTCTTGAGAAGGCAGAGACTTGTCTAGCTGCTAACAATGGACACTGACTCTTGAGGAGGCAGAGACTTGTCTAGCTGCTAACAATGGACACTGACTCTTGAGGAGGCAGAGACTTGTCTAGCTGCTAACAATGGACACTGACTCTTGAGGAGGCAGAGACTTGTCTAGCTGCTAACAATGGACACTGACTCTTGAGGAGGCAGAGACTTGTCTAGCTGCTAACAATGGACACTGACTCTTGAGGAGGCAGAGACTTGTCTAGCTGCTAACAATGGACACTGACTCTTGAGGAGGCAGAGACTTGTCTAGCTGCTAACAATGGACACTGACTCTTGAGGAGGCAGAGACTTGTCTAGCTGCTAACAATGGACACTGACTCTTGAGGAGGCAGAGACTTGTCTAGCTGCTAACAATGGACACTGACTCTTGAGGAGGCAGAGACTTGTCTAGCTGCTAACAATGGACACTGACTCTTGAGGAGGCAGAGACTTGTCTAGCTGCTAACAATGGACACTGACTCTTGAGGAGGCAGAGACTTGTCTAGCTGCTAACAATGGACACTGACTCTTGAGGAGGCAGAGACTTGTCTAGCTGCTAACAATGGACACTGACCCTTGAGGAGGCAGAGACTTGTCTAGCTGCTAACAATGGACACTGACTCTTGAGGAGGCAGAGACTTGTCTAGCTGCTAACAATGGACACTGACTCTTGAGGAGGCAGAGACTTGTCTAGCTGCTAACAATGGACACTGACTCTTGAGGAGGCAGAGACTTGTCTAGCTGCTAACAATGGACACTGACTCTTGAGGAGGCAGAGACTTGTCTAGCTGCTAACAATGGACACTGACTCTTGAGGAGGCAGAGACTTGTCTAGCTGCTAACAATGGACACTGACTCTTGAGGAGGCAGAGACTTGTCTAGCTGCAATGGACACTGACTCTTGAGGAGGCAGAGACTTGTCTAGCTGCTAACAATGGACACTGACCCTTGAGGAGGCAGAGACTTGTCTAGCTGCTAACAATGGACACTGACTCTTGAGGAGGCAGAGACTTGTCTAGCTGCTAACAATGGACACTGACTCTTGAGGAGGCAGAGACTTGTCTAGCTGCAATGGACACTGACTCTTGAGGAGGCAGAGACTTGTCTAGCTGCTAACAATGGACACTGACTCTTGAGGAGGCAGAGACTTGTCTAGCTGCTAACAATGGACACTGACTCTTGAGGAGGCAGAGACTTGTCTAGCTGCTAACAATGGACACTGACTCTTGAGGAGGCAGAGACTTGTCTAGCTGCTAACAATGGACACTGACTCTTGAGGAGGCAGAGACTTGTCTAGCTGCTAACAATGGACACTGACTCTTGAGGAGGCAGAGACTTGTCTAGCTGCTAACAATGGACACTGACTCTTGAGGAGGCAGAGACTTGTCTAGCTGCTAACAATGGACACTGACTCTTGAGGAGGCAGAGACTTGTCTAGCTGCTAACAATGGACACTGACTCTTGAGGAGGCAGAGACTTGTCTAGCTGCTAACAATGGACACTGACTCTTGAGGAGGCAGAGACTTGTCTAGCTGCTAACAATGGACACTGACTCTTGAGGAGGCAGAGACTTGTCTAGCTGCTAACAATGGACACTGACTCTTGAGGAGGCAGAGACTTGTCTAGCTGCTAACAATGGACACTGACTCTTGAGGAGGCAGAGACTTGTCTAGCTGCTAACAATGGACACTGACTCTTGAGGAGGCAGAGACTTGTCTAGCTGCTAACAATGGACACTGACTCTTGAGGAGGCAGAGACTTGTCTAGCTGCTAACAATGGACACTGACTCTTGAGGAGGCAGAGACTTGTCTAGCTGCTAACAATGGACACTGACTCTTGAGGAGGCAGAGACTTGTCTAGCTGCTAACAATGGACACTGACTCTTGAGGAGGCAGAGACTTGTCTAGCTGCTAACAATGGACACTGACTCTTGAGGAGGCAGAGACTTGTCTAGCTGCTAACAATGGACACTGACTCTTGAGGAGGCAGAGACTTGTCTAGCTGCTAACAATGGACACTGACTCTTGAGGAGGCAGAGACTTGTCTAGCTGCTAACAATGGACACTGACCCTTGAGGAGGCAGAGACTTGTCTAGCTGCTAACAATGGACACTGACTCTTGAGGAGGCAGAGACTTGTCTAGCTGCTAACAATGGACACTGACTCTTGAGGAGGCAGAGACTTGTCTAGCTGCTAACAATGGACACTGACTCTTGAGGAGGCAGAGACTTGTCTAGCTGCTAACAATGGACACTGACTCTTGAGGAGGCAGAGACTTGTCTAGCTGCTAACAATGGACACTGACTCTTGAGGAGGCAGAGACTTGTCTAGCTGCTAACAATGGACACTGACTCTTGAGGAGGCAGAGACTTGTCTAGCTGCTAACAATGGACACTGACTCTTGAGGAGGCAGAGACTTGTCTAGCTGCTAACAATGGACACTGACTCTTGAGGAGGCAGAGACTTGTCTAGCTGCTAACAATGGACACTGACTCTTGAGGAGGCAGAGACTTGTCTAGCTGCTAACAATGGACACTGACTCTTGAGGAGGCAGAGACTTGTCTAGCTGCTAACAATGGACACTGACTCTTGAGGAGGCAGAGACTTGTCTAGCTGCTAACAATGGACACTGACTCTTGAGGAGGCAGAGACTTGTCTAGCTGCTAACAATGGACACTGACTCTTGAGGAGGCAGAGACTTGTCTAGCTGCTAACAATGGACACTGACTCTTGAGGAGGCAGAGACTTGTCTAGCTGCTAACAATGGACACTGACTCTTGAGGAGGCAGAGACTTGTCTAGCTGCTAACAATGGACACTGACTCTTGAGGAGGCAGAGACTTGTCTAGCTGCTAACAATGGACACTGACTCTTGAGGAGGCAGAGACTTGTCTAGCTGCTAACAATGGACACTGACTCTTGAGGAGGCAGAGACTTGTCTAGCTGCTAACAATGGACACTGACTCTTGAGGAGGCAGAGACTTGTCTAGCTGCTAACAATGGACACTGACTCTTGAGGAGGCAGAGACTTGTCTAGCTGCTAACAATGGACACTGACTCTTGAGGAGGCAGAGACTTGTCTAGCTGCTAACAATGGACACTGACCCTTGAGGAGGCAGAGACTTGTCTAGCTGCTAACAATGGACACTGACTCTTGAGGAGGCAGAGACTTGTCTAGCTGCTAACAATGGACACTGACTCTTGAGGAGGCAGAGACTTGTCTAGCTGCTAACAATGGACACTGACTCTTGAGGAGGCAGAGACTTGTCTAGCTGCTAACAATGGACACTGACCCTTGAGGAGGCAGAGACTTGTCTAGCTGCTAACAATGGACACTGACTCTTGAGGAGGCAGAGACTTGTCTAGCTGCTAACAATGGACACTGACCCTTGAGGAGGCAGAGACTAGTCTAGCTGCTAACAATGGACACTGACTCTTGAGAAGGCAGAGACTTGTCTAGCTGCTAACAATGGACACTGACTCTTGAGGAGGCAGAGACTTGTCTAGCTGCAATGGACACTGACTCTTGAGGAGGCAGAGACTTGTCTAGCTGCTAACAATGGACACTGACTCTTGAGGAGGCAGAGACTTGTCTAGCTGCTAACAATGGACACTGACTCTTGAGGAGGCAGAGACTTGTCTAGCTGCTAACAATGGACACTGACTCTTGAGGAGGCAGAGACTTGTCTAGCTGCAATGGACACTGACTCTTGAGGAGGCAGAGACTTGTCTAGCTGCTAACAATGGACACTGACCCTTGAGGAGGCAGAGACTTGTCTAGCTGCTAACAATGGACACTGACCCTTGAGGAGGCAGAGACTTGTCTAGCTGCTAACAATGGACACTGACTCTTGAGGAGGCAGAGACTTGTCTAGCTGCAATGGACACTGACTCTTGAGGAGGCAGAGACTTGTCTAGCTGCAATGGACACTGACTCTTGAGGAGGCAGAGACTTGTCTAGCTGCTAACAATGGACACTGACTCTTGAGGAGGCAGAGACTTGTCTAGCTACTAACAATGGACACTGACTCTTGAGGAGGCAGAGACTTGTCTAGCTGCTAACAATGGACACTGACTCTTGAGGAGGCAGAGACTTGTCTAGCTGCTAACAATGGACACTGACTCTTGAGGAGGCAGAGACTTGTCTAGCTGCTAACAATGGACACTGACTCTTGAGGAGGCAGAGACTTGTCTAGCTGCTAACAATGGACACTGACTCTTGAGGAGGCAGAGACTTGTCTAGCTGCTAACAATGGACACTGACTCTTGAGGAGGCAGAGACTTGTCTAGCTGCTAACAATGGACACTGACTCTTGAGGAGGCAGAGACTTGTCTAGCTGCTAACAATGGACACTGACTCTTGAGGAGGCAGAGACTTGTCTAGCTGCTAACAATGGACACTGACTCTTGAGGAGGCAGAGACTTGTCTAGCTGCTAACAATGGACACTGACTCTTGAGGAGGCAGAGACTTGTCTAGCTGCTAACAATGGACACTGACTCTTGAGGAGGCAGAGACTTGTCTAGCTGCTAACAATGGACACTGACTCTTGAGGAGGCAGAGACTTGTCTAGCTGCTAACAATGGACACTGACTCTTGAGGAGGCAGAGACTTGTCTAGCTGCTAACAATGGACACTGACTCTTGAGGAGGCAGAGACTTGTCTAGCTGCTAACAATGGACACTGACTCTTGAGGAGGCAGAGACTTGTCTAGCTGCTAACAATGGACACTGACTCTTGAGGAGGCAGAGACTTGTCTAGCTGCTAACAATGGACACTGACTCTTGAGGAGGCAGAGACTTGTCTAGCTGCTAACAATGGACACTGACCCTTGAGTAGGCAGAGACTTGTCTAGCTGCTAACAATGGACACTGACTCTTGAGGAGGCAGAGACTTGTCTAGCTGCTAACAATGGACACTGACTCTTGAGGAGGCAGAGACTTGTCTAGCTGCTAACAATGGACACTGACTCTTGAGGAGGCAGAGACTTGTCTAGCTGCTAACAATGGACACTGACTCTTGAGGAGGCAGAGACTTGTCTAGCTGCTAACAATGGACACTGACTCTTGAGGAGGCAGAGACTTGTCTAGCTGCAATGGACACTGACTCTTGAGGAGGCAGAGACTTGTCTAGCTGCTAACAATGGACACTGACTCTTGAGGAGGCAGAGACTTGTCTAGCTGCTAACAATGGACACTGACTCTTGAGGAGGCAGAGACTTGTCTAGCTGCTAACAATGGACACTGACTCTTGAGGAGGCAGAGACTTGTCTAGCTGCAATGGACACTGACTCTTGAGGAGGCAGAGACTTGTCTAGCTGCTAACAATGGACACTGACCCTTGAGGAGGCAGAGACTTGTCTAGCTGCTAACAATGGACACTGACTCTTGAGGAGGCAGAGACTTGTCTAGCTGCAATGGACACTGACTCTTGAGGAGGCAGAGACTTGTCTAGCTGCTAACAATGGACACTGACTCTTGAGGAGGCAGAGACTTGTCTAGCTGCTAACAATGGACACTGACTCTTGAGGAGGCAGAGACTTGTCTAGCTGCTAACAATGGACACTGACTCTTGAGGAGGCAGAGACTTGTCTAGCTGCTAACAATGGACACTGACTCTTGAGGAGGCAGAGACTTGTCTAGCTGCTAACAATGGACACTGACCCTTGAGGAGGCAGAGACTTGTCTAGCTGCTAACAATGGACACTGACTCTTGAGGAGGCAGAGACTTGTCTAGCTGCTAACAATGGACACTGACTCTTGAGGAGGCAGAGACATGCTCCTATCAGGATTGTTGCTTGATGAATAGATGCTAGAACCAACTGTACATGTAGGCTAACAAAACCTGTGGGTGTGTAGTACTTAACCAGTATACAACAGGTGTGGACGAGGTTGGAGGGAGACAAAGGGAAGTCATGCATGATGGATGGTCTACTTAAGATACCATTGGTGTAGGGATGGGGCATGGAGGGGGCTGGGTGTCATTGGTGTGGGTGGATATGTGGCTATCATTAGTGTGGAGATATCATTGGTGAGGGGATGAGTGTGTGGATGTCATTGGTGTGGGTGTATAGGTGTGCAAGGGAATAAATAGGTGGTAGCAGGTGCTAATTCTACTAATTGGAGAGAGAGCATGGAGAAGAGCTAGGAGGAGGCGGGGTGTACCTTAGGGAAGGATGTGGTAGAGATAGGGGAAAGAGGGAGCACAATTCACACATGTACTTCACACACACATACACACACAGGGGAAAGAGGGAGCACAATTCACACATGTACTTCACACACACATACACACACCACCACATCCCTCTTCCTTCTCCTGCCCAGAGAGCATTATGGACCACAAGTACGTATTGCTGGACCCGGACAACGAGACCACCCACTGGGGTGTGTGGTCTCCTGCCAAGCTCAACCTGATCCGGTCCTGGTCGGATGCACGTGGTATCAACTCCCTGCAGATCCTTGCCTACTTGCTGTCTGCTTACAGACTCACCAAAGACAATCAGTTCCTGGATGCCTATAAGGTGAGTGTACCACTTGAAGTGTGAGACCCTTTCAGTTAAGATGCTGTTCCATTTGAGAAGTTACCGTTGGCTTCAGGTGCGGCAGACGTGGTTCTTACCCCATGCACCTCCTTGTCTGCCATGTGCGTGCTACAGCGTGTGCAGGAATTCATGCGTGCTGAATACCATATTGTATAACCTCAATTAGACCACACCCTTGTTTAGATGCACACCATTTACTGAAATAATTCACGCCTTGATTACGACATGCACACCCTCGTATAATTGCGTGGGAATGTAGATTCACATTAGTGAACACGGTACAATATTATGATAATCATAAATATATACAGACGGTATCCACTGCAAGTCTTGGCAGCGATTAGACAGCCAAACTGCCAATGAAGGCAGCTTAGGGTCTGCCAACTCATCGAACACAGCTGACTTGGAAGGAATAGTGGACAATGAATCGGCCTATAAACAACCTGATTGAGACCTGGTGATCAGTTACATGCATGCCACTAACAGTAGGCTCGCAAGCTAAAGTGATACATGACCTGATTGAGACCTGGTGATCTGTTACGTGCATGACACTAACAGTAGGCTCACAAGCTAAAGTGATACATGACCTGATTGAGACCTGGTGATCTGTTACATGCATGCCACTAACAGTAGGCTCGCAAGCTAAAGTGATACATGACCTGATTGAGACCTGGTGATCAGTTACATGCATGCCACTAACAGTAGGCTCGCAAGCTAAAGTGATACATGACCTGATTGAGACCTGGTGATCTGTTACATGCATGCCACTAACAGTAGGCTCGCAAGCAATAGAGCATAGTCTTGAGTCGAGTATGCCCTCGAATATTGCCCACAGCTGCTAGGAAGCTCATGAAATGAATAGAATGCATGCAATCAAAAGCGAGGATGTGGTGGGTATGTATATATGTATGTTTTTAAACATAGAAAACAGTTTATGAAAGTGAAAATAATATATATAGATATATATTAAATTTTTTAATACAAAAAACAAGAACTAGGGCCAATGGTTGTACCTGCTGGCTTGGTTGTCTGTCTGTTTCTGGAGGCTGCTCTGCTGAGGAAGGCTGCGTAGCCTACTGGGACCACTCTGAATCTCTTAGCCCTTGGAAAACGAAGCCTCTTAGGGAAGATGATGGAGATTCCTTTGCTGTAAACGTTTCACGAAGTAGCATGCCATAGCTTTTGCTGGGTTACCTCCTTGGAGCTGATTCCAATACCAAAGTGCAGCGTATTGCATTTGCGTTCTAATAATTCTAGGGACTAATTTTTACCATAAATAATGACGTGCATTTAAGGCAACGTAGTGCCTTGGGTCAAAAAGGTTAAGTGAGTTCCTGCTTGAACTTGATACTGCTCACAAGACAAATGTCTTGTACTTGTGCCAGCTGCTTGTGCTTGAGCACCCGCTGGCTCTATGTGAGCATGTGCTGCCTACGCAGATATGTTCTTTGTACAGGACTCTGTTTGCTGAACATCCCGACATCACTGCAGTGAGTGTGAACATGCTATTCCCCCACTTCATCATCAATACCACTATCTTGTTCACAGACACTCAACCAGGAAGCTTGCTTCGACCAGGAAGCTTGCTTCGACCAGGAAGCTTGCTTCGACCAGGAAGCTTGCTTCGACCAGGAAGCTTGCTTCGACCAGGAAGCTTGCTTCGACCAGGAAGCTTGCTTCGACCAGGAAGCTTGCTTCGACCAGGAAGCTTGCTTCGACCAGGAAGCTTGCTTCGACCAGGAAGCTTGCTTCGACCAGGAAGCTTGCTTCGACCAGGAAGCTTAGGAAGCTTGCTTCGACTAGGAAGCTTGCTTCGACCAGGAAGCTTGCTTCGACTAGGAAGCTTGCTTCGACCAGGAAGCTTGCTTCGACTGACTAGGAAGCTTGCTTCGACTAGGAAGCTTGCTTCGACCAGGAAGCTTGCTTCGACTAGGAAGCTTGCTTCGACCAGGAAGCTTGCTTCGACTAGGAAGCTTGCTTCGACTAGGAAGCTTGCTTCGACTAGGAAGCTTGCTTCGACCAGGAAGCTTGCTTCGACTAGGAAGCTTGCTTCGACCAGGAAGCTTGCTTCGACTAGGAAGCTTGCTTCGACTAGGAAGCTTGCTTCGACCAGGAGCTTGCTTCGACCAGGAAGCTTGCTTCGACCAGGAAGCTTGCTTCGACCAGGAAGCTTGCTTCGACCAGGAAGCTTGCTTCGACCAGGAAGCTTGCTTCGACCAGGAAGCTTGCTTCGACCAGGAAGCTTGCTTCGACCAGGAAGCTTGCTTCGACCAGGAAGCTTGCTTCGACCAGGAAGCTTGCTTCGACCAGGAAGCTTGCTTCGACCAGGAAGCTTGCTTCGACCAGGAAGCTTGCTTCGACCAGGAAGCTTGCTTCGACCAGGAAGCTTGCTTCGACCAGGAAGCTTGCTTCGACCAGGAAGCTTGCTTCGACCAGGAAGCTTGCTTCGACCAGGAAGCTTGCTTCGACCAGGAAGCTTGCTTCGACCAGGAAGCTTGCTTCGACCAGGAAGCTTGCTTCGACCAGGAAGCTTGCTTCGACCAGGAAGCTTGCTTCGACCAGGAAGCTTGCTTCGACCAGGAAGCTTGCTTCGACCAGGAAGCTTGCTTCGACCAGGAAGCAAGCTTGCTTCGACTAGGAAGCTTGCTTCGACTAGGAAGCTTGCTTCGACCAGGAAGCTTGCTTCGACTAGGAAGCTTGCTTCGACCAGGAAGCTTGCTTCGACTGACTAGGAAGCTTGCTTCGACCAGGAAGCTTGCTTCGACTAGGAAGCTTGCTTCTACCAGGAAGCTTGCTTCGACTAGGAAGCTTGCTTCGACTAGGAAGCTTGCTTCGACTAGGAAGCTTGCTTCGACTAGGAAGCTTGCTTCGACTAGGAAGCTTGCTTCGACCAGGAAGCTTGCTTCGCTAGGAAGCTTGCTTCGACTAGGAAGCTTGCTTCGACTAGGAAGCTTGCTTCGACCAGGAAGCTTGCTTCGACTAGGAAGCTTGCTTCGACTAGGAAGCTTGCTTCGACCAGGAGCTTGCTTCGACCAGGAAGCTTGCTTCGACCAGGAAGCTTGCTTCGACCAGGAAGCTTGCTTCGACCAGGAAGCTTGCTTCGACCAGGAAGCTTGCTTCGACCAGGAAGCTTGCTTCGACCAGGAAGCTTGCTTCGACCAGGAAGCTTGCTTCGACCAGGAAGCTTGCTTCGACCAGGAAGCTTGTTGTTTCCTCTTGAGCATCAGTGGGCTGGTGGAGGCAGGTTGAAGTAGGTTGACAATAGCTCTATGGGGACACACACTGGACCAACATCACACTGGGTGGAGGCAGGTTGAAGTAGGTTGACAATAGCTCTATGGGGACACACACTGGACCAACATCACACTGGGTGGAGGCAGGTTGAAGTACATAGGTTGACAATAGCTCTATGGGGTCACAGACTGGACCAACATCACACTGGGTGGAGGCAGGTTGGAGTAGGTTGACAATAGCTCTATGGGGACACAGACTGGACCAACATCACACTGGGTGGAGGCAGGTTGAAGTAGGTTGACAATAGCTCTATGGGGACACACACTGGACCAACATCACACTGGGTGGAGACAGGTTGAAGTAGGTTGACAATAGCTCTATGGGGACACACACTGGACCAACATCACACTGGGTGGAGACAGGTTGAAGTAGGTTGACAATAGCTCTATGGGGACACACACTGGACCAACATCACACTGGGTGGAGATAAGTTGGAGTAGGTTGACAATAGCTCTATGGGGACACACACTGGACCAACATCACACTGGGTGGAGGCAGGTTGAAGTAGGTTGACAATAGCTCTATGAGGACACACACTGTACCAACACCATACTGGGTGGAGGCAGGTTGAAGTAGGTTGACAATAGCTCTATGGGGACACACACTGGACCAACATCACACTGGGTGGAGGCAGGTGGAAGTAGGTTCACAATAGCTCTATGGGGACGCACACTGGACTAACATCACACTGGGTGGAGGCAGGTCGACACAATGAAAGTTGCTGTTTACACAAGTGCTGGAGTTGGAGTAGCTACTACTCTATGTACATGTAAAATTTGTGATCTTGCATTAATTGTAACATGGATCTGCATTCAGTGCACTCTAAATGATAAGGCAGCACAGAAGCTGAACATGGATTTGTCTGCTCAGCAATGGTCTGAATGTAACAATCTCGGTGCAGTAATAGAATATTTGTCGTGTGGTTTTAACGTGAAGTAAGTCAGGTGGTGTGTTGTCTACTGTTTGATCGTGCGTGCAGACATGGTGGAGGAGAGAAGCTGACTTCTATAAGTGAACTGGATAGTCTCCTACTAGCTTGACTGGCTTATCTTTGGATCCTGCACTAAGCTGAGAAATCTGGCTCTGCAGGCAGTCAGTGTGGGCCAACTATAAGCTCTAGGCTGAGAAATCTGGCCCTGCAGGCAGTCAGAGTGGGCCAACTATAAGCTCTAGGCTGAGAAATCTGGCCCTGCAGGCAGTCAGAGTGGGCCAACTATATGCACTAGGCTGAGAAATCTGGCCCTGCAGGCAGTCAGAGTGGGCCAACTATATGCACTAGGCTGAGAAATCTGGCCCTCCAGGCAGTCGGAGTGGGCCAACTATAAAAAAGATAATTAATGGACCTCTTGAATTAATTATGATCACTCGCGGCTGGAGGGACGTGGGTGGGCTGGAGGGACGGGGGTGGGGACCCTCCAACAGAATTCCCCCCACCTCCTCTCGGTAGACCACCAAACCAATCAAGTAATCAATTGTTTGTTTGTTTTATCTCTCGAAACTTCATCAAAAGGATATCATTTCTGGTGCTTGCACTTCTGACATTATTGAGTGAGGTGCCTTGTGGAGTGAATTGACCAACAAAATCATTCCAGGCACACCAAACAGTTGCCTCCTTCCCTAGCGCAAAATATCCTACATGAAGCCTTGCGGATTGCTTTAGTATTCTATATCCTCATTACATTGTTGTTGTTGTTATTGTTATGTAGGAGCTGTTCTCAGGTGTGTATGAGGAAGTCCCTACTCATTATGGGCTGAACATGATTAACCAGAAGATGATGGCGTCATCCAGAGAGGAAAACTTGAGTGACGACCAGCTCTCCTTCCTCCCCTACATGCTGTATTATTACACTCTCAGGGTACGTCCATACTTACCCGTGCATCCTCTGCTAGGCACTCTCAGGGTACGTCCATACTTACCCGTGCATCCTCTGCTAGTCACTCTCAGGGTACGTCCATACTTACCCGTGCATCCTCTGCTAGGCACTCTCAGGGTACGTCCATACTTACCCGTGCATCCTCTGCTAGTCACTCTCAGGGTACGTCCATACTTACCCGTGCATCCTCAGCTAGTCACTCTCAGGGTACGTCCATACTTACCCGTGCATCCTCTGCTAGACACTCTCAAGGTACGTCCATACTTACCCGTGCATCCTCTGCTAGGCACTCTCAGGGTATGTCCATACTTACCCGTGCATCCTCAGCTAGACAAGCTTCTTAAAATTAACCCTGCCACCACCTTACGGCTGGTTCACAACGCTCCACTATCGCACCACATCATCCTATTGTTGCTGGGGCATAATATGATGATGCAATGATGATGCAATGTGATACAATGGGTGTCACATTTGAACCAACCTTTACACTCGTGCATGAGCTAAACTCAGACATTGTTCATTAAATTAATTGGATTCTTTCCCCTGCACATGTGCAATAGACTGCCGAGTCGTTATAAACACGGGCAGGAAGGAAAACTGCTTCCTGACTCGTTGTGGACCATCTCTCTTCCCAGGCCTTCATGTTGTGGACCATCTCTCTTCTCAGGCCTTCATGTTGTGGACCATCTCTCTTCCAGGCCTTCATGTTGTGGACCATCTCTCTTCCCAGGCCTTCATGTTGTGGACCATCTCTCTCCCAGGCCTTCATGTTGTGGACCATCTCTCTTCCAGGCCTTCAAGTTGTGGACCATCTCTCTTCCCAGGCCTTCATGTTGTGGACCATCTCTCTTCCCAGGCCTTCATGTTGTGGACCATCTCTCTTCCCAGGCCTTCATGTTGTGGACCATCTCTCTTCCCAGGCCTTCATGTTGTGGACCATCTCTCTTCCCAGGCCTTCATGTTGTGGACCATCTCTCTCCCCAGGCCTTCATGTTGTGGACCATCTCTCTTCCCAGGCCTTCATGTTGTGGACCATCTCTCCTTCATGTTGTGGACCATCTCTCTCCCCAGGCCTTCATTGCTGTGGACCATCTCTCTTCCCAGGCCTTCATGTTGTGGACCATCTCTCTTCCCAGGCCTTCATGTTGTGGACCATCTCTCTCCCCAGGCCTTCATGTTGTGGACCATCTCTCTTCCCAGGCCTTCATGTTGTGGACCATCTCTCTTCCCAGGCCTTCATGTTGTGGACCATCTCTCTTCCCAGGCCTTCATGTTGTGGACCATCTCTCTTCCCAGGCCTTCATGTTGTGGACCATCTCTCTTCCCAGGCCTTCATGTTGTGGACCATCTCTCTTCCCAGGCCTTCATGTTGTGGACCATCTCTTTTCCCATGCCTTCATGTTGTGGACCATCTCTCTTCCAGGCCTTCATTGCTGTTTGTCCAAGCTCTTCTGCTGAGGAAGGCTGACAGGCAGCTGTCTATGCCTACTGGGAACCACTCCGAGTCTCCTCACCCTTGAGAGAGGAGGTGCTCCTGGAGTAATCCCATCTGCTGAGGAAGGCTGACGGGCAGCTGTCTATGCTTACTGGGAACCACACCGAGTCTCCTCACCCTTGAGAGAGGAGGTGCTCCTGGAGTAATCCCATCTGCTGAGGAAGGCTGACGGGCAGCTGTCTATGCCTACTGGGAACCACACCGAGTCTCCTCACCCTTGAGAGAGGAGATGCTCCTGTCTGCTGAGGAAGGCTGACGGGCAGCTGTCTATGCCTACTGAGAACCACACCGAGTCTCCTCACCCTTGAGAGAGGAGGTGCTCCTGGAGTAATCCCATCTGCTGAGGAAGGCTGACGGGCAGCTGTCTATGCCTACTGGGAACCACACCGAGTCTCCTCACCCTTGAGAGAGGAGATGCTCCTGTCTGCTGAGGAAGGCTGACGGGCAGCTGTCTATGCCTACTGAGAACCACACCGAGTCTCCTCACCCTTGAGAGAGGAGGTGCTCCTGGAGTAATCCCATCTGCTGAAGTCTTGTTTTAGTGTTGTGCTTAGCTTTAGTTTGCTATGCCACTGCTGCTGGTTCTTTGCCAAACTGCATTTCATTCCTGTGATGCCAACAGATACGTAGTCTTCTCTTTTAGAAAGGTAATGGCCATGATACAAAAACCACCACACATTTTGTTGTCTTGCAGCAATGAGGGCCTATAATAACGTTATTGTTGGATGAAGATTAGGAATGACTTGGCAATAGGCCACTTGCATTATCATACGCTCAGCTGGTCCTACTTATTGACCGGAGAAACAAACCTCAATGGGAAGTGAAATGGGCAAGTTCCGTGCAAGGCTGTATTGAAAAAAATGACAGTAGCTATTGTCATTTAAGATTAGGGCCTGAGCAGCACCCTTGGCTGGGATTAGGGCCTGAGCAGCACCCTTGGCTGGGATTAGGGCCTGAGCAGCGGCCTTGGCTGGGGTTAGGGCCTGAGCAGCACCCTTGGCTGGGATTAGGGCCTGAGCAGCGGCCTTGGCTGGGGTTAGGGCCTGAGCAGCACCCTTGGCTGGGGTTAGGGCCTGAGCAGCACCCTTGGCTGGGGTTAGGGCCTGAGCAGCGGCCTCGGCTGGGGTTAGGGCCTGAGCAGCGGCCTTGGCTGGGGTTAGGGCCTGAGCAGCACCCTTGGCTGGGGTTAGGGCCTGAGCAGCGGCCTTGGCTGGGGTTAGGGCCTGAGCAGCACCCTTGGCTGGGGTTAGGGCCTGAGCAGCGGCCTTGGCTGGGGATAGGGCCTGAGCAGCACCCTTGGCTGGGGTTAGGGCCTGAGCAGCACTCTTGGCTGGGGTTAGGGCCTGAGCAGCGGCCTTGGCTGGGGTTAGGGCCTGAGCAGCGGCCTTGGCTGGGGTTAGGGTCTGAGCAGCTGGGGATAGGGCCTGAGCAGCACCCTTGGCTAGAGAAATGCAATATTGCTTGGCAAGATACTTCAGCACGCCATGCAATGCCTTGCATTCATTTCTATTATATGCCCCATAGAAAGTGTATTTTCATTCATGATTTTCAATGAATCCACTGGGCTCAATACCATGTACACCAGCCAAAGTGCGGGGAGGGAAAGCCCTCAAAATTTGCTACTTTCTGATAAATATATTCATTTGAGCTACACAGTCAGAAAGATATGGAGAGTGGAAGTCAAGGTGTCGTTGGTATTGAGCTACATACCTTGGGGCTTGGTGCCGTTCTTCTCAGAACTCAATGCCAGACAGCAGTTCACTGATTTGTGAAAAGTTAAGATGTTTCTGGGGAGAAGCAGCACCTCTGCAGCTGTTGCAGCTCCTCTGCCCTTCAGCGAGTGCGCCACTCCATCAAGTAGACTCCCTTTCAGTCATGTTCCCGCAACTTCTCCCCTTAGACCAACCATTGAGCTCCCGCCTGGCAGCGGTTTCCGAGCAGCAAGCTTGCAGGCAGGCTCACACAACCTTGACCTCCTCTCTCCATGTTTCCCCAACCGTTGCTCAAATGAACACAAAAAATTGTAGCAGATAGAGTGAGCTCTCCAGGCTTGTAATTAGGTTCATTGTACATGCAGTGTGGTGCCGGGTGGGACATAGAATCTTTGGGAGGCAGGGATAATGAAAGTTACTTATTAGGTCATAAAATACTATTGTTGGGAGAAAATAATATTGAGAGAAAAATTGGGAGAAAAAATGGGCAATTTTTTTTACAAGTTTCCCACCACATGCTATGAATATGATTATAGTCATTGTGTAGTAGTACACTCAGACTCCCCTTATCCGGGCAGCTTGGGACTCGGACTCCCCTTATCCGGGCAGCTTGGGATCAGGCACTGCACGTAACTCAGAAACGGCCGTATCTAGGAACGCTTCACATTTTCCCCAATATTGATGATTTGCCTTGAACTTTGTGCCCCTACATATATTAAGTGCATGCACATACACAGTACCTGTACACACTGCACATAGCACCTGCACACACTACACAGAGCACCTGTACACACTACACATAGCACCTGTACACACTGCACATAGCACCTGTACACACTGCACATACATAGCACCTGTACACACTGCACATAGCACCTGTACACACTGCACATAGCACCTGTACACACTGCACATACATAGCACCTGTACACACTGCACATACATAGCACCTGTACACACTGCACATAGCACCTGTACACACTGCACATAGCACCTGTACACACTGCACATAGCACCTGTACACACTGCACATAGCACCTGTACACACTGCACATAGCACCTGTACACACTGCACATGTACACACTGCACATAGCACCTGTATACACTGCACATGTGCACTGACTGAAAATGAGAACACACTCATTTAAAAAAGAAATGATGGGGATTGCCTCGTGATTCCTGTCTCATCCAAGCTGCAGTGTTGCACAATTTTTTCACAAGAAGCATTTTTTTCACAAGAAGATTTCCAGCCACAGAGTGAGATTTCTAAGGAATTATTGAAGCGTCACTGGGTGCTGAACATGGTCTTCCACTGCCTCCTCCCCTTCGCTCTCACCATCACTGTGGCGGGTAGCCTTCTGTCAGACATCTCCAGGCACAAGCTCACTGTTGTGGGTGGCCTTCTAGTCTCAGACATCTCCAGGCACAAGCTCACTGTTGTGGGTGGCCTTCTAGTCTCAGACATCTCCAGGCACAAGCTCACTGTTGTGGGTAGCCTTCTAGTCTCAGACATCTCCAGGCACAAGCTCACTGTTGTGGGTGGCCTTCTAGTCTCAGACATCTCCAGGCACAAGCTCACTGTTGTGGGTGGCCTTCTAGTCTCAGACATCTCCAGGCACAAGCTCACTGTTGTGGGTGGCCTTCTAGTCTCAGACATCTCCAGGCACAAGCTCACTGTTGTGGGTGGCCTTCTAGTCTCAGGCACAAGCTCACTGTTGTGGGTAGCCTTCTAGTCTCAGACATCTCCAGGCACAAGCTCACTGTTGTGGGTGGCCTTCTAGTCTCAGACATCTCCAGGCACAAGCTCACTGTTGTGGGCAGCCTTCTAGTCTCAGACATCTCCAGGCACAAGCTCACTGTTGTGGGTGGCCTTCTAGTCTCAGACATCTCCAGGCACAAGCTCACTGTTGTGGGTGGCCTTCTAGTCTCAGGCACAAGCTCACTGTTGTGGGTAGCCTTCTAGTCTCAGACATCTCCAGGCACAAGCTCACTGTTGTGGGTGGCCTTCTAGTCTCAGACATCTCCAGGCACAAGCTCACTGTTGTGGGCAGCCTTCTAGTCTCAGACATCTCCAGGCACAAGCTCACTGTTGTGGGTGGCCTTCTAGTCTCAGACATCTCCAGGCACAAGCTCACTGTTGTGGGAGGCCTTCTAGTCTCAGACATCTCCAGGCACAAGCTCACTGTTGTGGGTGGCCTTCTAGTCTCAGACATCTCCAGGCACAAGCTCACTGTTGTGGGTGGCCTTCTAGTCTCAGACATCTCCAGGCACAAGCTCACTGTTGTGGGTGGCCTTCTAGTCTCAGACATCTCCAGGCACAAGCTCACTGTTGTGGGTGGCCTTCTAGTCTCAGACATCTCCAGGCACAAGCTCACTGTTGTGGATGGCCTTCTAGTCTCAGACATCTCCAGGCACAAGCTCACTGTTGTGGGTGGCCTTCTAGTCTCAGACATCTCCAGGCACAAGCTCACTGTTGTGGGTGGCCTTCTAGTCTCAGACATCTCCAGGCACAAGCTCACTGTTGTGGGTGGCCTTCTAGTCTCAGGCACAAGCTCACTGTTGTGGGAGGCCTTCTAGTCTCAGACATCTCCAGGCACAAGCTCACTGTTGTGGGTGACCTTCTAGTCTCAGACATCTCCAGGCACAAGCTCACTGTTGTGGGTGGCCTTCTAGTCTCAGACATCTCCAGGCACAAGCTCACTGTTGTGGGTGGCCTTCTAGTCTCAGACATCTCCAGGCACAAGCTCACTGTTGTGGGTGGCCTTCTAGTCTCAGACATCTCCAGGCACAAGCTCACTGTTGTGGGTGGCCTTCTAGTCTCAGACATCTCCAGGCACAAGCTCACTGTTGTGGGTGGACTTCTAGTCTCAGACATCTCCAGGCACAAGCTCACTGCCGTGGGTGGCCTTCTAGTCTCAGACATCTCCAGGCACAAGCTCACTGTTGTGGGAGGCCTTCTAGTCTCAGACATCTCCAGGCACAAGCTCACTGTTGTGGGTGACCTTCTAGTCTCAGACATCTCCAGGCACAAGCTCACTGTTGTGGGTGGCCTTCTAGTCTCAGACATCTCCAGGCACAAGCTCACTGTTGTGGGTGGCCTTCTAGTCTCAGACATCTCCAGGCACAAGCTCACTGTTGTGGGTGGCCTTCTAGTCTCAGACATCTCCAGGCACAAGCTCACTGTTGTGGGTGGCCTTCTAGTCTCAGACATCTCCAGGCACAAGCTCACTGTTGTGGGAGGCCTTCTAGTCTCAGACATCTCCAGGCACAAGCTCACTGTTGTGGGTAGCCTTCTAATCTCAGACATCTCCAGGCACAAGCTCACTGTTGTGGGTGGCCTTCTAGTCTCAGACATCTCCAGGCACAAGCTCACTGTTGTGGGTGGCCTTCTAGTCTCAGACATCTGCAGGCACAAGCTCACTGTTGTGGGTGGCCTTCTAGTCTCAGACATCTCCAGGCACAAGCTCACTGTTGTGGGTGGCCTTCTAGTCTCAGACATCTCCAGGCACAAGCTCACTGTTGTGGGTGGCCTTCTAGTCTCAGACATCTCCAGGCACAAGCTCACTGTTGTGGGTGGCCTTCTAGTCTCAGCCATCTCCAGGCACAAGCTCACTGTTGTGGGTGGCCTTCTAGTCTCAGACATCTCCAGGCACAAGCTCACTGTTGTGGGTGGCCTTCTAGTCTCAGACATCTCCAGGCACAAGCTCACTGTTGTGGTTATACTCTCAGACATCTCCAGGCACAAGCTCACTGTTGTGGGTGGCCTTCTAGTCTCAGACATCTCCAGGCACAAGCTCAGTGTTGTGGGTGGCCTTCTAGTCTCAGACATCTCCAGGCACAAGCTCACTGTTGTGGGTGGCCTTCTAGTCTCAGACATCTCCAGGCACAAGCTCACTGTTGTGGGTGGCCTTCTAGTCTCAGACATCTCCAGGCACAAGCTCACTGTTGTGGGTGGCCTTCTAGTCTCAGCCATCTCCAGGCACAAGCTCACTGTTGTGGGTGGCCTTCTAGTCTCAGACATCTCCAGGCACAAGCTCACTGTTGTGCGTGGCCTTCTAGTCTCAGACATCTCCAGGCACAAGCTCACTGTTGTGGGTGGCCTTCTAGTCTCAGACATCTCCAGGCACAAGCTCACTGTTGTGGGTGGCCTTCTAGTCTCAGACATCTCCAGGCACAAGCTAGGTACAAGACACTAGCTAGAAACTAAGCCCAAAAGAATTTACTCTCTGCCAACAAGCTTGACTATACAACCGTCAAAATGAGTGACGCTTCCGCGAGGGGCCCAGATGTGAGGCAACTGGATGAGAGGAGTCTTGAGTGCATTGGAATTGGGGAGTCTTGAGTGCATTGGAATTAAATATTGAAAATACCAATGACACACCACACCCTCTATCGTGGATATAAGTGGTGTCAGTCCACTGTTGCTGACTGTATCCATAGAGCACTAGCTACGCCTCTTTGGTTGTCCATCGGTTAGGTGGTGGTCTATTGGCCAGTTCCGTGAGGTGGTAGTCCGTCGGCCAGTTCCGTTAAGGTGGTGGTCCATCGGCCAGTTCCACTAAGTGGTGGTCCATTGGCCAGTTCCGTTAGGGTGGTGGTCCATCAGCCAGTTCTGTGAGGTGGTGATTCATCGGCCAGTTCCAAAGTGGTGGTCCATTGGCCAGTTCCACTAGGTGGAGGTCCATCGGCCAGTTCCGTTAAAAAAATACACCTCGACAATACCAATCATAACTTCCACCCCTACCCCCATCAACATCATTTTTGTACCAAAATGTAGCTTAGAAAATAAGCTATTTAATGATGTATTTAACTTTTGTCATAGGTATTTTTTATGCCAAGGTGTCAGCCAGGCAATCCAACTTAGCCATGAGCTGCCTCTATGCTGTAGTGCTGTGTGTGCTATGCACCACTATCACTAGTTCCTTAGTCATAAAATATATATTAATAATGCTAAGTGGCTGCTAGGTTGTTTATGGTAAGAGTACATGTAGTAGTTTCACCTAAACTATTTGAATTAGTATGATAATGCACCACAGGAGAGTGGGGCCATACAAACCACATGCAGATATGCTGGTCTATACCCAACACATTCTCATAACAGTGAAAATAAAATAATTTAGGTTAAAGAGCACACAATAAGCATTCTGGTGATATATAAATTATGGAGTTTGGGTGAGAAATTAGGGGAGAAATATTGTCAAATTCTTCTAATCTAAAAAAAGTGTGGTCAAAGTTGAGGATCCATATATGGGGAAATAATACTGTGCAACGTTTCTAAAATTCACCAGGACCATATGTAGGCCCTTCCTCCTGTATAGCCTTCTCCTCAGCAGCCGCCTCACCTTTTGTTTTCCACTTTCTCTTCTTCTTTTCGACTTCAAGTGACCTCTTTTCATTTTTATACAGTCGTTTTCTGTCTGAACTTTTATAGAATTCATTAGCTTGCTGTGTGAATTCCATCCCAAGCTCATTGAACAAGTGTTTCATACCCACCTACTTGCCTTCATTGAAAATTAGGATAGCAATGCTAACAGCAAACTTCACTGGAGGGAGGCCCAAAAACTGGGTCTTACTGGCATGAATCCATATAAGATTACGTTTTGATTTTGGGTGGCACGAAGTGAGCATCTCTCTAGAAGATCTCTATTAGCCAAACGCTGGTATATTGGTTTACTAAGTCATGTGGAATCGTTGGTGTATGTTGTGCTGGTGTTCTTTTTTCATAAGCTGCAACTTTGAACTTGCACCAACTGTGTTCATGCTTGTCAGGATTATGCTCTGGGCATTTCATATGAAGAGGATGTGTATCAGTAGACATGGAATGTAAAAAAGAAGCATCTATATATTTTACATGCCATCAACGTTATCTCTATTATTCCTGATAGCACCTCCATAATACACATTAAGCTGTTTGATGGCTTTGTCTGTTAGTCTACCTTTAAATTTAACAACACGACCATGTTCTACAGCACCAGACTTTTTCAACTTTCTCAAAGCTGTCCCCATTCTTTTATGAATATGCCCGACACATTCATGTTTAATCAGTTCTACATTGGGACCATAAGGCTTAAGCACAGTAAGAGCAACAAAAGTCTTGGCATCTCCGTCACCATAATTGGTGGTATAGCGAAGCTTTAAGTCAGATACAGAACGCAGCCAAATCTTTTTTGCACCTACTTCCATAGCATTGGAAGAGCCCTCGTAATTACATTCACACTCTTTATGCTCTTCATGCCACTCTCTGTATTCATCTGAATCAGTACTCAAGTCTACTTTCATGCTACATGCTTGACAATGTTTGGATAGTATTTCTACATCCAGTACTTTCCCAGTTTTCCAAGCAATCACAATAACTACACTTAAGAGAGAAGTGCATCCACGTTTTTGCCAGATTCCATCAACTGTCACAATGACATCAACAACCTCATCTAGAGGCTTCCCCATTGCTATGTGCAAATCTTGAGCAGCTTTTAAATAACATTCCTTTGCTACTGAACGACAAATTGCAGATATATTTTTGTTATGCTGAGTCCAATGGGGTCGAGATAAGGGAAGAAGCATTCCTATACAGGAAGATAACTCTTGCAATGCACCTAACCCACAACCAGCCATCCTCATGCCCAAAATAGATACATCATTTAGAGAATGATCCTTAAATGGATCAGACCCAATTACTGACCTCTTGCAAGTAGAATTGGAGCACACAGTATTTATACTTGAAACCAATCCCTCACTTTGACTGAAAGATTCAACTAATTCGAGACGAGAATGGCATGACACACATACACACACCAATCTCTCCAATGCTTGCATTTAGTGCCTCTAACTTCAAAAGTCTATAACCAAACCCTTCCCTCCCACCAATGCACTCATCTGACACCAATGAAGTCAAGACAGGTGTGTCAGTAACACTAGAAGAGCCACCAAGGACTAAAGAAGAGGTGGAAGCAGTGATAGGCAGCCAAGAAGTAGAGGCAGTCGATGGCAGACTTGTTGAACAAGAGGATGAAAGGGCCAACTTCTTTCCAGATGCAGTCCTGACAGAAACTAGAGCTGATGTACTGAGGTTCTGGGCTCTACATAAAAGAAACAACTGTTATAATTAGCTAGCTACAAGGAACTTTGAGCACACTTACAGAAAGAGGAGGGGGCGAAACAGAAGGTACGGTCTTTTCACTAGCTTCGTTCTCCAGTCTCTTCTTATAAGCTTCTCTTCCAATATTTCTTCGACTTCTTTTGTAATTCTTAGGTATCTTTTAAACCAGCAACACTCGAAGGGAGAGACCAAAAAAACACTGTCAACGCTCCAAAACATAAAAATTAAAATCCAAATAATGCGCGCTACCTCCCCACCACTTCCCCTTCATGCTACACATGTGCAGTTCATACCATAAATAGAGCATTGAATAAGATGCACTTCCATAACAAAACAAAGCCACAGGTATGAACTATGCAGGATTTGTGGTGCCGCGTAGCTGACGCGATTCTTCTTCATTCCTTGCTGGGTTTCTGATGAAAATAGTGAGTGCAAAAGCTGTCGAAACTGCATCATAGAATCTTCAAATGTTCTGAAACTTGGAATAGGACTTCAATATGAGCAAATACACCATTTAAAACCATTTAAAATAGTTTGAAAAATTTGCTTAAAAAAGTGAGAAAATTAGCATTTTGACATTATTCCCACCTTAACATTTCTAAATATCCTTGTCCCGACGAGTTTGTCCACCTCCATATATGGTTATCATCTTGTGTTGATGACCATGAAACTGACATTGCATATTTCTCTGTGTACTTGCTAACTCAGCATCTAGATAAGCACCAGTTGGAGGAGCTGGGTCTGGGAGCTTTGCACGTGGCTAACTTGAGTCTGGAGCGGAGTTGGGCAGAGGTCAAACGAGGCAAGAGTAGTCCCTGGACCGTCGTCTATGCTTATGCCACCGGTGAGAATTTAGCCACACCCACATGGTTGTGGCCTAGCATCGTGCCATGGTTGAATTTTGTTTGTAGTCAGTTCCACATGACCTTGTACATAGTAACACCATATTTGGTGTTGTTCCACATGACCTTGTAACACCATATTTGGTGTTGTTCCACATGACCTTGTAGTAACACCATATTTGGTGTTGTTCCACACGACCTTGTAGTAACACCATATTTGGTGTTGTTCCACACGACCTTGTAGTAACACCTTATTTGATGCTGATGCATTGTAATAACCCCAATTGTGTTAAGTTGACCCAGTTAATTTGCTTTTCTAAAAGCTCCATCTACGCATTGTGGTATATATGGGATAGCATGTGCCAACCAAACAGCTTGTAGAAGGGAGAGTTGGTATTCATGTCTTCATATACCCCCTTCAGGTGGGGGGGGGGGGGGGGGATCTAAGATAACCTCATACAAACATACTTTGTTGTAAGTTGTTGACGCTTTCTGCTTCTGTCCTAAGTGCATCCTTCCCCCCCCCTCCAAATCTAATTTCCTCTTCCCCCCCTCTGCATCCCCCCACCCCACCCCCGTCTCCCCCTCCTTTTTTCACTTCTCCCCTCCCCACCTCAGGAAGGATGCACGACGAGAGTCTGTTGGAGAAGTTGGTGTGGAACTTGCGTACCTGGCCCGTGGAGCTGGTGCAGTGGTCCACGCAGAACTCTCATCGTCTCGACATCAGAATCAGCCCCCAGCAACACAGGTGTGGACATGTGCAACCACATGCTCTAAATTTGATAAAAGCCTTGTGGGTCATTCCATGTCAAATCAACTGAAAATCTGCCTTCATCTCTCAGATTTTTGTAAAATTTTGGGGAATGATTGGGATCCATGAGTAACGAGCAGAGCAAAAATATTTTTGGTCACACCCACTTAATTAATGAGCTACGTGCCGACGAACTTTGGGCTAATTAGCACTACCTCGGAAATTCAAATGCCCGTATCTTTGGAAGTATAGCTCCTGTAGAGCTGGTTCTGGGGTCATTTTGAAGCTCTTTTCAAGGCCTATAATTTGTCTCAGGCAACCTTTCTCTTCAAATCAACCAGAAAAAAGTATCACAATTTATAAACTTCAAACTTGAACACCCCCAAAATATATCCTTCAAATTTCTCCAAATTTTTGCCAAAGGTACATCATAATGTAAAAAAGCTTCCCTGTAAGTTTTGTGATGGGCACTCTGACAGTTTTTGAGCAATAAGCAATTATATACAGCATAACCATACGAAAATGTACTCATAGTGCTTAGGGACACCCATTATATAGCTATTGATGCTCTCCAGGCCTTAATAATAGGTATATAAGTGCATCATCGTAATTTGCACCTGATCGCAGGAGACAGATCTATCAATCCCTGACATCTATTGGGGAGAATGTTCCCAAGAGTTGGCAGGCATATTCAGGTCTTAGAGGAATCCCATGAAAAATCCCAGGGGGTAATTCCAGGTTGGTTGGCTATATAATGTTAAGTCCTGCTCAGTTGGTACAGTCACTTCTAAATTCACTTGAACCTGGAGAGTTCTTGGTCATTCGGAGAACTTAGAGGAATCCCATGAAAAATCCCAGGGGGTAATTCCAGGTTGGTTGGCTATATAATGTTAAGTCCTGCTCAGTTGGTACAGTCACTTCTAAATTCACTTGAACCTGGAGAGTTCTTGGTCATTCGGAGAACTACAGTTTCATAATTCAGGATGCAGCTCAGTCATTCCACTGGAACAATCTCCAGGCAACAATCCACCCTTTCGTGTGTTATTATCGGCGTGACAAGCAAGATAAAATACCTGAACACACAATTTTTCGTCATCATATCATGTAACATTCATGATACTGTGGCAGTTCATCTGTTTCAAAAACTGCTGCTTCAGTTCCTCACTAAGAAACTTGGTCAGGACGACTATTTCCCTGGTGGTTGCGCTGCCCAATATAAGAATCGGAAGAATTTTATCAATTTGTACTTCCATAAAGATGATTTTAGTGTCCAAGCTAAATGGCACTTTTTTGCTACATCACATGGGAAAGGACCATCCGATGGATAGGTTAGCAGCTAGAGCCAGTCTCCAACGACCATATGATCAACAGATCACCACTCCTCGCCAACTTTTTGAATTCACAGATTCAGAGATAGAGAATATCAACTGTCAGTTTACAACAACGGAACAGTATGAACAAGAAGCCAAACTACTCAAAGTGAGATTTGAAGAGGCACGCACAATCCCGGGCACACAAAAGTTGCAATGCTTCATTCCAATCTCTTAGGAAACGGTCACAGTTTGAACCTTTTCATCCTCACTTCAGGAACGACAGGAACTTGTGAATCTCACTCCCGAGATGATTGATCACAGTGTTTCAGCCATAAATGGTTATGTGACAGTGGCTTATGATGGCTACTGGTGGGTTGCATGTGTCAAGGAATGCACACCAGAGAAGCATGAGGTGGAGGTTACCTTCCTCTATCCCCATGGACCGTCCCCATCATACATATATCCGGACCCATCAGACCAACTGACAGTTCACTGCCAAGATGTGCTAACAACTGTTGAACCAATCACTGCGACGGAAGAACATATTCCATTTCCAACAGAGAATCCAGTGCTGGTATTGCTGCGTTGAAAAAGAAAATGAAAACCTAACAGTTACAGATATGTGTGAACATGAACTCGATACAAGTTGACTTTATCTTAGTATGAACCATACTGTGCCACACAATTTAGATAATTCTGGTAGTCCATTAATTCGCGATTTTTGAATTGACATGCCATAAATAATTCTTCATAACTCAAAAACTGTCAGAGTGCCCATCATAAAATTTACAGGGAAGCTTGTTTACATCATAAGGTACCTTTAGCAAAAAATTGAAGAAATTTGAAGGATATAATTTTTGGGGGTTCAAGTTTAAAGTTTATAAATCGTGATATCTTTTTTCTGGTTGATTTGAAAAGAAAGATTATCAGACACAAATTATAGGCCTTGAAAAGAGCTTCAAAATGACCCCAGAACCAGCTCTACAGGAGCTATACTTCCAAAGATATGGGCATTTGAATTTCCGAGGTAGTGCTAATTAACCCAAAGTTCATCGGCACATATCTCACTAATTAAGTGGGTGTGACCAAAAATATTTTTGCTCTGGCCGTTACTCATGGATCCCAATCATTCCTCAAAATGTTACAAAAATCTGAGAGATGAAGGCAGATTTTCAGTTGATTTGACATGGAATGACCCTTGTGCGTCATGGGGTATTTATTGTCCAAATTGAGTCCAAATTGAGCCCGTGTTTTGATTTCAGAGTTGCTATTGTAAGCATGACGACATAGAAAACTTGCCAGTTACCTACCGAGTCTTGCAGTATAATATATACATCCCTCACTTTGGGACACGGCGAGAGTTTTTACTGGTTAGATTAGGAATATGAATGTTCAATAAAAGACTTCCAATATTACTTTTCAATACCGACACATGTAATTTCATAGCATCTGCCCTCAAGCTTCATAGCTTTTGTTTGGGATGACCAATTAGGAGCCAATTCTGGGTCCATTCTCTAGATAATGTGTACTCTGACCACTTAACAAGAATTCAAATTTGATTCTTCTGTATTCTGTACAATAATTGCCCCCACATCACACGTGTGCCCCCACATCAACACGTGTGCCCCCACATCAACACGTGTGCCCCAACATCAACGTGTGCCCCCACATCAACACGTGTGCCCCCAACACATGTGCCCCCACATCAACACGTGTGCCCCCACATCAACACGTGTGCCACCACATCAACACATGTGCCCCCACATCAACACGTGTGCCACCACATCAACACGTGTGCCCCACATCAACACCTGTGTGCCCCCACATCACGTGTGCCCCCACATCAACACGTGTGCCACCACATCAACACATGTGCCCCCACATCAACACGTGTGCCCTCACATCGACACGTGTGCCCCCACATCGACACGTGTGCCCTCACATCAACATGTGTCCACATCGACACGTGTGCCCCCACATCAACACATGTGCCACCACATCAACACGTGTGCCCCCACATCAACACGTGTGTCCCCACATCAACATGTGTGCCCCCACATCAACACATGTGCCCTCACATCGACACGTGTGCCCCCACATCAACACGTGTGCCCTCACATCAACACGTGTGTCCACATCGACACGTGTGCCCCCACATCAACACATGTGCCACCACATCAACACGTGTGTCCCCACATCAACACGTGTGCCCTCACATCAACACGTGTGTCCACATCGACACGTGTGCCCCCACATCAAAACATGTGCCACCACATCAACACGTGTGCCCCCACATCAACACGTGCGTCCCCACATCAACGTGTGTCCCCACATCAACACGTGTGCCCCCACATCAACATGTGTGCCCTCACATCAACACGTGTGCCCCCACATCAACACGTGTCCCCACATCAACACGTGTGCCACCACATCAACACGTGTGCCACCACATCAACGTGTGCCCCCACATCAACACGTGTGTCCCCACATCAACACGTGTGCCCCCACATCAACACATGTGCCCTCACATCAACACGTGTGCCCCCACATCAACACGTGTGCCCCCACATCAACACATGTGCCCCCACATCAACACATGTGCCCCCCCACATCAACACATGCGCCCCCCCACATCAACACATGTGCCCCCACGTCAACACATGTGCCCCCACATCAACGTGTGCCCCCACATCAACACATGTGCCCTCACATCAACACGTGTGCCCCCACATCAACACGTGTGCCCCCACATCAACACATGTGCCCCCACGTCAACACGTTTGCCCCCACATCAACACGTGTGCCACCACATCAACGTGTGCCCCCACATCAACACGTGTGTCCCCACATCAACACATGTGCCCCCACATCAACACATGTGCCCTCACATCAACACGTGTGCCCCCACATCAACACATGTGCCCCCATGTCAACACGTGTGCCCCCACATCAACACATGTGCCCCCCCCACATCAACACATGCGCCCCCCCCCCCACATCAACACATGTGCCCCCAATCAACACATGTGCCCCCAATCAACACATGTGCCCCCACATCAACACATGTGCCCCCACTTCAACACATGCTTGCAGTAGCTATAATTCACTACTAGCACTGCATGTTGGCCTGCCCCAGTCACTAGTCCATCCATCATGGCTAGCTGGCTCGAGGCTAGTCCTTGTGCACTGCTCATGTACATACAAATATTCCATTTTGTCTGTAGAGGCCAGACGAGCAGCACACAATCAGTACACGTGCTTCCGGCCAATGAACGGTCACAGCTGCGCTGGAACATGGACCCATTCCAGCTAGACGGTAAAGGGTCCAGCAGCGAGATGGACCCCGGTCCCTGGTTGCTACCCTACTGGATGGCCCGATGGTGCGACATGCTGTAACACAGGTGCAGCCACAGCTTGCTACATCAAATAAGGGGTGGAGTCTGTCTTGGTGGTGGAAACCATTGATCATTTTGTAACTAGAACTTCTAAGCCACACTACGTGGAACATGTTTGCATCAACACCAGTGGCATCATTAGCAAGGACTCTTTCTATTGCGTCTCGGGATTGAGCCATCTCTAGGAATGTGCAGGTGTATATTTGCACAGTATCCTGGTCTCCTCTAGAGCTGAAGCAGCTATTCCACTCTTACTCTGGTCCATCTCCATTCATTAAATTTCACCTTCTTGTAACTTCATTTTTACTTTCATGTTGTAAAAAAATGTCGGCAGAATGATTGTAGAGAAATGGGCCATTGGGTCAGCCACCATTGCAGTGTTATTAATTGCCGGGTCAGCCACCATTGCAATGTTATTAATTGCCGGGTCAGCACCATTGCAGTGTTATTATTTGCTGGGTCAGCACCATTGCAGTGTTATTAATTGCCGGGTCAGCCACCATTGCAGTGTTATTAATTGCTGGGTCAGCACCATTGCAATGTTAGTAATTGCCGGGTCAGCTATCATTCCATCTCGTTTCACTATATTTGACAAGCATTTTTCAATTTTATTTTCATTATTGAGAAGACAAGAAAAAAAGTTGGAAAAAATAAAATGGCTCTGGTTTCAATGTCGCGTAATGTATATTAATGGAAATAGATTGTTATTGCACTAATAAAAAGATGGTACAGCCAAATACCGTCCGGCTCACACCATTAATGTGGAAGGGACGGTTTTGCTAGTCTCTCCCCTGCCCAAGAGGAAACGTTGGATTAGTTTTCTGGTCTCGTCCACTATCAAGACAGAGGAACAGAGGGCTAGAAGGAAGAGGAGGTCTGTGAAGGTTAGAGCCTCTGTCTGGAACACTGCCTGGAGTGGGGGAGCGTAGACAACCAGTAGCTGTCCCAGGAGAGAGCCACCCACCGCATAGAGAAACATACGGTTAGAAAGAAGACCTATTGACCACACAGACTTGGACTGTGGATAGGATGGGTGGAAGGGAGGAGAGGATGCAGAGTAGGGGGGAGAGAATGCAGAGTAGGGGGGAGAGGATGCGAAGTAGGGGGGAAGGGGGAAAGGATGGGGAGAGAAAGGCAAATGTGTAAAAGAGTAAAAGATGAGGGAAACCCAAGGGAATATGTATGCAAGAGGCCATAGTTAACTGTGAATGTGTCTTGTTGCTAAGGGAAAGGCTTGGTGTGCTTGTGGCACACTGAGATTAGGGATTGCCATGCATACTGACATGGTCCTAGCATGAACAGGTAAGTACATGTAGGTAAAAACAAGGTCTGTCGCAGCAGCTCACTCAAACCTCGTCCTGTCCAGTTGGTTACCTGCGAGCGGCAGCTGAGAGCATTGAACATGTCAAAGAGGACAAAGCACGTGAAGGTCATAGTTGTATCTCTTGGAGTGATCATCCCATCCTCCATCTGCAACAACACAGCTATGAAACAAAACATCTTGTATACCATATAGGGAAATAGGGAAATAAATTTGGTGGTCTTGCGAAGGACTGAAATTCTGCTAGAACAATTAGGGGGTGTTCATGGCAGCCGAGTTGCCCTACACAAAAGCATACTTGCTAATGCCCAACTTAGTTTAGAGTAATGATTCAATAAAGAATAAAGCAATTAGCTGCAACCCCAGAAACATTTTCTGGTTGAGGGAGAACACCGTTTTGCTCGAAAGCACTAGCCGGCAACTCTACTCTAGCTGTAGATATTGCCAGTCACCATATATTCAATTGTTGATGATGTAATCACTACAAATATTGTACAAATATTGTATGTGTGTGAAAATTATCACATTTGGATATCCACTCACAAAATTTCACGGCCTAATTATTTCCCTATGCAGCTGGTATATATATATATATATTTATACTACATCACGTCATCTGTGGCTAATCTGATTGGTTAATAACTGTAGGTTACATAGGTGCGTAACCTACACTTTTAACCGGATGTAGTTTAGCGCGTGCGCAATGTATAAGTAAGATAGCCTATACTCCACTCGCGGGTTATGCGCCAGTGTAACCTACTCGATTGGGACACTGGAGTTGGTTGAATAGCGATGGGAGGAGAAACAGAAGGTCCTGGCCTAAAATATCTGGGCTCATAAATCCCTGAAGTTGAAGGAGTTTTTTATTATCAGTTGAAGGAAGTTGTTCCAACTCAGCTGCGTGTTTATCTAGCAGTACAGTACTTTGTCAATAGCTGGGCGCCTGTCAATAGTAAAAAATTATTCCATTTCTAGTTGCTATGTAGTTTAGCGCATGCGCAATGTAGTATAAGTAAGATAGCCTATACAAAAGAGTCGGTTATGCGCCAGTGTAACCTACTCGTTTGCTGTTACATTCCTCGGATTCGCCTCGGGGTAACCGCAAACTCGGAGGTTACATAGGCGCATAACCGACTCTTTTGTATAGGCTATCCTATACATACAATGCTGCAATTCTCGAGAAGAGGTGTTTGAAGATGATCATTACTGACGTGGAAAATATATATTATGTGTTCAAAAAACGTGCCTATTCATCCCCAGCTATGACCACACCCACAAATAAAGGAAGGCTTGAAAAAGCTCACAATAAGCAAGACGGCCAGATATGTAAGGCAAGAAAAAATGCCTGTATACCTGAAGAACAAATCGTGTTTCTCGACTCATTGTGTCTACTTCAGCTCATTGTTCTCGGCAAAAAAAAAAAAGCTTTAAAAAAAATATATTAAAAAACTATGCTCCAAAATGTAATAAACCTTGTATGAAGAAACCTTGTACCTTGTATGAAGGTCAATAAATGTACTTAGTCGGACATCCTTGCACAGCTCGAGCTCTATACAAGGCCTCCTCATTATTTACATAGATGACCCTTTACCTATTACCAATATTTGATGTAAACGGGTCAAGGATGGTCAATTCTTCACCCACATCATTTTGTCTTGTTTCTTATTTGACATGCAGTTGTATTAGTACATTTACTCCTATAGGGAGTTACAATTACTCATTAATTGTGTAGCCCATGTCATCTTTAATTGTACTCTTTGTAGTGTCTACTCTTTGCAGTGTATATATATTGTGTTGCAATAGCACTGGACACGCCCAGTATTTTAGCCCCATGGTTACACTTGGATACTGTTTAGGTTACATTGTTATCACCATGGCAACTTTTTTATTTTTTAAAGCTACATATATAGCAACACGTATTACAATTGAAATCTACTCAAGATGAACTAGATGCTCTCTAGATAGCCTTCATCAACATTATTCCTGATGAAGGTTAGAGCATCTATATAGTCCAAGAATTATGTCAACTAGTTCCAGTTTGGATGTAGAGTGTTGGATTCACGTCTAAAAAATATTGCCGCTGATAATGAATATCTTTGATAGTAACACGGCATTTACTACATGGAGTTTTTTCATTTTATTTTTTTAACCAGCCTTGTTGGAGTGCCTAACAGCAGGTGAGTATATTAGTGACTAACGTGGACACAGGTGATGTCAGCTCTTTTTCAAGCTTACCTGAATACTTTTTCGAGTGGAAGGAATGAGAACTCGCTCAAATTTGATTGCGGCAAGGGAATAGACAGGAGCATCCATTCTACTTGGCTATAACAGCAGGTGAGTATATTACTGATTAAGTGACTAACGTGGACACAGGTGATGTCAGCTCTTTTTCAAGCTTACCTGAATACTTTTTCGAGTGGAAGGAATGAGAACTCGCTCAAATTTGATTGCGGCAAGGGAATAGACAGGAGCATCCATTCTACTTGGCTACATCAAACTAAGAACTATCTAAAGATAGCTTCTCACTTGCTTTCACTTTCAAAACTCAATTTTTTATTTCTGCATGCAATCACACATCAGGCCTGCACACACTCCTGGTCCTGGGGAAGAACTATTTGAAGTCTGCATGCAATCACACATCAGGCCTGCACACACTGTACCTGGTCCTGGGGAAGAACTATTTGAAGTCTGCATGCAATCACACATCAGGCCTGCACACACTGTACCTGGTCCTGGGGAAGACTATTTGAAGTCTGCATGTTCGTCGCATCCACACTAGCTAGCACTGAAATAAACTCTACAAAGCAATTAATCACACCTACATGTACCAATGTCACAAGTAAGTCACTGTGTCCTACAAATCTGTGTCATTACCTCTACTTATTATTAGTTAGTGAAGCAGTGTCCTACAAATCTGTGATTACCTATTAGTAGTTAGTGAAGCAGTGTCCTACAAATCTGTGTGATTGGTTAAGTGAAGCAGTGTCCTACAAATCTGTGTGATTAGTTAAATGAAGCAGTATCCTACAAATCTGTGATTACCTCTACCTATTATTAGTAGGTAGTTAGTGAAGCAATGTCTTACAAGATGGATAACTCCTGAGCCGATAAATCATAGATGTTATATTTACCTGTGCATACACACACACACACCTACCTGTGCATTCATAACCACACAATTTATGGATGACAAAGTTTTGTGAAGGTCTGTGCTGTTGAGTTACAAGAGTAAGCTTCTAAGTAAACCAACTGATCATTTCCTTGTAGTGTTACTGCTGCTGACTCAATACTTGATATTGCACATACACAAGTTAGTGTGTTGATTATGTTGACTATTTTTACCAATTATCATTGTTCGAGAAACAAGTATGTCGTTGCAAGTCATTGGAAGAGTAGGAGTCTTCTGCTAATGAATGCTTATGACAGCTGGTAGCACATGCCTGTGACAGCTGGTGGCACAAGCCTATGACAGCTGGTAGCACAAGCCTATGACAGCTGGTAGCACAAGCCTGTGACAGCTGGTAGCACAAGCCTATGACAGCTGGTAGCACAAGCCTGTGACAGCTGGTAGCACATGCCTATGACAGCCGGTAGCACAAGCCTATGACAGCTGGTAGCACAAGCCTATGACAGCTGGGGCTGGTAGCACAAGCCTATGACAGCTGGGGCTGGTAGCACGTGCCTATGACAGCTGGTGTAGCACAAGCCTATGACAGCTGGTAGCACAAGCCTATGACAGCTGGTAGCACGTGCCATGACAGCTGGTAGCACGTGCCTATGACAGCTGGGAGGCTAGAAGAGGAATGGCAGACAGTCAAAGTGAGCATAGTCTTTGAGTCTCCATGGATATTATATCTATCTCGCACGTATTTCATCGCATCATGTTCCGACACTGAAATGTAATGCTTGTGCACATTCATAGCACATTCATACAAGCTACATCAAGAAGAAAAAGTTACTAATTGAACTTACAAAAAATATTAAACCCATGTTGACCACACCCATGCAATATTACACTGCCTTTAACCCTCTCACCATCGGATTGCTGGGAGAGTAAAGAAAGAAGAAAAAAATTGAACCACCTTCAGTTAAACCATTTTCAGTTAAATAACTATACCAAGTCAGAAATTCACTGAAATTCACTAAAGTCAAGTCACTAGCAACCATATATTATGGAATAGCCTTATTGATGGAATAGCCTTATTGATAAACATTGTGGTCATACTTTTGTGACCTTGAATCTTGGTTTGTCAATATTAGACGGTCATTTTTGCACGTAATGAATCTACTGCTGTCAAACATTCAGAAATCATTTGCTTGACAAAATACAAACACACATGCCATGACTTATAATATGGCTATAAGCAGCCAAGGCATTGGAGGCTATAAGCAGCCAAGGCATTGGAGGCTAATTTTACTGGTCATTATATTACTCCTCTCAATATTTGACCACACAGAAGGTTTAATTACTGTATCATATTGTTACATGTACTCTGTCCTTTTTCAACAGAACATAAACCACGTCTTACTCTTTGCCACCCTTTACCACACTTATGACATTGCTTCTAATATTTCATATGGACCATATTTGTTATAATCAAGCTGTGCGAGGTGCGGAGAGTGAGGAGACAGAAGAGAGGCTAGTTCTCCAGAACCATCCAGCATCAAGTCTAGCGACATGAAATGTACAATTTCAATCCCAGGGAAGCTAGCTTTAGACTATTACTCGCACTTTACCCGTGGAAAATAACTACAGCCTTTGGACAACTAACAGGCTAATACTAGAGCTAGATCCCATTCACAAACCCAAGAGGTCTTCTTATCCATGTCTTCCTCGTCAGAGACCAAGCCATCACTTGCGCTGTAGCGCTAAGCTCATCCTCCCTCATTCCAACAGCTTCTACTGTTGTGGCCATCTTATCCAAGGCTCCACGTTTGGAAGAAGGCTCTCCTGAGTAAGACTAGGATGCCACAATCTTCTCCCTCACTAGAGTCATCCTCAGACAAGTCAAGATTACTTCCTGTCACTAGATTTAGCTGCCTGGTCAATTTTAGGTCGTCAAACCTGCCAACAGTCAGTGATTCAAGATCTCCCCTCCTTAGGAAGTGTCGCACTTGCAATTATGCGCAGACATACAGTAGAGCAGGAAATAAGATATTTTGTGATACAAAAATTCAGAAACGATTGCACCCATGTGCTCTTAAATTCCCCTTATGGCACTGTTGACAGTTATATTCTGTGTATATATATACATGTAGGTGGATTTTTAAAGTTTTCCCCCCATTAGTCAATCTATATACAAAGTGTCTTCATTAGTCAATTCATTAGTGTCTTCATAAAATACAAGTGTCTATAAAAAAAAATTTAAGGTATTCTCTTATTTTTAATACACATCGCTATCATGCATTTCTATTTAGTGCAGCCTGCGTCTATATCTCAAGTTCCAGGTTGTTGCCACCTGCTTCTCCCTGAACAAGTTGGGACCATCCGAGGGATGGCCAAATCTACAGCAGGCCCCCCAAAACATGCCGGCTGGTTGCATTGCGTACGTTAACAATCTCAATGGAATGGAACGAACGGTAGCCAACGGGATAAACGGTCCGCTTAGCGGTACTGAAGTGCAAACGCTTCACAATTACGTTGGGTGCGCTAGTAAGCTTCAGTTGCAAGTGAGCGCTTTCAGGTCTCTTCGTTCCAGAGCCTTCACTCTTCCCACCTGAAGTATTGCAGTCTACGCCTCCTGTTCCATACTCCAGTCTAGCGTCACCCATCAAGAAGCAGTGCAGTCGAAATCCGTCTCCTACCTGAAGCACATGTTGACACTTGAGCGTAGGTCTCCACACCTCTTTCTTGCTATATATGCAGATAGCAAGCAAGAGGTGCCGAGACCTACACTCAATAGTAGAACAAAAGTGCTTCAGGTAGAAGACAGATGCTGACTGCAACTGCTGTGCTCTCACTGAGACCAACATTCATACTAACAGGGGACTAGCACTACTTCAGGTGGGAAGAATGAAGGTTCTGGAACTAATCCCAACCCTCCTTTCCAGATGAGCGCCAGAAGCTTTTTTAAATTTATGTTTTTTGTTTTGTTATTTGTTTTGTTATTATATAATTATTTATTTCTAATAATATATTTATTTCTAGTATATTTACTTCTAATTGCTGCTCTCTTTATTTTGTTTTCTGCCTGATAACTGCTCAATTATATAATTATAAAATGTTGTTTCAATTCAATTATTGTGTTCTTTGTTATACAAAATAATCCTCTGAATAGAGAAAACCGTTCAGAATTATTTATAAAAAGGTAATAGTCCCACTTTTGAGTGGCCACCTTCAAATCAACGGTCTGAAAGGAGGGGGCCTGGCACTAAGGCAGGTGGAGAAATGGGGTGCCAACTTCATTGAACCTTGAAGACAAACTGGAGAAGGCTGAGGCACTGGGGGAATTACCGGAGCCAACCTGTTCTCCAGAAGTGGCACACGGTGGGTTAACTCCCTCTAGTTCTTCTCCAACGAAGAACATTTTATTATATATATGCCAAAGAAATACACAATCACATTGTCCAATAACATTATTCATTTTGGATGCATAAACACTTTATCCATCTCCAAATAAGAACATGTCAACATATTAGAGTAATGTGGATTAGACAGCTGGACACATTGGTGGAGATCTTGGAAGGAAACTAGGGGCCTCACCAAAATCCTATATACCTACTTATTATTTGTTGCCAATCAGCATGTTCAAATAACAGGACCATCTACATTTCCCCTCTCCCACATCTAAATAAACTCAAAGCTACAATAATACAGTTAGAGAATGCTGATGTACAAACATCACTAGTCAAGATCAAGTTTAACTATCGATACTTTATACCTTGAGAGCACCTTACCTAGCTAAAGGCTTGCACACAAAGGCTAGCCAAGTTTTGCTAGGCCTTTCTTATGGAACAAATTAATAAGAAAAAAATGCTTGCAAATGCTATAGTACAGAAGCTATGACTTACAAACCTGTGGCGGCTCAGCTACTAGCTGAAAAGAGGTCTTGACTTTATACACAATCATGCAGAATCTACTCACTGTTTTTCACCATGCACTTCAGGATATCTTTTCAACAACTTATGTCGGTAGAATAGGAGAGCAAAACAAAGATGATCTATCCTTTCAAAAGCTCGAAGCAAAGACGAGTCCCAGCAGCTAAAAAATAACTTGCCACTAATCTCGTGCGCTTTGGTGACCTTTGCGTGGATGCGCTGACCTCGCAAAACTCACGTAAACGTTAACCATTTGTTAGTGTTGGTTGGTAACGGTAAGCGTCTACGTGCATTCAAAATAAATGCAACCGGCATGTTTTTTGACCTCTACTGTACCTCAGCGGGCTAGAGCACCTGCACATGTACTCTGTGGCAACAACCTTGACGCTGAGACACTCACGGCTGACCCACAGTGGTCCCTGGCAGCACAGGGCTGACCCACAGTGGTCCCCGGCAGCACAGGGCTGACCCACAGTGGTCCCCGGCAGCACAGGGCTGACCCACAGTGGTCCCCGGCAGCATAGGGCTGACCCACAGTGGTCCCCGGCAGCACATGGCTGACCCACAGTGGTCCCCGGCAGCACAGGGCTGACCCACAGTGGTCCCCGGCAGCACAGGGCTGACCCACAGTGGTCCCCGGCAGCACAGGGCTGAACCCACAGTGGTCCACGGCAGCACAGGGCTGACCCACAGTGGTCCCCGGCAGCACAGGGCCATCGGGGGAAAGAGAGAGAGCAGGAAACTGCTAAACAATGACAATAAGGCGAGAGGTGAAAGTCCAGAACAGCAAACAGCACGTCTAGACAGTAAATACACCTCTCCCCACACCCACCTCACACCTCTCCTCACGCCCACCCATCCTCCACCTACCTCCTTCCAGAAGACGTAGAGAGTGCCAGCTACGATGATGAAGGCGGTGCAGAGGATCTGGGCCAGCAGACCAAGTGTGATCATACTCCCCCCGGGGGTACGGGGAGGACGCTTCATCACATCCTTATCCACAGGCTCCACCCCCAAGCTACGACCAACAAGATTAATAAATATACTATGACTAGGCACAGGCAGCCCGCAATGTGGCCACTACTACATGTACTACTACTACTACTACTACTACTACTACTATTACATGTACTACCACTTCATGTACTACTACATGTACTACTACTACTACTACATGTACTACTACTACTACTACATGTACTACTACTACTACTACATGTACTACTACTACATGTACTACTACTACTACTACTACTACTACTACATGTACTACTACTACTACATGTACTACTACTACTACTACTACATGTACTACTACTACTACTACTACTACTACTACTACATGTACTACTACTACTACTACTACATGTACTACTACTACTACTACATGTACTACTACTGGTACTACTACTACTACTACTACATGTACTACTACTACTACTACTACTACTACTACTACATGTACTACTAC
Source organism: Cladorhizidae sp. MBARI D1340-BT2 (assembly GCA_028752905.1). Taxonomy (NCBI): domain Eukaryota; kingdom Metazoa; phylum Porifera; class Demospongiae; order Poecilosclerida; family Cladorhizidae; species Cladorhizidae sp. MBARI D1340-BT2. The sequence continues at coordinate 3,585,638 of JAQNBH010000018.1, read as the reverse complement.
TACTACTACTACTACTACTACTACATGTACTACTACTACTACTACTACTACATGTACTACTACTACTACTACTACATGTACTACTACTACTACTACTACATGTACTACTACTACTACTACTACTACTACTACTACTACATGTACTACTACTACTACTACATGTACTACCACTACCACTACAAGTACTACTACTACTACATGTACTACTACTACTACTACTACTACATGCACTACTACTGGTACTACTACTACCACTACTACTACAAGTTCATTCAGGTTAATTTGTTCACCGAAGTCGAGCGCAGCGCATAACTTATGAATATTCATAATATTTTTTTGAAACATTTGCGGTGCCCAGCATCAGCTTGCAATATTCTATGCTTGTGAGCACGCGGCAAATGTTTTCTGTAGCACTTGTGGCCAAGTGGAGCTGGTGAACCTTCAACTATTGGTAGATATTAATAACACCTTCTATGCTAAGCATTCTTTTGTTCATAATTTTACATCACCAGAGGATTGCAGCTGCTACCGTAGCCTTAAGGCGTGGCTAATCCATTTCTGGGACATTTTTTTTGATTCGTTCATAACTTTTTTGTTCTGTACACTATGATTGTTGAAATTATTACCAAAATGATGCTCATTCAGAGAGCTTTCCAATGGTATATTTAGTTTTGACCTAGCGCCATCCTGGTCGGAGTTGTGGACACCAAGGTGATTTCACATTATTTCAACACCTGTGTGATATAACCACTTACAATTTTGACAGCACTTGGAGAACCCACAGACATACATTTAGAATGGATGACAACATCATAACTTGTAAAATGGATTTTTAAGAAAGGTCAGTAATTTGCTCATGATTAGCAACATTCCAGGGCTCATATCTCCCTTTTTTAGTAGATTCTTTCCATTCAAATGAAAGAGTATGAAAAGAGCTTTCAAATGATATATTAAAAGTTGATATAGGACAAAGCATGGCCCAGTTATGTGCACACAAACTTGAAATAACTCATTTTGAGATAACAGTACTTCTTCGGTCGAGCTCTGAAGACTTTTCTCAGCTATGCTACGGTTTTCAAGGTTCTTTTCCACTGTTGTGGTTAGCAATTGAAGAATTTATGTAGTCAATAGCATGAACAAAAGTGAGTATAACTTTGCAGTGAAGCCTTCAAATGCTCTGAAACTTGAAATAGAAATACTACATGAACTATAGTATACAATTAATAAATATCCAATGAATAAATATCTCTTTTTTTTGGTTTTTTTGCCCGGATTAGCCCCGCCTTAACCCACCATTGTCCTGTCCTTAACTGAGGGCCTAATCCAGTACTGGTCTGTACAGCATCGACGTCATCACGATGATGTCATCACGATGATAGCTAGCCGGGGTTTGTGCCATGAGGAAATATTCAAACAAGGATGATGTCATTAGTCCAACATTCCTGTAAGCAAGTCCATATGGTGTATGTCTATAACAGAATAATTCGAAGAGGAATAAATGAGGTTTCAGCGATGGTGGCGAACGTCCTAGTTATAAAGCCGGGAAGACAACTGATCAAGGCATACATCTTAACATGTATTGCAGTCGAAGTAGCTACATCATCAAAAATGTGAAGGAGTTCTTCAAGTAAGACAAGAGAAAGTCAACCATGAGATAGAGAGTGAACAGGAGATTGGCGAAGGCAACAGGATTATCTCCAAGGACGATCTCACCTGACAAAATGAAGATTCGTATCGACCTGGACTCTTCTGACCGAGAGGAGCGCTCTCTCTATCTCCTTGTGTGGCTTGCTTTTGGATACCGAAGAATGTACGCATACTTCATTACCCCAATTATCATTCAAGCTACTTGCATGTGGTTCATTTGTGCCTGGAGGACATACACAATGTCCGTCTAATTGCACACACCTGTAGAATCTCTCCCTCTACCGTTACTTGCGTTTTCAGTAAGTACACTCTACGTAATAGTGATCCACTCACCGCGCCCCTTCCTGCCATTTTTCTACATCCAGAACATGACAGAGCTCTATACTTGTATTATGAGTTGTGCTTTTATTAGAATAGATGTGCACATTTATTGACAACTCGCCAATGTATACCACAACCTTATGGTGGCCAGCTAACTTCCTTGTGGTGGATGGTGTGTGTATACTGTACTTATGGTGGCCAGCTAACTTCCTTGTGGTGGATGGTGTGTGTATACTGTACTTATGGTGGCCCAGCTAACTGTGTTGATGGTGTGTTTATGGTGGCCAGCTAACTTCCTTGTGGTGGATGGTGTGTGTATACTGTACTTATGGTGGCCAGCTAACTTCCTTGTGGTGGATGGTGTGTGTATAGTGTGCTTATGGTGGCCAGCTAACTTCCTTGTGGTGGATGGTGTGTGTATAGTGTACTTATGGTGGACCAACTAACTTCCTTGTGGTGGATGGCGTGTGTATACTGTACTTATGGTGGCCCAGCTAACTTCCTTGTGGTGGATGGTGTGTGTATAGTGTACTTATGGTGGCCAGCTAACTTCCTTGTGGTGGATGGTGTGTGTATACTGTACTTATGGTGGCCCAGCTAACTTCCTTGTGGTGGATGGTGTGTGTATACTGTACTTATGGTGGACCAGCTAACTTCCTTGTGGTGGATGGTGTGTGTATACTGTACTTATGGTGGCCCAGCTAACTTCCTTGTGGTGGATGGTGTGTGTATACTGTACTTATGGTGGCCCAGCTAACTTCCTTGTGGTGGATGGTGTGTGTATACTGTGCTTATGGTGGCCAGCTAACTTCCTTGTGGTGGATGGTGTGTGTATACTGTACTTATGGTGGCCCAGCTAACTTCCTTGTGGTGGAGGGTGTGTGTATAGTGTGCTTATGGTGGCCCAGCTAACTTCCTTGTGGTGGATGGTGTGTGTATACTGTACTTATGGTGGACCAGCTAACTTCCTTGTGGTGGATGGTGTGTGTATACTGTGCTTATGGTGGCCCAGCAACCTTCCTTGTGGTGGATGGTGTGTGTATAGTGTGCTTATGGTGGCCCAGCTAACTTCCTTGTGGTGGATGGTGTGTGTATACTGTGCTTATGGTGGCCCAGCTAACTTCCTTGTGGTGGATGGTGTGTGTATACTGTACTTATGGTGGACCAGCTAACTTCCTTGTGGTGGATGGTGTGTGTATACTGTACTTATGGTGGGCCAGCTAACTTCCTTGTGGTGGATGGTGTGTGTATAGTGTGCTTATGGTGGGCCAGCTAACTTCCTTGTGGTGGATGGTGTGTGTATAGTGTACTTATGGTGGCCCGGCAACCTTCCTTGTGGTGGATGGTGTGTGTATACTGTACTTATGGTGGCCCAGCTAACTTCCTTGTGGTGGATGGTGTGTGTATACTGTACTTATGGTGGCCCAGCTAACTTCCTTGTGGTGGATGGTGTGTATAGTGTACTTATGGTGGCCCAGCTAACTTCCTTGTGGTGGATGGTGTGTGTATACTGTACTTATGGTGGCCAGCTAACTTCCTTGTGGTGGATGGTGTGTGTATAGTGTGCTTATGGTGGCCCAGCTAACTTCCTTGTGGTGGATGGTGTGTGTATACTGTACTTATGGTGGACCAGCTAACTTCCTTGTGGTGGATGGTGTGTGTATACTGTACTTATGGTGGACCAGCTAACTTCCTTGTGGTGGATGGTGTGTGTATACTGTGCTTATGGTGGCCCAGCTAACTTCCTTGTGGTGGATGGTGTGTGTATACTGTGCTTATGGTGGCCCAGCTAACTTCCTTGTGGTGGATGGTGTGTGTATAGTGTGCTTATGGTGGACCAGCTAACTTCCTTGTGGTGGATGGTGTGTGTATACTGTGCTTATGGTGGCCCAGCTAACTTCCTTGTGGTGGATGGTGTGTGTATACTGTGCTTATGGTGGCCCAGCTAACTTCCTTGTGGTGGATGGTGTGTGTATACTGTACTTATGGTGGGCCAGCTAACTTTTTAAAAGAGTCTTTTTAAAAGTGTCTTTTTAAAACTGTCTTCTAAACTGCTGAAGGAAAGGGAAACAACAGCCAGCACATGGCATCATGTTGGTCTTAGAAATATTGAATAAGAGTGGATATTTAGAACATTATAACGATTTTTCTAAGTAACAAGGGAACGTAAATTATTATACACACGCATAACAAGATGTCAGTCATCCGAACTCCAAACCCGAAAATGTCGATCAGCCCCACACTACAAGAAACCCCTCCCACTGCAATGTCAGACATGCCTGCGGCAATGTGGCTACGTTCAGCATACTCTTCTTGTCCCTTCACGAGGAAAGTTCCTTCTCCTATGCGCAAAAGGAAAATAAACCATCCCCCCAACAGGAAAATAAACCATCCCCCCAACAGGGAACCTCATCCTGCAGCTCTTCTTATGTTGCTCTGTGTCAAAGCAGGTGGCTAGATCTACTCAAAAGAGTTGTCCTAAATATCGAGGAAAGCTGAAGATTGTGATGAAGGGAGTAGTCTAGCGTGCGTAGTCACTGAGTTCAATGTTGGAGAGTGGACTGTCCATGATTCTGTGAGGAGCAAGGGCAAGCTAAAGACCTTCCACACTGAAGTTAATGTGGCCTCAGGTTGGGATGACTGACTCGTATATAATATACCAAGCATTGGCAGAGGTGGCCCACAATGTCCACTACTAGGCACAGGCAGAGGTGGCCCACAATGTCTACTACTAGACACAGGCAGAGGTGGCCCACAATGTCCACTACTAGACACAGGCAGAGGTGGCCCACAATGTCCACTACTAGACACAGGCAGAGGTGGCCCACAATGTCCACTACTAGACACAGGCAGAGGTGGCCCACAATGTCCACTACTAGACACAGGCAGAGGTGGCCCACAATGTCCACTACTAGACACAGGCAGAGGTGGCCCACAATGTCCACTACTAGACACAGGCAGAGGTGGCCCACAATGTCCACTACTAGACACAGGCAGAGGTGGCCCACAATGTCCACTACTAGACACAGGCAGAGGTGGCCCACAATGTCCACTACTAGACACAGGCAGAGGTGGCCCACAATGTCCACTACTAGACACAGGCAGAGGTGGCCCACAATGTCCACTACTAGACACAGGCAGAGGTGGCCCACAATGTCCACTACTAGACACAGGCAGAGGTGGCCCACAATGTCCACTACTAGACACAGGCAGAGGTGGCCCACAATGTCCACTACTAGACACAGGCAGAGGTGGCCCACAATGTCCACTACTAGACACAGGCAGAGGTGGCCCACAATGTCCACTACTAGACACAGGCAGAGGTGGCCCACAATGTCCACTACTAGACACAGGCAGAGGTGGCCCACAATGTCCACTACTAGGCACAGGCAGAGGTGGCCCACACTACTAGACACAGGCAGAGGTGGCCCACAATGTCCACTACTAGACACAGGCAGAGGTGGCCCACAATGTCCACTACTAGACACAGGCAGAGGTGGCCCACAATGTCCACTACTAGGCACAGGCAGAGGTGGCCCACAATGTCCACTACTAGACACAGGCAGAGGTGGCCCACAATGTCCACTACTAGACACAGGCAGAGGTGGCCCACAATGTCCACTACTAGACACAGGCAGAGGTGGCCCACAATGTCCACTACTAGACACAGGCAGAGGTGGCCCACAATGTCCACTACTAGACACAGGCAGAGGTGGCCCACAATGTCCACTACTAGACACAGGCAGAGGTGGCCCACAATGTCCACTACTAGACACAGGCAGAGGTGGCCCACAATGTCCACTACTAGGCACAGGCAGAGGTGGCCCACAATGTCCACTACTAGACACAGGCAGAGGTGGCCCACAATGTCCACTACTAGACACAGGCAGAGGTGGCCCACAATGTCCACTACTAGACACAGGCAGAGGTGGCCCACAATGTCCACTACTAGACACAGGCAGAGGTGGCCCACAATGTCCACTACTAGACACAGGCAGAGGTGGCCCACAATGTCCACTACTAGACACAGGCAGAGGTGGCCCACAATGTCCACTACTAGACACAGGCAGAGGTGGCCCACAATGTCCACTACTAGACACAGGCAGAGGTGGCCCACAATGTCCACTACTAGACACAGGCAGAGGTGGCCCACAATGTCCACTACTAGACACAGGCAGAGGTGGCCCACAATGTCCACTACTAGGCACAGGCAGAGGTGGCCCACAATGTCCACTACTAGACACAGGCAGAGGTGGCCCACAATGTCCACTACTAGACACAGGCAGAGGTGGCCCACAATGTCCACTACTAGGCACAGGCAGAGGTGGCCCACAATGTCCACTACTAGACACAGGCAGAGGTGGCCCACAATGTCCACTACTAGACACAGGCAGAGGTGGCCCACAATGTCCACTACTAGACACAGGCAGAGGTGGCCCACAATGTCCACTACTAGACACAGGCAGAGGTGGCCCACAATGTCCACTACTAGACACAGGCAGAGGTGGCCCACAATGTCCACTACTAGACACAGGCAGAGGTGGCCCACAATGTCCACTACTAGACACAGGCAGAGGTGGCCCACTACTACTAGACACAGGCAGAGGTGGCCCACAATGTCCACTACTAGACACAGGCAGAGGTGGCCCACAATGTCCACTACTAGGCACAGGCAGAGGTGGCCCACAATGTCCACTACTAGACACAGGCAGAGGTGGCCCACAATGTCCACTACTAGACACAGGCAGAGGTGGCCCACAATGTCCACTACTAGACACAGGCAGAGGTGGCCCACAATGTCCACTACTAGACACAGGCAGAGGTGGCCCACTACTACTAGACACAGGCAGAGGTGGCCCACAATGTCCACTACTAGACACAGGCAGAGGTGGCCCACAATGTCCACTACTAGGCACAGGCAGAGGTGGCCCACAATGTCCACTACTAGACACAGGCAGAGGTGGCCCACAATGTCCACTACATGTACTAGGTGTCCTAAACTTGAAGGCAGTTCTCGAAGAGGAGAGCAACACAAGCTTTATTCAACATATTCGTGGGCATACAATAGCGGTGCATTAACTAGAATAGATGTGCATTATCTAGAACATATATAAGTAAATTAGAATTCAGATGATAGTTTATGTCATTCTTCTCGGCTGAGTTAAATGTAGTCATCTTGCCACTTTGGCGGACGTTTCTCACGGGATGATCGTCGCAGCTCACATGGATCATGCGGATGCAGCTCTGGAGGCGAAACTGGATCTAGAGAATGTTCCGGAGGCTTCCTCTCAATTGGGGTTGTCACAGGTTCTTCCATAACTTGCTTGTCACGACTTATCCTCGGTGCCGGGCATGGTGCTAGATCTCGCAGAGAAACTGTAGATTCGCGCCCATTCTTGTACTTGATGTGGGCGTAAAGTGGATTGACATCAGTTAGCTGAACCTCATCAACCAGAGGATCATCCTTGTGAGTTCGCACGAATCTGCGGAGTAAGACTGGCTCCCCCGCATCCAACCAGGACGGAAGTGAGGTTCCGTAGGGTGACCGACGACTGAAGGAGAAGAATCGCTCATGTGGTGTGCAGTTGGTTGAGGTGTTGAGCAGGGATCTCAGGGAATGGAGTACCTCTGGGAGGACTAGTTCCCACGCACCTTCAGGGAATCCATGTGACTTCATTGCCAATCTGACACTTTTCCATATGGTTTGCACATATCTTTCGGCTTGCCCGTTGCCTCTCGGATTGTACGGAGTGGACCTGCTGCTTGCAATACCGCGTTGGTTCAGATACGTCTGAAGCTGTCGCGAGACCAAGGATGGACCTCTGTCCGAATGGATGAAGCCGGCGGTGCCACATAGAGCAAATATGGCATCAAGGCATTTGATCACCGTGGAAGTGTGCATGTTGGGACATGGAAAAGCAAAGGCAAAACGGGAGAATTCGTCAACAACGACCAGTAAGTATGAATTTCTGCCGGAAGAAATCACAGGGCCTTTAAAATCGATGCTGAGTCTCTCCATTGGCTGGCTTGCTTTGATCAGGGTCCCCTCAAATGAACGAAAGAACTGCGGTTTCAACTCTGCACAAATACGGCATGATTTGCAGGTATGCTTTATTTCCTCGATTGAGAATGGCAGGTTCTTTGCTCGAACATAATGCAACATCCTTGTTACCCCGGGATGGCAGAGGCCAGCGTGTAAATCGTAGAGAGTGGTAGACTCAGTGGCTGCACAGTAAGCACGGGATAATGCATCAGGAGCAGCATTCTGTTCACCTGGGCGGTACTTGATATCATAGGAGAAGGACGCTAGCTCCAGTCGCCACTCCTGTATCTTGCTATTCTTGATCTTAGTTCGTTTCCGGCTGTCCAGCATGAACGCGACTGAACGCTGGTCGGTGACTAGAGAGAAGTGACGACCTGAAAGGAGATGACTCCACTTGCGTACTGACTCGATGATGGCTGTTGCTTCTTTCTCCACAGGCGGGTAATTGATTTCCGTCTTGTTTAATGTGCGTGAGAAGAAAGCGACCGGTCTGCCTCCTTGATTGAGTGTGCCACACACAGCGACATCGGATGCGTCACATTCAACAACAAATGGCTTCGATTCATCATAGCTATGAAGTGAAGCCTTTTGGAGTTCCTGTTTAAGATCACTGAAGCTCTGTAAAGCCTCAGCATTTAGAGGGAAAATCTTTGCATTTATGAGAGGTTTAGCTTTGTCAGAAAAATGAGGAATCCACTTGCTATAATACGCAAAAAGACCAAGTGTACGACGCAGACCTTTTAACGTTGAAGGTGGTGGCAATTCCTGTAGTGGACGCAGCCTCTCTGCATCAGGCTTTATGGTTCCATTACCAACACAATATCCGAGAATATTAATCTCAGGGACCGATATCACCGACTTTGACTCGTTCAATGTGAAACAACGCTCCTTTATGGATGCTAGAAATCTCTTCACATTCAGATCATGTTCTGCTTGATCATGACCGGCAACGGTGACATTATCCATGTAAGGGAAAGTCCCTGTGAGCTTGTCATCCTCGACAAGACTGTCCATTTCTCTCTGGAACTTGGCTACTCCATTGGTTACGCCAAAGGGTATTCTGGTGTATTGGTAAAGTCTTCCATTCGCTTCAAACCCGGTAAACCTCTTATCATCCGCAAGGATTTCGATCTGCTGATAAGCACTCTTCAAGTCAAATGTCGAGAAAACTTTGTACTGGGCAAGAGTATTCACTTGATCTTCGATACGTGGAAGTGGGTAGGCATCAAGCAGCGTATATAGGTTGATGGTCTGACTATAGTCCACACAGAGCCTCTTCTTGTGCCTATTGAACTCATCATGGGCGACTACAACCTGAGCACGCCAGGGCGATGTCGAAGGCTCAATAATTCCCTCTTTCAGCAGCTTTTCCACCTCCGTATCTATAAAAATGTGATCCATGCGGCCAAAACGACGTGACTTGGTCGCTATTGGTTTGCAAGAAGGAAGTAGATTTTCAAAAAGAGAAGCTTTCTTTGTAGATGCTACTGCGAGAGCACAGCTTAGATTATCCTGAGAAACAGTGAAGTCAGGCAGTGTCCCCCCATACTCTATCACCACTCGTTTGTGTTTCTGTTGGAAATCTTGTCCAAGAATAATGGCAGAGCACAGATGTTCCATAACCCCCAGAGAGACCGAAGGGTAGCGCTGACCATGAATGATTACGTCGACACAACATTCTCCACTGATTTTAGCTTTGAGATTACTTGATGCCATGTTCACCTCTTTGAATGAAGGTGTTATTCCAAGAGAGAGCTTATGTGCAGTCGACAGACTGATGAAGCTATTTGAACTGCCGGAATCTATCAGTGTGGGTACCCTTTGTCCATTTATCACAGAGTGTGTAGCGGCATATCGGAGACTGTTTGGTGGGAGTGCCACATTCACTGCACAGAGAGTCGGAGTACAAGCATAGACAGATGCAATAGTGCCTCGTTTTGAGCTCTTCGATGACTTGCAGACTTTCGAGAAATGTCCAACTTTACCACATGAATGGCATTCAACGTCTCTGGCAGGGCAAGATTCACGAGAATGTGCTGGACCACCGCAGTAAAAGCACTTCTTCTTTGTCTGGTACTTCAATGCTGCAATAGCGGGCTCATCAGTGGCGTTTTCTCGCTTTTCCAAAAACTTCTGCCCATTGTCTTCTCTTTCTCGCTGAATGGCTGCAAGCTGGCCAACATTGTTCGCGTAGGCATCAGAGTTCTTCTGAGCAATGTCAAGAGCAGAAGCCTGGGCATGTGCCTCTTGAAGTGTTAATGTTTTGTTCTCCAAAAGACGTTGCCTTATCAGAGGAGAATTGAGTCCATTGATAAAGGAGTCTCTGATGAGTTCCTCCCGGTACTGCTCAGGGCTGACAGCTTTTAAGTTACAGTCCTTGCTCAGGCGGCGAAGCTTTTGAAGAAACTCATCTAACGATTCACCCGACTCCTGGTGTCTCGTGGCGAGCAAATGGCGAGCAAATATTTCGTTAGGAGTCTTGCAATACAAGTCTTGCAAGATCCCGACGGCGGCATCATGGGATATAGCTTCCTCTATAAACTCATACACAGATGACGACACATAGTTGTGCAGGATTCTGAGTTTGTTGGGCGGACGATCGGGCGAAGTCTCGACGCACTCGTCCAGAAAATTAGTGAAGGTGCGATGCCAATGCTTCCACTGTTTAGCAGCATCTGGCACGTTGGGGTCCAGGTCCAAGCGATACGGTTTCAGGAGCTTGTCCATCCGTAGCGAGTATGTTGAATAAATTGTCCTAAACTTGAAGGCAGTTCTCGAAGAGGAGAGCAACACAAGCTTTATTCAACATATTCGTGGGCATACAATAGCGGTGCATTAACTAGAATAGATGTGCATTATCTAGAACATATATAAGTAAATTAGAATTCAGATGATAGTTTATGTCACTAGGCACATGCAGTGGTGATTCACAATGTTCCATCATTAATAATAAAAATGCACACACATACACACCTCATATATCCTTCTGGTCATAGGCTCAGAACATCTGATTGGTAAAGGGTTTCCACATAAAAAGGTTGTAGTTCACTAATTATTGTGGTAGTAATTACCACTCACTGAGACACACCCCTAAAACTAGCCACCTTCTGAACCTAAGCAAATAATTGGCCATGCCCTCACTTGTAGTGAAATCTGACCTACTGAAAGTAATTTGCACCATTAAAGTGAGACCACACCCATTCCAACCATCCCAGCGCACCTCTGTGCTGGAGGTCCGTCCATGATGATGTTGATCCAGAGTATCTGCATGGCATTCAGTGGGTTGGGCAGACCCAGCAGCGTGGAGAGGGCGATGAGCGAGAGAGCTGCTATACTCCTGCAGGCAGGTAGCCACGTAGGAGAGGAACAAGGGAGGAGCAGAACATTCAGTCACTCACTCACTCTGTGGGTGTGCTGGTGTGTGTGTGTGTGTGTGTCGTGTGTGTGTGTCCTGTGTGTGTGTCCTGTGTGTGCTGGTGTGTGTCCTGGTGTGAATGTGTGTGGGTGTGTCCTGTGTATGTGTGGATATGTCCTGTGTGTGGGTGTGTCCTGTGTGTGTGGGTGTATGTGTACTACATGTACATGTATGTATACAATGTGTGTGGTATTAGTGGGTGTGGCTGACTGACTCACGTGCTGAGCTGGAAGCGTACAAAGTTTCTAATGTTGTAGTAAATGACTTTCCCTTCCTCGACAGCTGCCCTGTGGTGTGTGTGTGACATGTGTGAGGTGAATGTGTGATGTGTATGGGGTGACTTGTGTGAGTGTGAGGTGTGTGTGGTGTGTGTGACATGTGTGAGGGGAATGTGTGATGTGTATGGGGTGACTTGTGTGAGTGTGAGGGATATGAGCATGTGTGAGATTACATGTGCATGTCTGAGGTGATATTTATGAGTGTGTGAGGTGTGTGTGAGGTGTGTGTGTGTGAGGTGTGTGTGTGTGAGGTGTGTGTGAGGTGTGTGTGTGTGAGGTGTGTGTGTGTGAGGTGTGTGTGTGTGAGGTGTGTGTGTGAGGTGTGTGAGGGGATGTGTAGCAGTGAGTGACTTGTGTGTTAACACATGTATGTGACTGTCATATGATCACCAACACTCACATGACCACTGGGTTACAGTGGGGCACAGTCATGTGACCAGCACATGGTACTCACATGATACTCATGAAGTTGTCATCAGTCAAAATCATATCTGCGGCTTCCCTGCAGACGTCTGTGCCTGCAAGGCCCATGGCTATGCCGATGTCGGCACATTTTAGGGCTACAGCATCATTCGTGCCGTCACCAGTCATGCCCACCACACAGCCCAACTTCTGCAATGCCTGGGGGAGGGGGGGGGGGGGGGGGAGGGGTGAGGCTTTGGGAGACATGGAGAGAGGTAAAGTATCACACCTCTCATGTTATACATGCACACAATAAACATAAGAAGTGTCATAGGAAATCCCTTCCTGGTTTAGAAGTTGCCCCCCCCCAACTTCCTGGTTTAGAAGTTTCCCCCTGACTTCCTGGTTTAGAAGTTGCCCCCTGACTTCCTGGTTTAGAAGTTGCCCCCTGACTTCCTGGTTTACTTCCTGGTTTAGAAGTTACCCCCTGACTTCCTGGTTTAGAAGTTACCCCCTGATTTCCTGGTTTAGAAGTTGCCCCCTGACTTCCTGGTTTAGTTCCTGGTTTAGAAGTTGCCCCCTGACTTCCTGGTTTAGAAGTCGCCCCCTGACTTCCTGGTTTAGAAGTTACCCCGACTTCCTGGTTTAGAAGTTGCCCCCTGACTTCCTGGTTTAGAAGTCGCCCCCTGACTTCCTGGTTTACTTCCTGGTTTAGAAGTTACCCCTGACTTCCTGGTTTAGTTCCTGGTTTAGAAGTTGCCCCCTGACTTCCTGGTTTAGAAATTCTCCCCAAAACCAGCCAAGGAAAAAAATTTCCTGGGAAAACATTTCTCCTTAGCATATAAGTTCCGGCCAGACTAGAAACTACTCATGTGGTTTGAGTCCGAACTCCTTTCGTCTTCACAGATACGCTCCGCAGCAATAATTTGGTATGGGCCCTGCACTAGTGTGGATTAGGGCGTTATAGTCAACAGCATGTTCATCTGACACCCCCTTGGCGGGTTGTTTCTGCACACCAATGGATGGCCCAAAGAGAGTTGAGAATTCATCACTGCTATTAACCTTGCTCTCGTTGAGCTGACCGACACTGATCGCATTTGAAGTACCAACTAGGCTGCCATCGGCAAACGTATGGTCCGGATGTACGCTGCAATCAGACACTTGTGAGCGCACTGAGGGAGAGTAACAGATGGCAATATAGATGAGTGCTCATTGTGTGTCGGAACATCCCCCAACTACTTTCTCTCCATTCTCCTTACATACTGTACCTGACAACCAAAACATTTGAGAGGGATGAAGTGGAGAGTGAGAGGCGTGACAAGTGCTGAAGGTTCAGGAGCTGATGGGGAGGCAGTCAAACACTCTTGCAGTCTTGCAGCATCAACGTTATTATGGAACGGTTCCTCGAGAGGAGGTTCTCTGTCTGGCAAAGCAGAGGGTGATGTTGCTACACTTGTCAGGTGACCTACAATAGCAGTGTGCCTTATCATTGTCAGGTGACCTATGTACAAGAGCAGTGTGTCTTATCATTGTCAGGTGACCTACAAGAGCAGTGTGCCTAATCATTGTCAGGTGACCTACAGGAGCAGTGTGTCTTATCATTGTCAGGTGACCTACAAGAGCAGTGTGTCTTATCATTGTCAGGTGACCTATGTACAAGAGCAGTGTGTCTTATCATTGTCAGGTGACCTACAAGAGCAGTGTGCCTAATCATTGTCAGGTGACCTACAGGAGCAGTGTGTCTTATCATTGTCAGGTGACCTACAAGAGCAGTGTGTCTTATCATTGTCAGGTGACCTACAAGAGCAGTGTGCCTAATCATTGTCAGGTGACCTACAGGAGCAGTGTGTCTTATCATTGTCAGGTGACCTATGTACAAGAGCAGTGTGTCTTATCATTGTCAGGTGACCTACAAGAGCAGTGTGCCTAATCATTGTCAGGTGACCTACAAGAGCAGTGTGTCTTATCATTGTCAGGTGACCTATGTACAAGAGCAGTGTGTCTTATCATTGTCAGGTGACCTACAAGAGCAGTGTGCCTAATCATTGTCAGGTGACCTACAGGAGCAGTGTGTCTTATCATTGTCAGGTGACCTACAAGAGCAGTGTGCCTAATCATCGTTGGGTGACCTACAAGAGCAGTGTGCCTAATCATTGTCAGGTGACCTACAAGAGCAGTATTTATCATTTCAGGTGACCTACAAGAGCAGTGTGTCTTATCATTGTTGGGTGACCTACAAGAGCAGGTAGGTCACCTGACAATGATAAGACACACTGCTCTTGTAGGTCACCTGTCAATGATAAGACACACTGCTCTTGTAGGTCACCTGACAATGATAGGCACACTGCTCTTGTAGGTCACCTGACAATGATAGACACACTGCTCTTGTAGGTCACCTGACAATGATAGGCACACTGCTCTTGTAGGTCACCTGACAATGATAGGCACACTGCTCTTGTAGGTCACCTGACAATGATAGGCACACTGCTCTTGTAGGTCACCTGACAATGATAGGCACACTGCTCTTGTAGGTCACCTGACAATGATAGGCACACTGCTCTTGTAGGTCACCTGACAATGATAGGCACACTGCTCTTGTAGGTCACCTGACAATACTTGACTAATGACACAATGCCATCTGCCAGGAGATAAATATGCACGTTGATAATAGTAAATCTAATTTCACTTGGACTCTCTTGAATGTACACTAACTTCCTGGCTGGCAATGTTCTATGTTGAAGTTCTGTGCTGGTGGCCACTGTCACAAGAGTAAGCTTCTCTGTAAGCTAACTGATCACTTCTTTGCAGTGAAGACACACAGCTGGCTAGACCGCACACACACAAACACATTCATGATCATTTTATACTCGTGCTTTGTTGAAGTGAGGAAACAGGTCAGCCGCTGCAGTCTGTGTGCTGTGTAGATGTGTGTGTGTAGCAGTGTCTGTGTGCTGTGTGGATGTGTGTGTGTAGCAGTGTCTGTGTGCTGTGTGGATGTGTGTGTGTAGCAGTGTCTGTGTGCTGTGTGGATGTGTGTGTGTAGCAGTGTCTGTGTGCTGTGTGGATGTGTGTGTGTAGCAGTGTCTGTGTGCTGTGTGGATGTGTGTGTGTAGCAGTGTCTGTGTGCTGTGTGGATGTGTGTGTGTAGCAGTGTCTGTGTGCTGTGTGGATGTGTGTGTGTAGCAGTGTCTGTGTGCTGTGTGGATGTGTGTGTGTAGCAGTGTCTGTGTGCTGTGTGGATGTGTGTGTGTAGCAGTGTCTGTGTGCTGTGTGGATGTGTGTGTGTAGCAGTGTCTGTGTGCTGTGTGGATGTGTGTGTGTAGCAGTGTCTGTGTTTTAATTTGGAGACGTGTGTGTGTGTGCGTGTGTGTGGGTGGGGGGACATTTAAAATAGGACACCCACTCTAGGAAGTACTGGCATACATGTGCTCACCTAATAATGTATACATACATATGTATACAAACTATACACACATTGGGGTTTCATACAGGGGGTGGGAGGACCTGGGAGTTCCCCCCACCCCCCACCCCCCAAGGATTTTCAAAAATTATGACGTCATATTATAATTAGTGCAACATCGACATTTTGCTACCAATATTTGGAAGACAGGATTTTATAAACCAATACGTTTAGCAAGTGACTGAGTGTGGCAAATGTAGGCTATACCTACAGATAAAATCATATTAGTCTAGTGTGCTAAAAGTGTGCATTGAAAAAAAATCTAAGCTGGATACTTCCCCCCCCCCCCAACCAAAAATCCTATGAAACCCTGCACATACATACTTACACACATACATACACACACATACCTTGACGATGATAACTTTGTGTCTGGGGGAGACTCTGTAGAAGACGCTGGTCTGCAAGGGGAGGCCAGTGCAATAGCATAGCAACATCACTACCTGGCTGCAATATCCTAATGTCTGGCTGCTTGGCATGTGCTCCTACAGCAGCTGGCAATAACACCTCTGTGCCCCAAATATGGGAGACCCCTTACCAATAGGGACTAATGGAGTCAATGCCGTGCGTGGTTGGACTATGGAAGCAGGGTTTCATTTAGGGGGGGCTTCCTCTTGTAACCTTTTTGCCTCCCCTTGGAAATTGTATTATTAGATTCATTAGAAACTTTGTCACATCTTTAACCATCATTTAAAATCCAGATTCCTCCAGTTGCGCCCCCCCCTTGGACAATTTTCTAAATGAAACCCAGGAAGAGCAAGTTATCTGCATTCTTCAGGCTAAAGAACAACTGCTGGCAAAGGCTTCATGTGGACCAACCTCTGGCAAAGGCTTCATGTGGACCAACCTCTGGCAAAGACTTCATGTGGACCAACCTCTGGCAAAGGCTTCATGGGGACCAACCTCTGGCAAAGGCTTCATGTGGACCAACCTCTGGCAAAGGCTTCATGTGGACCAACCTCTGGCAGAGGCTTCATGTGGACCAACCTCTGGCAAAGGCTTCATGTGGACCAACCTCTGGCAGAGGCTTCATGTGGACCAACCTCTGGCAAAGGCTTCATGTGGACCAACTGCTAACTGCTAGGCTACTTAGGAAGACCTAATCTATATAAGGGGTTTAACACGAGGCCTGGCCGTGTTCTTTATCCCCCGAGAGCTCTATCAGGTGGGTGTGGTTAATATGCTAGCCTGCCTAGCAACCAGTGAAACCAACAAAGCACCAGCAGTGAGAGTGTGTGTTGTGTGTTGCTAGGGCACACAAATATTTAGGCCAACGATCGTGCTCGACCTGCGTCCACTAGGCTCCAGAAGAGCAAGCAATGGCATTTGTCTGGGAGCTCTTCCTTGTCGTTCTCGCAATCATTCACTACCTTCAACTTTTTCTTGGTGAAGCTGCCAATGTGTCTAGCCATGTGTCTAGCCATGTGGACGCTAAGCCAGGCCAGAGAACAGCTTGCAGTAGAAGTCCCTGTGAAGGGGCTCCAGTGGGGCTTCCAAAGAAATGGTCTCTTCCCAGCCATTAATTAACATGGAAATCTCATGCACAGAAATACCAGCTAATGAATGCCCTTAGCGTCGAGAGCATCAAGCACAGATACACATAGAACAATAATTAATAATAACAACAACAATAATAGTAATAATAACAACAATAATAGTAATAGTAATAATAACAGTAATAATAATAAATATCAGTAATAATAATAATAATAATAATAATAATAATAATAATAATAATAATAATAATAATAATAATAATAATAATAATATTATTATTATTATTAGTAGTAGTAGTAATAGTACTAATAACAACAACAATAATAATAGTATTAACAATAATAATACCAATAACAACAAAATAGCAATTATAATAATAATAATTAGTAATAGTAATAATAATAACAATAATAACAACAATAATAATAATAATAATAATAATAATAACAATAATCAACAAATATTATCTAAAAATAAATGTATGAAAGGAGACAAGACCACACCCATGTAAACCAGAATTAGTTAGTGACCCTTTAACAGTTAAAATCGAGTCAAACCAAAATAGGAAGTGTTACCGAACCCTCGATAATAACAACAACAACAACAATAACAACAACAATAATAAATTAATATAATAATAATAACATTTTAAAATATAACAACAATAATAAAAACACCGATAATAATAGTAATAACAATTAATAATTAATAACAATTTAAAAAATTATATATTAATAATAATAATATATTAATAATAATAAGCACATGCCTCACGGCGATATGCACTAAGTAACTAGTGAAAACAATATTGCATTGCAGACCTTAAGTACGGCCGGGCCGAGTTCATCTGCACTGAGATTCTCCAGCTGCTCTCCAGATAAACAAGATTGACCTTTGTGCCATATCCCAAGTCTCTGGGCTGTAATATACAAGCACATAGCAACAACAACTAACAAATGCTTGTACCAATACCCACAGTCAGGATAACACCGCATAACTAGGTCCGCATCAAGCATGTAACAAAGCATAACACAACATGGCTAATGCTCTACAGGATTGGAAATTAATCGCACACGCAATACTAATAGTAGTGGGCCAACCGAGCTATGGACTTCCAAATTTTTTGTCCGTGGATGAAGAAGGAAGTTAGTGGAGAGTTTCCATCATAATCCCACCCCCCCACACTGCATCCATGCAGTCTTCCTTCGTTCCCTCCGCCACAGCTCTTTGGAACTCACTCCCAACCTCCATTAGATCCTCATCCTCACTCTCTTCCTTCAAACGATTTATTAAACAATTCTTCACCAATTCTTCAAGCATTTTTCTACCAATCATGTGATTATGCATGTAAGGCTATAAATAGTTTTTGCTACTGAGCTCACTTAAAAAATAAAAATAAAATAAAAACACAGGCCACACCCCTGACGGGGGGGAAAGGAATATCTCACCACGCATAGAACTTGCAGCAAGTCCGAACAAGAGATCATGTTTCTTCAATGTATGCAGCTAGAGCATGCGTTTATAGAGTATTGGCCGGCTAAAAGCATGTCAATGAAGTTAGTTGGCTACCTCTTGAGAGAAGTCTGAGGTTTAAGTTTTTCACTTGATATAGACATGCTCCACTAGCAGCCATGCTTGACATGCACTAGCAGCCATGCTTGACATGCTCCACTAGCAGCCATGCTTGACATGCTCCACTAGCAGCCATGCTTGACATGCTCACTAGCAGCCATGCTTGACATGCTCCACTAGCAGCCATGCTTGACATGCTCACTAGCAGCCATGCTTGACATGCACTAGCAGCCATGCTTGACATGCTCACTAGCAGCCATGCTTGACATGCACTAGCAGCCATGCTTGACATGCTCCACTAGCAGCCATGCTTGACATGCTCCACTAGCAGCCATGCTTGACATGCTCACTAGCAGCCATGCTTGACATGCACTAGCAGCCATGACATGCACTAGTAGCCATGCTTGACATGCACTAGCAGCCATGCTTGACATGCACTAGCAGCCATGCTTGACATGCACTAGCAGCCATGCTTGACATGCTCCACTAGCAGCAATGCTTGACATGCACTAGCAGCCATGCTTGACATGTACTAGCAGCCATGCTTGACATGCACTAGCAGCCATGCTTGACATGCACTAGCAGCCATGCTTGACATGCTCACTAGCAGCCATGCTTGACATGCTCACTAGCAGCCATGCTTGACATGCTCACTAGCAGCCATGCTTGACATGCACTACTAGCAGCCATGCTTGACATGCTCCACTAGTAGCCATGCTTGACATGCTCCACTAGCAGCCATGCTTGACATGCTCACTAGCAGCCATGCTTGACATGCACTAGCAGCCATGCTTGACATGCACTAGCAGCCATGCTTGACATGCACTAGCAGCCATGCTTGACATGCACTAGCAGCCATGCTTGACATGCTCCACCAGCAGCCATGCTTGACATGCACTAGCAGCCATGCTTGACATGCACTAGCAGCCATGCTTGACATGCTCCACCAGCAGCCATGCTTGACATGCTCCACTAGCAGCCATGCTTGACATGCACTAGCAGCCATGCTTGACATGCTCCACTAGCAGCCATGCTTGACATGCTCCACTAGCAGCCATGCTTGACATGCACTAGCAGCCATGCTTGACATGCTCCACTAGCAGCCATGCTTGACATGCTCCACTAGCAGCCATGCTTGACATGCACTAGCAGCCATGCTTGACATGCACTAGCAGCCATGCTTGACATGCTCACTAGCAGCCATGCTTGACATGCACTAGCAGCCATGCTTGACATGCTCACTAGCAGCCATGCTTGACATGCTCCACTAGCAGCCATGCTTGACATGCACTAGCAGCCATGCTTGACATGCTCCACTAGCAGCCATGCTTGACATGCTCCACTAGCAGCCATGCTTGACATGCACTAGCAGCCATGCTTGACATGCACTAGCAGCCATGCTTGACATGCTCACTAGCAGCCATGCTTGACATGCACTAGCAGCCATGCTTGACATGCTCACTAGCAGCCATGCTTGACATGCTCACTAGCAGCCATGCTTGACATGCACTAGCATGCTTGACATGCTCACTAGCAGCCATGACATGCACTAGCAGCCATGCTTGACATGCACTAGCAGCCATGCTTGACATGCCCCACTAGCAGCCATGACATGCACTAGCAGCCATGCTTGACATGCTCACTAGCAGCCATGCTTGACATAGTCACTAGTAGCCATGTTTGACATGCACTAGCAGCCATGCTTGACATGCACTAGCAGCCATGCTTGACATGCTCCACTAGCAGCCATGCTTGACATGCACTAGCAGCCATGCTTGACATGCTCACTAGCAGCCATGACATGCACTAGCAGCCATGCTTGACATGCTCACTAGCAGCCATGACATGCACTAGCAGCCATGCTTGACATGCACTAGCAGCCATGCTTGACATAGTCACTAGCAGCCATGCTTGACATGCACTAGCAGCCATGCTTGACATGCACTAGCAGCCATGCTTGACATGCACTAGCAGCCATGCTTGACATGCACAGCAGCCATGCTTGACATGCTCCACTAGCAGCCATGACATGCACTAGCAGCCATGCTTGACATAGTCACTAGTAGCCATGCTTGACATGCTCCACTAGCAGCCATGCTTGACATGCTCACTAGCAGCCATGCTTGACATGCTCCACTAGCAGCCATGCTTGACATGCACTAGCAGCCATGCTTGACATGCTCCACTAGCAGCCATGCTTGACATGCTCACTAGCAGCCATGCTTGACATGCACTAGTAGCCATGCTTGACATGCACTAGCAGCCATGCTTGACATGCTCACTAGCAGCCATGCTTGACATGCACTAGCAGCCATGCTTGACATGCACTAGCAGCCATGCTTGACATGCACTAGCAGCCGTGACATGCACTAGTAGCCATGCTTGACATGCTCACTAGCAGCCATGCTTGACATGCACTAGCAGCCATGCTTGACATGCTCCACTAGCTAGCTCCTAGCCACACACCCGACCTCACAGCTTGTCCCATGTGTGCATATTGACTCCTCCCATTAACTCCGCCCAAAGATCGAGCCACATAGATTAAGCAAAGTCAACCGCAGGAGATTGGCTGAAGTTTCCAGTTAATTCCGCACATGTCATTGACCCACAGGTGTGAGGGGAGTGGCCATGCACTGTATGTACCTATGGATTGTCCAGTTTCCCGGGAATCTCCCGTGATCATCTTCACTGCCACTGCACTCTGCTGTAGCACGGACACGGCATGCTCCACGCCCACTCTGGGCGGGTCCCACACACCAACCATACCCACAAATGACAACTTCGAGAGATCATGCCCTGTTGCCATGGAAATGACTGCAAAGAAAATATCGAACTTGAACTAGTATGTTATATACATCAAGTCAGAGGAGTTTGCTCATGCTGGAGACGGGTTGAAATAGGTTGAAAATAGCTCTATGGGGACACACACTGAACCAACATCACACTGGGTGGAGGCAGGTTGAAGTAGATTGACAACAGCTCTATGGGGACACACACTGAACCAACATCACACTGGGTGGAGGCAGGTTGAAGTAGGTTGACAACAGCTCTATGGGGACACACACTGGACCAACACCTGAAGTAGGTTGACAATAGCTCTATGGGGACACACACTGGACCAACATCACACTGGGTGGAGGCAGGTTGAAGTAGGTTGACAATAGCTCTATGGGGACACACACTGGACCAACATCACACTGGGTGGAGGCAGGTTGAAGTAGGTTGACAATAGCTCTATGGGGACGCACGCTGGACCAACATCACACTGGGTGGAGGCAGGTTGAAGTAGGTTGACAATAGCTCTATGGGGACACACACTGAACCAACATCGCACTGGGTGGAGGCAGGTTGAAGTAGGTTGACAATAGCTCTATGGGGACACACACTGGACCAACATCACACTGGGTGGAGGCAGGTTGAAGTAGGTTGACAATAGCTCTATGGGGACACACACTGGACCAACATCATACTGGGTGGAGACAGGTTGGAGTAGGTTGACAATAGCTCTATGCGGACACACACTAGACCAACACCATACTGGGTGGAGGCAGGTTGAAGTAGGTTGACAATAGCTCTATGGGGACACACACTGGACCAACACCATACTGGGTGGAGGCAGGTTGAAGTAGGTTGACAATAGCTCTATGGGGACACACACTGGACCAACATCACACTGGGTGGAGGCAGGTTGAAGTAGGTTGACAATAGCTCTATGGGGACACACACTGGACCAACATCATACTGGGTGGAGACAGGTTGGAGTAGGTTGACAATAGCTCTATGCGGACACACACTAGACCAACACCATACTGGGTGGAGGCAGGTTGAAGTAGGTTGACAATAGCTCTATGGGGACACACACTGGACCAACACCATACTGGGTGGAGGCAGGTTGAAGTAGGTTGACAATAGCTCTATGGGGACACACACTGGACCAACACCACACTGGGTGGAGACAGGTTGAAGTAGGTTGACAATAGCTCTATGGGGACACACACTGGACCAACATCATACTGGGTGGAGACAGGTTGGAGTAGGTTGACAATAGCTCTATGCGGACACACACTGGACCAACATCATACTGGGTGGAGGCAGGTTGAAAAGTAGACAATAGCTCTATGGGGACACACACTGGACCAACATCATACTGGGTGGAGGCAGGTTGAAGTAGGTTGACAATAGCTCTATGGGGACACACACTGGACCAACACCATACTGGGTGGAGGCAGGTTGAAGTAGGTTGACAATAGCTCTATGGGGACACACACTGGACCAACATCACACTGGGTGGAGACAGGTTGGAGTAGGTTGACAATAGCTCTATGCGGACACACACTAGACCAACATCATACTGGGTGGAGGCAGGTTGAAGTAGGTTGACAATAACTCTATGGGGACACACATTGGACCAACACCATACTGGGTGGAGGCAGGTTGAAGTAGGTTGACAATAGCTCTATGGGGACACACACTGGACCAACACCATACTGGGTGGAGGCAGGTTGAAGTAGAGGTCTCTATGGGGACATGTGGTGGTCTGATGTAAGACTGCCGTCCTAATCAGTTCTAGTAAACTATATAGGTCATATCCTGTACCTTGTATTATTGTCTATTGATGATGACTTGTGAATTAACCTTATCTCACTTCTTATCTTATTGCATTGTTGCTTAGTGTACAAGTCTAGAATCTCTGTCAGTTTCCTATAAATAATTTCTTGTAGCAGAGTTCCAAATGGTATCACAAATTGGCGTTGAGGATTGTGGATCAGCTACCACTCATTATGGCAATGGCTATTTTCAGAACCCTCAAAGAATTCAATTCTAATGCTGAATCTATCAAGACTTACCTCGGCCATGTCGAACTTACTTTCAGCTAACTCCCTGACAGCTACCTAGCAAGTACCCATTTCCTTGAGCACGATCGGCTCAGCAACTTACACTCTGCTCTGTGAATCTCCTTGCACCCGATTCACCGAAGGACAAGTCCCTAGTGGACATAGCTGCCATTTGAACGGGGCACTATGAACCGAAGAGGGCCGTGATAGCGGAACGGTTCCACTTTCACAAACGCAAACAAGCAATGGGAGCGTCCATTGCCGAATATGACGCTGCCCTCAGACAGCTCGTATCTCATTGCAAGTTCAGCAACTACCTCGAAGATGCTCTACGGGATCGTTTTGTATGTGTGTGGCTTACGTAATGAAGCCATGCAGAAATGACTGCTCTTGGAGGCAGACCTCACTCTAACTACGCCATGGAGCTAGCACAGACTATGGAAGCTGCTGATCCTAACACTAACTCTAACTACGCCATGGAGCTCGCACAGGCTATGGAAGCTGCTGATCCTAACACTCACTCGTTGAAAGGCACAGAACAAGCCAGTAAAGAGTCAATGGTCAACAAGGAGACAACAGCCGTGCTCCAGATGCAGAAAAACCAACCATCCAGCCCTTCAATGCAGGTACAAGGATGCAGAATGCCCTGCCTGTGGTAAGAAAAGCCACATTGCTACAGCCTGTTGGCTCAAATGGCAAACCAAGAGCAACCCACCGTAAAAACTATTGGAAGAAAGCTCACAGCACGAACCTTGTACAGCCTGAGAAGGCAGACGCCACAGACTCTGAAACTGAAGAATTTCGCTTGTTTAAGTTCAAAGAACCTTCTCCAGACCCTATCCAGATACCAGTTAAGGTGATGGCAAGTCCATGTTTGTGGAGTTGGACAAGGGAGCAGCAGTGGCCATCATTTCAGACAAAATACGAAAGGAAATGTTCCCTGATTTGAATCTGCACGAGTCCAAGCTCACCTTAAAGACATGCACTGATGAACCAATGAAAATCAGGGGACAAATCAGCGTCCATGTCCAATATGGGGGTCAATCTGCACTTTTAGTACTGATTGTAGTGGCAGGAGACGGACCAAGTCTGTTTGGCAGAAACTGGCTCAAGTATATTCATCTGGACTGTAACTGAATCATCACAGTACGGACAAGTCTTCGGTCTAGACACCTTGCAGAAGTATGACGTCCTTTTCAAGGAGGAACGAGGTCCATACAACCTCAGAAGGCAACACTCCACATCAAACACCATGCAACCCCACGATTTTTCAAACCGGGACCCCGGAAGGTACCCTTAGCTATTAAGGATGCTTATTGGCCAAGAATTGGATCGACTGGAGAAACAAGGCATCACAAGGAAGGTCAACTCCAGGGAATGGCTGCACCCATTGTGGATGTCCCCAAGAAAGACGGACAGTTCAGTCTATGTGGAGACTACAAGGTCACTAGAATTGACTGTCAATCAGTATCCTCTGCCTAAGCTGTAAGATCTATTCGCCTCCCTAGCCAACGGTGTCAAGTTGGATCTTTCACAAGCTTACCTCTAACTTCAACTGGACGAGTCCTCCATGCCATATGGCCAGTTCCTCCATGCCGTATGTCCGGTTCCTCCATGCCGTATGTCCGGTTCCTCCATGCCGTATGTCCTGTTCCTCCATGCCATATGTCCGGGGAACACTCACCAAGGTCTATAAGAGTACTCTCCCGTTCAGAATAGCCTCAGCTCCAGCCATATTCCAACGGCTCAAGGACACCATATTACAAGGAATCCATGGAGTCATATGTTTTATGGATGACATCTTGGTCACAGGAGCTACTGAGAAGGTCCATCTTCACAACCTGGGAGAAGTGTTACCTGGAAGACCACGGATTTAGGCTAAAGAGATCCAAAGATCACCTTTATGGCCGAGTCTGTAAAATATCTGGGTCACCAAATTGACCAACATGGCAGTCCCAAGTAAAATGGAAGCGATCACTAATGCTCCAACACCTACCAATGTCCATGAGTTATGTACGTTTATTTCTGGGATACTATGGGAAATTCATTTGTAACCTGTCGAGCATCCTCCATCCGCTCAACCAGCTGCTTAAAGACAACCAGAAGTGGGAATGGCGGAAGGAGTGCTCTCAAGCCTTCAAACAGGCCAAGGATCAGTTGATCATCAGATATCTTGACACATTATGACCCAAACCTCCCAATCATCTTAGCTGCCGCAGAATCACGGGATTGGAGCTGTGATTTCTCATATCCTTCCAGACGGACGAGAAAAACTTATTTCCTTTGCCTCGCTCACATTAACATCAAGTGAGAAAAATTATGCACAGTTGGAGAAAGAAGCTGTATCTCTCACCTATGGTGCCAAGAAATGTCACCAATATTTGTATGGAAGATGATTTACTATGGTTACAGACCATTGACAGCTCTCCTAGGATCGAAGAAAGGAGTCCCTTCATTAGTCGTAGCACGACTGCAACATTGGGCCCCACTGCCATCTGCTTATGTCAATGAAATTCAACCAACACAGTCGCATAGCAACGCAGATAGATTGTCAAGACTGCCTCTACCTGACCCTCAGTCCACCATTGGGTCAGTAAGTATTTTCAACATTGCCCGGATTCAGTCTTTTCCAGTCACCTTCCAGAACATACAAGTTGCTACATGGCATGCCACCATCATGAGGGAGGATGGCACTTACATGTACGTCACAATTGGCTGGCCGGAGGAGGTTCCCGAAAATCTCAAGCCATATCATACGAAGACATGAAATCGGAATTGAAAGTGGATGTCTGATGTGGGGAATCCGAGTCCTCATACCACGTAGTCTACAGCCTAAGCTTTTAGAGTCTCTCCACAGAAAGCAGTATGACTCGGGTGAAAGCTGGTGCCTACTTCTGGTGGAGTGGGGTGGACAAAGAGGTCAAGCAAAGTCATGCTTGAAATGCCAAGAGCAGAATGCAAGAACTCCAGTTGCACCACTCCATCCTGGGTATGGCCAACTGCACTGTGGAAGAGAATACACAGACTTTGCAGGACCAACTGCACCGTGGAAGAGAATACACAGACTTTGCAGGGCCAACTGCACCGTGGAAGAGAATACACAGACTTTGCAGGGCCAACTGCACCGTGGAAGAGAATACACAGACTTTGCAGGACCATTGTGAACAAGATGTTTCTAATTGTGATAGACGCTCCCTCCAAGTGGCCTGAAGTGATGCTAATGTCATCTACAACTACTGCCAAGACCGTTGAAGCGCTCCAAGGCATATTTGCAAAATATGGACTACCAGAACAACTCATCTCTGACAATGGATCACAATTCACCTCAGAGGATTTCTCTAAGTTCACAAAGGAAAATGGCACCAAGCACATATGCAGTGCAGCGTATCATCCTTCATCGAACAGCCTGGCAGAAAGGTTCGTACAAACCTTCAAACGAGCTATGAAAGCCAGAAAGAGAGGGGCCATCCTCAAGTCACAATTGTCCCAGTCTTTACTTGCCTACTGTTCCTCACCTCATCCCACAACTTGCATCTCTCCCGTGAATTGCTTCTTGGACGGAAAATACGCACCGGATTTGATCTGTTACAGCCCAATGTTCAGGACTTAGTTGCTATCAGACAAGCTGCTAAGAATAAACACCATGATCAAACTCCAAAGGAAGACAATTCCCAATGGAGATGTAGTCATGATAAGAGACGTCCATTTTCAAAGCAAATGGGTCCCAGGAGTCATTATAAGCCAAACAGGACCACTTTCATACAGTGTTGATCTTGAAGATGGAAGGGTTATAAAAAGGCATGCTGATTATCGATCAGTTTCAGCCCAACATCAACAGTGGTTCACCGACCGAAGTCCCTCCCCACTCTAGGATTCGAGTTCTTCAACGACTCACCTTCTGTTACCTCTCCTCCTACCCGTGGAACTGACGCTAATGCAAGACCTGTTGTACCTGTTCGATGATACCCACCAGGGGTTCATACAGGATTTACAGTTTGGGGGGGGGGAACTCAAAATGTTTGGCGTTTACATGATGGGCGTGCATAAGCAAGCCCCAAGTAGGGGGGTCTGGGGGCATGCCCCCCCCCCAGAATTTTTTTGCAAAATCGATGCTCTCAGATTGATTCCGAGACATTTTGAGGGTACTTTCCTATAGTTAAAGTACTAGCACATGGACAGAACATTCTAGATTATGACACAGTTGCATCTTGCCAATAGTTTTGTGGCAAGATGAAATTGTGTCATAATCTGGAAATGCTTCAGCTAGTAGCATTCTGCAACTAAATACGACCCAGAGAAATACAAACCTACACAAATGGACCTCAGGAACTTTTTTACCAGAAAGCGAGTGCGTGCTGGGTCTAGTAGAGATTCTGAGGACGACGAAGATGTAGTCCCAACTACGTCGACTAGTGATGCCTTGACTTTCACCAATTCCGAAGCATCAGTAGGTAGATCAGTGTGTTCCAAAGCGCAGAAGAGGAAACTCTACAAAGCCAGGCTCAGCTACAAGAAGGAGTGGGAGCAGAAATATCCTTGGGTGTACTGCGATGATCCTAAGCAGGGCATGTTCTGCAAGCTCTGCCAGAAGTGAGGAAATGCACCTTCTACAGCCAGGGGTGCATGGACCACTCGGGGAGTTCAGGATTGGAATCAAGCTACTGAACAACTCAAGGAACATAGCCAGTCAAAATGGCACAGAGATGCTGTTATCCATGCTCGAATGGCAGAACAAGGAAAGGAGCAGTGTCCTACAACTGCAATGTTCAGCAGCTGCTAAGGAGGCAGAAGAAAGGAGAGCAAGGAACAGAAACATAGTGCTTAAGCTTTTGAGATCGATATATTTTCTTGCCAGAAATCGCCCGCCCCTTACAACCACATTCGATCCCCTGGTCCAGTTGCAAATTGCAAATGGAGATGAACTTCTCCAGCAACATGTCAAAGAGGGGCCACAAAATGCTCAGTACACATCCAAATTTTCTGCAGTGATGCTTTTAGAGGCCATCAATAGCTGGCTAGATAGGAAGCTAATTGAGAGCTTAAAATCAAGCCCATACTTCTCTGTGTTAGCTGATGAGTGTGTAGATATTAGTACTACAGAAGAGCTGTCCATCTGTTGTCGGTGGATTGTAAATGGAAAACCAGAGGAGCACTTCCTTACAGTGCTCCACATATGTGCCCAAGATGCTGCTACCATTTCAGATGCAATCAGCTCCTTCCTTGAGTCGAAGACCCTGGACTATCGTAAACTAATAGGCCAAGGTTAACGCAATGGAGTTCAAAAAAGGATGCAAACTCTAGCTGCACATTCCTTTTACATCCCTGTACCTGCCACAGGCTTCAACTAGCAAGCATGCAAGCTGCTAAAAGTGTTCCAGAGATCAAGAAGATGTTTGGAACTATTTGGAACTATGGGAAATATATGGAAGCTCTTCTTCTACTCACCCAAGAAAGCAGAATCTCTCAAAGCAGAATCTCTCAAAGCAGTCTAGTCTGTCCTCAAGCTACCTGAGCTTAAGATTGTGAAGCCTAGTGATACCAGATGGCTATGACACGAACGCTGTGTACGGGCTATTTACCGAGAGCTTCCTGCCCTTATCGTCACCCTACAACAGCTGTATGAGACATCAGATGATGCTGAAGCATACGGTATTGGTGCTCTCCTTGCTACTTACACTGGAGTTGCTAGTATCGTGTTCCTGTCAGAAGTTCTGGATATCCTGGCAAGGATGAATGTTTTGATGCAAAGAAAGCTACTCGATTTGAGCAGGTTACCGGTATTCTGAAAATCACGACGGATCAACTCGAGCATCTAAAGGACGAAAGAAGTGAGTGGTTGGGTTCAGTCGAGTCTGAAATATCTCTGTTGAAGGAAAAACACGATATAACATTCGGCACACATGGATCTGCACGAAGCCGTTGGTCTTCTATCACAACCACAGCCGAGTATCGAACTCTAGTTGCAATTCTACGTCGATTCCCTTCTTCTAAATATTAAGAGTCGATTTACTGATAAAGCTGTGAAGATTGTTACTGCCATGTCCATATTCAGTCCCTCCCTACCACCCGCTGAAGCATCCTTACCATCATACGGCAGCGAGCAAATAAAGATTCTTGCCGATTTCTATGGAAAAGAAGCAGAGGTTGAGTATGCGGGGATGACTTACACCTCACCTCCATTGCTTGATGGCGATGAGCTTCTTTCAGAGTGGAAGATATTTAGACGGGCTTTGCTAGTGGAGAAAAAGGCAATAATGGAACGTAAAGAAGAGTCGGTATCTCCTAACATGCAAGAAATCCTGGACGAGATGAACAAGTCACATACGTACGGAGGAATTTTCCCTGAGACGTGGAATCTATTGAACATTACAATGGCACTTCCTGTTAGCACAGCAACAGTAGAGCGTTCCTTTAGTCAAATGAAGTTGATTAAAACTCGCCTATGCAGTCGTCTATCTGACTCCAACCTAGAACATTTAATGAAAATTAGTATAGAGGGTCCTCCATTGACCGATGTGGACTTTAATGCAATTCTCGACATTTTTAAACAGAAAAATGGACGCATTTTACTTTAATTTAGTACTACTGAACTCACTGTTATTGTAATTTTCACCATACATTATTGTATATCTTCGCTTATATAATAAATTGTTCATTTATTACTGTTGATCATCTTTGAATTTGCTATTGCTTCTACGTTCCCTTCTCTGTACTGCTCTTTTCCCTCGTTACTGTAATGTATTACATAAGAAATTTCATTAATATAAATTTTTATTGTGAAAATTCTTGGGAGGATATCCCAGGGCTTCCCCCCTGTATGAAACCCTGCCCACAAAGAGACCATCACCCTCCTAAGCATTTCGTAAACATGCACATTTGACTGGGGAGGAAATGTGGTGGTCTGATGTAAGACTGACTTCCTAATCAGCTCTAGTAAACTGTATAGGTCATATCCTGTACCTTGTATTATTATTGTCTATTGATGTATGACTTGTGAATTAACCTAATCTCACTTATCTTAGTATTGCATTTTTGAAATTCTAGAAGGTTCTTTTTCCCTGCCAGTTTCCTATAAATAATTTATTGTATGCAGAATTCGAAATTGTTTAAATCAACACTATCACAGGACACATACTGGGCGGAGGCATGTTGAAGTAGGTTTCTATGGGGACACACACTGGACCAACACCACACTGACAATAGCTCTATGGGGACACACACTGGACCAACACCACACTGGGAGGAGGCATGTTGAAGTAGGTTGACAATAGCTCTATGGGGACACACACTGGACCAACACCATACTGGGTGGAGGCAGGTTGAAGTAGGTTGACAATAGCTCTATGGGGACACACACTGGACCAACATCACACTGGGTGGAGGCAGGTTGAGGAAGGTTGACAACAGCTCTATGGGGACACGCACTGGCACACTGGGTGGAGACAGGCAAGAACTCTCACTGGGTATGAGTCACATAAATAGTGGGCATCACCTTCTTTGTGTAAATACACTTGACCCCTAACTGACCTCTGAGTCCACGTTTTCCTAGTTCATGACCACACCCTTCAAAATGTTCTCTGTCTATGGAGGTCAAAGGTGAGCCATCAGGGAGAGAGATGCACTGCTTGAGGATCACGTCCAGTGCTCCTTTAACATACCACACCTCCTCCTCCTCCGAGGGCGACTAAAACAAGTTGGATGCAGGCACAAGAATAAGTGTGCTGGTTATGTGGTGGTGGGTGTGGTTTAAAGTGGGTGGGTCCAACAGCCACCTCTTGAGGATTAAAAAAACTTCACAATAATCAGCAAAATATAATGTGCTGGACTGCAAAATAGTAGTCCAAAATAGTTAACCAATTCCATAGGAAACCCTTTACCATACAGAGGTGGTGCAAAACTCGTGTGAATCAGCTTTAGAATTAGTGGGTGTGGTTGAATGGGTGTGGCTTACATATGAGAGGTACGGAGAGCGAGTTCTGGCTAGCACTCCCATCCACTTCCTGTCAGAGCTGAAGGACCTCTCCCCGACCCGGACATATCGGTCACTCAAGTTATGTATACCCACCTGCAACAAAGACAAAGACGGACAAAGACGTCATACCAGTATGACTGGCTAGTGTGCATGTACAGCCCGTCATTGCAAGCCCTGCATGCCATGCAGGAATACACACTAAACCTGTCAAACCAGTATGAGCACTAACCACTTCCCCAAGCTTTAGAAGAGCCGACTCTGTAGGCAAGCCAATGATACGCCCGCCATCCTTCACCTGAGCATTGTTGCAGATGCACCCCACCTATGCATGGACGTACATGTGGGATACATGTGGGTAAATGTTGATACATGTGAGATGCATGTAACCACATGTGGGCTACATGAAGAATACAGGTGGTTACATGTGGATACATTTGAGGATACATGTGGGATACATGTGGTTACATGTTGTACATGTAGATAAGAATAGACTAATGCAGCGCTGGAACAGCCCCTCTACCTCAACTCTTCAAAGCAGATATTTGCCCTCAGAACTAGTAGAAGCTGACAACAATATTGGATGGGCATGTCCAACAAGAAAGAAGATTATACCTATCATGTGTGTAGACCACAACCAGTTCCGACAATCCTCTGCCTTTTAAGATCATACTAGTAACTGACGCAAGACACCGAGTGGTGAGCCAAGATGTAATGGAGAGAGGGGGTGGGGAGGAACATCATTATTCTAAGCATCATAAATTGAAATCCTGGTATTGTTATAGCCATTGTTCTAATCCTAGCATAGCTGAAGGCCTAATATAGTAACCTAATATAGTAATATGTGGTACATTACTGATGACATCATGACGTTGTAATGCTTGTGATGTCATCATGATGTTGTAATGCTTGGATTGTGTTCTTGGGACAGGAATTTTATGTATTTATGTGTTCCTCTTGGATTCCAAACTGGCGCAAGATTGAACAACCTGATGCCCTGCAACATAATGCAATGGCAAAATATTCTAAATGGGTGTGTGGCTGTGGGAGGAGTTTTGTTAAGAGCACTTGGAAGCAGCTTCCCCTGAAGATGGCAAGTGCTACTATACGAATGAGCTCATTGGGCAGTGCTTTCTGCGGGAATTCTCCAAGTACTAAAGGGCAGAGCACCCAGAAGCTGACTAGAAGTTATTAGCAGTAGTTTGCACTCTTTAGTGTGTTCATATGCTCTCCATCATTAGTCATCCATGCCTTCTAGCTGGCCTGGTACACACACCGAGTGATCCATGCCTTCTAGCTGGCCTGGTACACACACCTAGTCATCCATGCCTTCTAGCTGGCCTGGTACACACATCTAGTGATCCATGCCTTCTAGCTGGCCTGGTACACACATCTAGTGATCCATGCCTTCTAGCTGGCCTGGTACACACATCTAGTGATCCATGCCTTCTAGCTGGCCTGGTACACACATCTAGTGATCCATGCCTTCTAGCTGGCCTGGTACACACACCTAGTGATCCATGCCTTCTAGCTGGCCTGGTACACACATCTAGTGATCCATGCCTTCTAGCTGGCCTGGTACACACATCTAGTGATCCATGCCTTCTAGCTGGCCTGGTACACACATCTAGTGATCCATGCCTTCTAGCTGGCCTGGTACACACATCTAGTGATCCATGCCTTCTAGCTGGCCTGGTACACACATCTAGTGATCCATGCCTTCTAGCTGGCCTGGTACACACATCTAGTGATCCATGCCTTCTAGCTGGCCTGGTACACACATCTAGTGATCCATGCCTTCTAGCTGGCCTGGTACACACATCTAGTGATCCATGCCTTCTAGCTGGCCTGGTACACACACCGAGTGATCCATGCCTTCTAGCTGGCCTGGTACACTCACCGAGTGATCCATGCCTTCTAGCTGGCCTAGTACACACATCTAGTGATCCATGCCTTCTAGCTGGCCTAGTACACACATCTAGTGATCCATGCCTTCTAGCTGGCCTGGTACACACACCTAGTGATCCATGCCTTCTAGCTGGCCTGGTACACACATCTAGTGATCCATGCCTTCTAGCTGGCCTGGTACACACACCTAGTGATCCATGCCTTCTAGCTGGCCTGGTACACACATCTAGTGATCCATGCCTTCTAGCTGGCCTGGTACACACACCGAGTGATCCATGCCTTCTAGCTGGCCTGGTACACTCACCGAGTGATCCATGCCTTCTAGCTGGCCTGGTACACACACCGAGTGATCCATGCCTTCTAGCTGGCCTGGTACACACACCGAGTGATCCATGCCTTCTAGCTGGTCTGGTACACACATCTAGTGATCCATGCCTTCTAGCTGGCCTAGTACACACATCTAGTGATCCATGCCTTCTAGCTGGCCTAGTACACACATCTAGTGATCCATGCCTTCTAGCTGGCCTGGTACACACATCTAGTGATCCATGCCTTCTAGCTGGCCTGGTACACACATCTAGTGATCCATGCCTTCTAGCTGGCCTGGTACACACATCTAGTGATCCATGCCTTCTAGCTGGCCTGGTACACACCACCTAGTGATCCATGCCTTCTAGCTGGCCTGGTACACACATCTAGTGATCCATGCCTTCTAGCTGGCCTGGTACACACACCGAGTGATCCATGCCTTCTAGCTGGCCTGGTACACACATCTAGTGATCCATGCCTTCTAGCTGGCCTGGTACACACACCGAGTGATCCATGCCTTCTAGCTGGCCTGGTACACTCACCGAGTGATCCATGCCTTCTAGCTGGCCTGGTACACACACCGAGTGATCCATGCCTTCTAGCTGGCCTGGTACACACACCGAGTGATCCATGCCTTCTAGCTGGCCTGGTACACACACCGAGTGATCCATGCCTTCTAGCTGGCCTGGTACACACATCTAGTGATCCATGCCTTCTAGCTGGCCTGGTACACACATCTAGTGATCCATGCCTTCTAGCTGGCCTGGTACACACATCTAGTGATCCATGCCTTCTAGCTGGCCTGGTACACACATCTAGTGATCCATGCCTTCTAGCTGGCCTGGTACACACCACCTAGTGATCCATGCCTTCTAGCTGGCCTGGTACACACATCTAGTGATCCATGCCTTCTAGCTGGCCTGGTACACACATCTAGTGATCCATGCCTTCTAGCTGGCCTAGTACACACACCTAGTGATCCGTGTAATAAAGTGTTTTCATGATCATTGCGTGCTAGGGGTGTGGCCTATCTGATGCCAGAGCTCCTATCAGAACTAGCCCTCGTGATGTTGGGGGGTTGGTCCAACAGTACCCCCGAGGGCTAGGCCACCTCTCACCAATATTCTGTCCTGTTATTTGCTGTAGTTGTCATTATTGTTGCCACACCCTATCCCACGTCCATGACCACACCCTATCCCACATCCATGACCACACCCAGTCACACACCCCTACCTGCAACACTTGTATCAGGTCAGGATGGCTGTCAAGAGTCACAACATCCTCCCCACATAGTATCTGTCGCCGGTCATGTGACTCAAACTCCACCCCTTTGTTGCTCATCCGAACGACATGTGCACGCTGCAATGAAGCTGTAACAAGCTCGACTGCTTCCATGGAGTTCTGCGTGAGCGTGCCAGTTTTGTCCGAGCAGATGACGTTGACACATCCAAGGGTCTCCACCGTAGGGAGGTGTCTGGCAATCACGTTACGTTTAGCCATCCTCATCACACCCAGGGCGAGGGTGACGGTCACCACAATAGGCAGTCCCTCGGGGATGGCCGCCACTGCAAGGCTGCGTAAGAGGAAGGGGAGGGAGGGAGGGAGATGGGAAGAGAGAGAGAGGATATTAAAAGAGGTGGGAGTGAGTGAGAAGAAGGTCCGAGTGGGTACAAGTGGACACAAGTGGGTACAAGTGGGCACAAGTGGGAGGTGATGAAGGGAAAAGATGAAGAGGAGAGATATGAGGGGCGGCCACACACAACTACATGTTGGCACTGCAGGAACCAGCTGGTGGGTGTGCTTCATTTAAGTGTTCTCCTTGTTTGTGCTTGAAGATGAGGAAGATGGATGAAGAGAAGAGTGGAGTGATGAGAGGAGTTAGGGGAGGAGGGATGGGAGGAGTTAGGGGAGGAGTGATGAGAGGAGTTAGGGGAGGAGGGATGGGAGGAGTTAGGGGAGGAGTGATGGGAGGAGTGATGGGAGGAGTTAGGGGAGGAGGGATGGGAGGAGTCGGGAGAATGAGAGAAGAGTGGCATCTACTGACCTCACTCCAATGGTGAACATGTCCTGAATGGGTCTTCCTTGTATCCACCCTAGCAACATGATGCAGCCTGCATAGCAACAATGTTCACAAGTAATTGCACTATCCCTTCTCCATGACTACACAATGACTCCACTTAATTAATGACTGCCATGTAAACACCTGCAAGATTTGAACCAACCTCTCCAGGGGCATGCCAGAATGAGGATGACATACTCCTAGGTCATGCCAGAATGAGGATGACATACTCTTAGGTCATGCCAGAATGAGGATGACATACTCCTAGGTAAAGCCAGAATGAGGATGACATACTATCGGTATGCATTATGCATCCTGGAATCAGCACTAGAGCTAGTGTCAGGGAACATCACACTGGGTGGAGGCAGGTTGGAGTAGGTTGACAATAGCTCTATGGGGACACACACTGGACCAACACCACACTGGGTGGAGGCAGGTTGAAGTAGGTTGGACTCGGATCGGCCCTCGGAGAGGACCTTAAATCCAGAAGGTGGGCCGCAAGACCCAGCTCCGCCTCATCGAATAAGTAAAGAAACGATGAAAGTAGTGGTATTTCACCGGCGCCGAAGCTCCCACTGACAATAACTCTATGGGGACACACAGTGGACCAACATCACACTGGGTGGAGGCAGGTTGAAGTAGGTAGACAATCTCTATGGGGACACACACTGGACCAACATCACACTGGGTGGAGGCAGGTTGAAGTAGGTTGACAATTTAGCTCTATGGGGACACACACTGGACCAACATCACACTGGGTGGAGGCAGGTTGAAGTAGGTTGACAATTTAGCTCTATGGGGACACACACTGGACCAACATCACACTGGGTGGAGGCAGGTTGGAGTACATGTAGGTTGATGCTCTAGCCTCCACCAGGAATAATGACTAGATGCTCTAGCCTCCATCAGGAATAATGACTAGATGCTCTAGCCTTCATCAGGAATAATGACTAGATGCTCTAGCCTTCATCAGGGAATAATGACTAGATGCTCTAGCCTCCACCAGGAATAATGACTAGATGCTCTAGCCTCCATCAGGAATAATGACTAGATGCTCTAGCCTCCATCAGGAATAATGACTAGATGCTCTAGCCTTCATCAGGAATAATGACTAGATGCTCTAGCCTCCATCAGGAATAATGACTAGATGCTCTAGCCTTCACCAGGAATAATGACTAGATGCTCTAGCCTCCATCAGGAATAATGACTAGATGCTCTAGCCTTCATCAGGAATAATGACTAGATGCTCTAGCCTTCATCAGGTAGATGCTCTAGCCTCCATCAGGAATAATGACTAGATGCTCTAGCCTTCATCAGGAATAATGACTAGATGCTCTAGCCTCCATCAGGAATAATGACTAGATGCTCTAGCCTCCATCAGGAATAATGACTAGATGCTCTAGCCTCCATCAGGAATAATGACTAGATGCTCTAGCCTTCATCAGGAATAATGACTAGTCTGGATGCTCTAGCCTTCATCAGGAATAATGATTCTTGATGAAGGCTACAGTGAGTAAACTTCATTGATTATTGAGAGGTCTGTGATTATATTGCGTCAACTGAGAGTTCATTGAGAGAATATTATGTTGTGTGTATACAAGAGACCATGCCCCCTCAAGGCCTGGCGTGTAGGGACTGACCAATGATGCAGAATGAGTAGAAAGAGAGTTGCTTGCCAAGAGAGTTCATGCTCTTCTGCAGAGGAGTCTTGGGTGCCTGCAATCACACATCTTCATCATCATCACATATATTATATCACCATCACCACCACCATCACATGATCACCATCACATGATCACCATCACATGATCACCATCACATGATCACCACCACATGATCACCATCACATGATAATTATTAAAATGTATAATTAAAGATTAAAAAATAACATTATTTTATTAAATTATTATTATTAAAAAATTAATTATTTTTTCATTCATTGATTCATAATGTAATCAATGTCTCCCTCCCTGGGGGGCCCAAACATCACCTCAATGTTTCCCTCCCAGTCATTTGGGGGGCCCAAACATCACCTCAATGTTTCCCTCCCAGTCATTTGGGGGGCCCAAACATCACCCCAGAGATTATGAAAAGCAGAAATTTCTGGCCTGCCTGGCCCTTGCTCACGTACCTCGCCATCAGAGTGGGCGTGGCTCACAATATAACACAATGTTATGGAAGCAAATCTTGAACTTTGACCTCAACACAGCAGCAACAGCAGATCCAGCAAGTCCACATTATTGAGGCTGTGACGAGAAGTTACCAGCTAGCTATGAAACATGGCTACCAGCTAGCTATGAAACATGGCTACCAGCTAGGTCCTACCAGCTAGCTATGAAACATGGCTACCAGCTAGCTATGATAAATGGCTACTAGCTAGCTGTATGTAACATGGCTACCAGCTAGCTATGAAACATGGCTACCAGCTAGCTATGAAACATGGCTACCAGCTAGCTATGAAACATGGCTACTAACTTAGCTATGTACATACATGTAGCTACAGTTCTACGAGCTATGAAAGCTACCAGCTAGCTACATACATGTATGAAACATGGCTACCAGCTAGCTATGTAACATGGCTACCAGCTAGCTATGTAACATGGCTACTAACTATGTATCTACAAGCTATGAAAGCTACCAGCTAGCTATGTAACATGGCTACCAGCTAGCTATGTAACATGGCTACCAGCTAGCTATGTAACATGGCTACCAGCTAGCTATGTAACATGGCTACCAGTGTAGCTATGTAACATGGCTACCAGTGTAGCTAGCTACAGTTCTACAAGCTAAGAAAGCTACCAGCTAGCTATGAAACATGGCTACTAACTTAGCTATGTACATACATGTAGCTACAGTTCTACGAGCTATGAAAGCTACCAGCTAGCTACATACATGTATGAAACATGGCTACCAGCTAGCTATGTAACATGGCTACCAGCTAGCTATGTAACATGGCTACCAGCTAGCTATGAAACATGGCTACTAACTTAGCTATGTACATACATGTAGCTACAGTTCTACGAGCTATGAAAGCTACCAGCTAGCTACATACATGTATGAAACATGGCTACCAGCTAGCTATGTAACATGGCTACCAGCTAGCTATGTAACATGGCTACTAACTATGTATCTACAAGCTATGAAAGCTACCAGCTAGCTATGTAACATGGCTACCAGCTAGCTATGTAACATGGCTACCAGCTAGCTATGTAACATGGCTACCAGCTAGCTATGTAACATGGCTACCAGTGTAGCTATGTAACATGGCTACCAGTGTAGCTAGCTACAGTTCTACAAGCTAAGAAAGCTACCAGCTAGCTATGTAACATGGCTACTAACTAGCTAGCTATTAACATGGCTACTAACTAGCTAGCTACAATTCTACAAGCAAATATGTCTTCATCGCTCCAATGAGCTTGTTCTTGCCAACAAATGTTTACATGTACCGTATTTGCCGGAGTATAAGTCGCAGTAGTAGCTCCAAATCTTCTTCTCCAATTGAGGGGTGCGACTTATAATCCGAACATGCCGCTTTTCCTTAAACAACTGGGCGGGGTCTCTAGTGGCACGTTTGTCGATAAAATGTCTGGGAAGCGAATGAGTTACACTGCTGGCTTTAAGCTCAAAGTAGTTGGGTATGCAGAGAAGTTCGGAAACAGAGCAGCGGAAAGAGAGTATAGAGTCAGTGAAAAATCGGTCAGGGACTGGAGAAAGAAGAAGAGTGTTTTGACAACGCTGCCGAGATGCGCTAAAGGAAGGGTGGTATTCGAAACTTTACCTATTGTCATTGCGCATGCGACCTATACTCCAACCATTATAGATTTTCAAAATGATGGCCAACTTTGGGGGGTGCGACTTATATTCCGGTGCGACTTATACTCCGGCAAATACGGTAGCTAATTTATCATGTGTTAAATTCTAGCATTCTGATTGGTCAGATGTTCAACACTCGATGCTGGAAGAGAAGCAGATCTCATTCCATCCATCGCAACACATCATATTGTATCGCAGCATTGCTGTGTGATACGTTCGGCAAACATCAAATTGTGAACTTGCCTTAAGACTTAGAAAGCATTACATCTTCTTCGCATTATGTAAATCCCACCTATCCCAAATAAGGAGGGAGGAATGGCCAGCTTACCTCCTCGTTACACATCATCTTGAACACGCTGCCAAACTCGGACTGCTCTCCCACGGCAATCACCAGACCCTGCACAATAAGTCACTAAACTAACCACACCCACACAATGAGACCACACCCCTCACCTTGCCGTGTCCAGCACAGACAAACGTGCCCATGAAGGCAATGTTCTTGAGCTCCGACACATCTTGGTGGCGTGAAGATTGCTGCAGTGTTTGCTTTCTGGAGGGCAGAGTCTCGCCCGTGAAGCTGGACTCATCGATCTCCAGGTCAACGGCCTGGAAAGAGGGGAGGGGTAATACATACGTACATGCATGGAGAGACAGACAGACAGAGACAGACAAACAGACAGACAGACAGACAAACAGAGACAACAGACAGACAGTCAAAAAGACAGACAGACAAACAGACAAAGAGAGACAGAAGACAGACAGACAGACAAAAAGACAGAGACAGACAAACAGACAGACAAACAGAGACAACAGACAGACAGTCAAAAAGACAGACAGACAAACGACAACAGACAGACAACAGACAGACAGACAAACAGACAAAGAGAGACAGAAGACAGACAGACAGACAACAGACAGACAGACAAACAGACAAAGAGAGACAGCAGACAGACAGACAAACAGACAGACAACAGACAGACAGACAAACAGAGACAGCAGACAGACAGACAACAGACAGACAGACAAACAGACAAAGAGAGACAGCAGACAGACAGACAAACAGACAGACAGACAAACAGACAGACAAACAGACAAAGAGAGACAGCAGACAGACAGACAAACAGACAGACAACAGACAGACAGACAAACAGACAAAGAGAGACAGACAGACAGACAGACAACAGACAGACAGACAGACAACAGACAGACAAAGAGAGACAGCAGACAGACAGACAAACAGACAGACAACAGACAGACAGACAAACAGACAGACAACAGACAGACAGACAAACAGACAGACAACAGACAGACAGA
This sequence comes from Cladorhizidae sp. MBARI D1340-BT2, assembly GCA_028752905.1. Taxonomy (NCBI): domain Eukaryota; kingdom Metazoa; phylum Porifera; class Demospongiae; order Poecilosclerida; family Cladorhizidae; species Cladorhizidae sp. MBARI D1340-BT2. Next base: position 3,544,796 of record JAQNBH010000018.1, on the reverse strand, counting down.
CAAACAGACAAAGAGAGACAGCAGACAGACAGACAAACAGACAGACAGACAGACAAACAGACAAAGAGAGACAGACAGACAGACAAGACAAACAGAGACAACAGACAGACAGACAACAGACACAGAGCGACAGACAGAAGAGACAGACAGCAGTCACATCATAGTTTCTAGTCAGAGAAATTTCAGTTGCTGACAATTGCATGATAGACATCGAGTAGGTGGAGTCAGTGGGAGGAGTTAGATGCATGCTGATAGTTCCAATTAATGATCACCAACAACAAGGCACATGACTGCCACATTGCACATGCTTGAGGAGAACACCAACTACACTGAGAGCTTCCATCATCTTCCTCATAGAAACAAAGGCTTTGAGAGGATCTACCAGCACTCCAGCTACTAGTAGGGGTACCCACAACCTTAGGGAGTGTCCTGGTCAGCTACAACAGGGAGTGATGCCATGCTGGTCATCTACAAGTAGGGGTTACCCACAATCATAGGGAGTGATGCCATGCTGGGGTTCCTGGTCAGCTACAAGCAGGGGTTACCCACAATCATAGGGAGTGATGCCATGCTGCTGGGGCTCCTGGTCATCTACAAGTAGAGATTACCCACAATCACAGGGAGTGATGCCATGCTGGGGTTCCTGATCAGCTATAAGTAGAGGTTACCCACAATCATAGGGAGTGGTGCCGTGCTGGGGCTCCTGGTCAGCTACAAGTAGAGGTTACCCGTAATCACAGGGAGTGATGCCATGCTGGGGTTCCTGGTCAGCTACAAGTAGAGGTTACCCACAATCATAGGGAGTGATGCCATGCTGGGGCTCCTGTCAGCTACAAGTAGGGGTTACCCACAATCATAGGGAGTGATGCCATGCTGGGGTTCCTGGTCAGCTACAATCCTGGTCAGCTACAAGTAAGGGTTACCCCCTGCTGGGGTTCCTGGTAATACTCCCGACATTTTAAAAGTACATGGAAAACAGCAACTTAAATGCCACACCCACTTCTACAAGCCTGATGTCTGCAGGGACTCTGTCTCCCGTAGAGATGTGCACAATGTCCCCAGGCACAAGACAGCGAGCCAGCAACTCCTTCAAAACTCCATCACGCACACTAGGTATACACATACATACACATAGCACATGAATGTCACATGACTAGAGGTCACACATACATAATCACATGAATATCACAAGTGCAGGTCAGTCACATGAATATCACATGAATTTAAGTCATAGTCACATGAATATCACATGAATTTAAGTCACAGTCACATGACTATCACATGAGTGCAGGTCATAATCACATGAATATTACGTGAGTTTAGGTCTCAGTCACATGAGTGCAGGTCAGTCATGAATATCACATGAGTTTAGGTCACATGAATTTAGGTCACAGTCACATGACTATCACATGAGTGCAGGTTACATATGCACTGTCACATGAGTGTCACATGAGTGCATCAGGTTGACGCCCATGTGAGGCCATGCCACCTCACCGCCTTCCAAAATCAAAACTACTCAGAGCAGAGAGTAGGTATTATGAAACCATGACCACAAAACTGGATACAACTGTGAACTATGCACCATGAACTACGAACTCTGTACAAACTGTTCAGACATACAGCAATGAAGTATTGTTTGAAATTTGGTGATGCAGGTAGTTGTGAGATCTACAAGTCCTCTAGAGTGGATGCCTTCACCACTGGGTTGTTGACTACCCATGCAGGTCCAGTTAGTGCCTATACTTCACTAGGTTCCCTCCACTCCTTACCTGTTAAGCATCAGTTGTGACCATGTCTCTTCCTGCTCCACAGTCCTTGTTTCTGACATTTCTGTGGACCAGACATACTTGCAGATGTGATGCGCATGTGATGCTCATTTGATGCCCATGTGATTCCCATGTGATGCTCATGTGATGCCCATGCGCAATACTTGCTCTACACCTGTTCAACCATACACCATCCCTCCTAGCTAACCTGGTACAAGACGCAGCAACACATGACTACAACTAACAAATTGATTATGTCTGTGCATGGGCACTGCTCGTTGCTAAGCAACTACTCAGTGGCACGCCTCCAGTTTCAAGCTGACTGGTGCTACATGTGCACACCTGCTTAATTAACCAATTAAACGCCTTAAGCGCCATCTGGTGCAAACTCGGATGACCTGTCAGTAAAACATATAATATTAAATTGAAGAATTAGTATTCTGTGTCCCTTCTCCCTATGCACTTGCCCAGCACACGCTCAATTGCTTTTAAATAGATATAAAACTTTACTTCCGGTTGGACGGGGAGAGCGAGCAAGATTTTTTTAAAAATTATAATGGCCGACGATTGCAGCTGCCTTCGTGAACGGACTCTTCCTGGTGTTTCTGCAAGTTCTTTGGTGGAAAGCAGCACGAGCTGCCTTGCTCACCAGGAATCATTCCAAGTTAAGCAAGGAGGTGCTTCTGGATGGATGGATCTCTTTGCTGTAAGTTATGCTGTAGACTTGTAGAGACGTACAGAGTTATGTAGCTTTCAAGTTTGCTCACTTAAATGGAGATGGTTCTTATGCTGCTATTTGTGAATGATACAAACAGACTGAGAATTAAATAATAAATAAATAAATAAATAAATAAATAAACAAACAAACAAACAAACAAATAAACAAACAGAGATAGAACATGTAATCAACAGATGAAACTGAAACAAGTGAATAAGGGCCCTAGATCAGTGAGGCACCTACTTAGGATATTAGTCCCACAGGGTTCATCATGGGCAACCAAATGAAGTAATAATAGTAATTATAATAAAATAAAGTTAATAGTAATAATAAAGTTAATAGTAATTATAATAATAATAATATAATAATAATAAGACATAATACCACATATTTTTGTATATATATATTATATATATATTAATGGGAAAGTGTCAAACAAACAAATAAATAATTAAATAAATAAATAAAAAATTTGAGTCAAAAATATATCATAAATAAAGTTGGCCTTCAATGAGTCAACTATCAACTATCTGCTTGTGCGGAGGTGCATGTGCACGTATATAACTCAATTACCAGTGACACTTGGGGGGCACCAGTTCACGCAGAGCCTCGAGAGACTGCTCGGATCTGTACTCCTGAGATGAAGGAAATAAGTCACATGACAATCACACAATTAATTACAAGTCACATGACAATCAACAACTAATTACATAATGTCACATGCAGTGGCTGCAGGGAAGAGTCCCAGCAATGCTTGACAGTAAACACAGAATGATCCAGTTAGATGATAAAACTCGCCCACTGCTTCACATACCACTGACCCCCTGCCTCCCTGACCCCCAACATCCACTGCTTCCCATTGCACTGACCCCCTGCCTCCCTGACCCCCAACACCCACTGCTTCACATTGCACTGACCCCCTGCCTCCCTGACCAGTGTTTTATCCAGGGCGGGGAAGCCAATCTTTTTGGGTTAGTAGTCTGAGTCTAACCAGAATGAAACTGTTGAGTGTAGCTCTGAAGCACAGGACTTAATGGACTATATACTTCACTCACACAGGTAATGATGATTGTGATCAACATGAATTGGCTCCACCTACATGTATGGTGAAGAAAGTAGTTAAATCCAAATCCATAGTCTACAGATACAGTACTAAGCATCCTTGGTTGGTTTCTGATGGAAGTGGAAGAGGAGCCTTCTGTAAGTTTTGCAAGCAGCTCTATTGTGGTAGCCATGGTCTACCTAAAGGTTCTGATGGAACTTTCATTTCGAAGCCATTCACAAAATGGAAAGGCAACAGGATCTTCAGCCAAGAATAATAAGCTTTTGAAGCATCAATTATCAAATTCACACAAGCAAGCTGTTTCTCAGGCTGAAATGTGTAATGAAGTAGAAAGAAGAGGATCAGTATTTACTCAACTTCAGTGTTCCAGTAATGCAGAAAAATTTGAAAACCTACTTATGCTCAGTAAGAATGTAAAAGTAGTATACTGGCTAATGAAAAACGAAGTTGCTCACACAACAAAGTACGAAAGTTTGATTGAACTTTGCACTGAGCTAGATGAAAGCAATCATCTAGCAAATTGGCAGAAGATAAGGGCAAAAAATGCTACATACAAGTCTTTAGTAACCTCTCTGGAAATGATAAAAACTATTGGAGAGTACATAGACAGCATGAAATATCTGGCTCCCCATTTTTGTCACTAATGGGTGATGAAGCAACAGATATGAAAAATCGTACTGAGCTATCTGTATGTATGCGGTACCTTACTACTGCTGGCTGCACAAATGAATGCTTCTTGGATATACAGAATGTTCCAGATGAAACTGCAGAAGTTATAATAGGTGGTATTATCTCCATTCTGGAAAGCAGAGGAATTGACTTCTCCAAAGTTGTTTGGCTGACCTTTGATGGAGCTAAGCAATATGTCTGGTCACATATCTGGAGTTCAGGCCCGAATGAAGAATGAGAAATGTGAGGAAGCAACATATGTTCACTGTCGAAGCCAGCTTGCCTGTGTTCAATCATCAGAAAAATTTAAGCCTCTTAAACAGTTATTCTCTGTAATGAATAGCTTGTGGCGTCTATTTTCTGTTAGTCCCAAGAAGACTCATGCACTCAAAGAAGTTCAAGAGGCACTTCAAGAACCTGATTTGGCATTGGTAAGGGCAGGAGATACAAGATGGACTTGCCATTATAGAGCAGTGAAAGCTGTTGTTAAGTGTCTGAAAGGAATAATTGTTACACTTCAGCATCTTCATCAAGAGTCAGGGGATCTTTCAAGTGAAGCTGGTGGCTTACTGCTGACTTTTCAAGATCGCAAGTCAGCTTTCCTGCTATTTGCAGTTAAAGATATCTTAGATCCAGTTTGTAAACTTGCTCTTCAACTTCAGCACTACTATGCAGCCCTGTGTGATGTTCCTGATCTCCTAAAGACAGTAATTGGCCGATTAAATGAAATATCCAGCCAAAAAGAGTACAGTGCAAGTGCTACGAATTTTATTCAGAAAAGTACATTTCCTATTTTGGATAGTACCAAACATACTGATCAAGAAATCCACAAAAGTGTATTTATTCCGTACATCAAAGCCTTATCTGAAAACATCAAGAAATGGTTTAATGACAAAGTTGCTGCAATGTGTAGTGCTACTTCAATATTTGATCCCAAGAAAGTCAAAGATGATGTGAGATATGGAATGACTGAAGTGGTTCAACTTGCTTCTCTTCATTCCAGCCTAAATGTATCTGATCTTCAGGATGAGTGGAAGCCATTTCAAAACTACTTAAAGGTACAAGCATCAAAACTAGAATCTCCAACTGCAAAACTTGTATTGCAGAAACTGGCTTCTCAAGGGGGTGATCTTGCAGATGCCTTTCCTTCTCTTTCAATAGTTTCAAGTCTGTCCTCTTGGTACAACCTCGGTTGAATGGAGTTTTAGTACAATGGGTAGAATTTGCAAAAGATTACGACAGCGAATGTTACCAGAAAACTTAGCTCAATGTATGCGTGTTTCTGCTTAAGGAAGGACCTAACACTTTAACTGATTAACAATCTGAGGAAATTGTAAGGAAATGGCATTCTCTTCGTTATGATCGACGCATTCGAATATGACTCAATGGTTGTTTATATTATAAGATGAAAATTCTACCTTACTGATTATTCTGTGTATATCCTCTAGAGTATATCCTCTAGATAGCTATAGAGCTGTAGTCTTGAGGGTCGAGGCCAGACTATAATTCCAAGGAAATATTTCAACATGCGTGAATAGTTTGGCCTCGAGACTAATATAGCTGTTCTCCCCCCCAAAACCTAACTTCTAGATAAAACACTGTTCCTGACCCCCAACACAACTGCTTCCCATTGCACTGACCCCCTGCCTCCCTGACCCCCAACACCCACTGCTTCCCTGACCCCCAACATCCACTGCTTCCCATTGCACTGACCCCCTCCCTCACTGACCCCCAACACCCACTGCTTCCCTGACCCCCAACATCCACTGCTTCCCATTGCACTGACCCCCTCCCTCACTGACCCCCAACATCTGACCCCCAACATCCACTGCTTCACATACCACTGACCCCCTGCCTCCCTGACCCCCAACATCCACTGCTTCCCATTGCACTGGCCCCCTGCCTCCCTGACCCCCAACATCAACTGCTTCACATCGCACTGACCCCGTCTCCCTGACCCCCAACATCCACTGCTTCACATTGCACTGACCCCCTGCCTCCGCTGACCCCCAACATCTGACCCCCAACATCCACTGCTTCACATACCACTGACCCCCTGCCTCTCTGACCCCCAACATCCACTGCTTCACATCGCACTGACCCCCTGCCTCCCTGACCCCCAACATCCACTGCTTCACATTGCACTGACCCCCTGCCTCCCTGACCCCCAACATTCACTACTTCACATTGCACTGACCCCCTGCCTACATGTATCTTTTGGCATTAAAATCTCTTTCAGGGGGAGACGGGAAAGAAGTTATGGGTCCCTGAGAAAGCACACCTGTGGGGGGAGGGGGGAATCGGAAGACCTCGGGTAGCCTTCACGATTTCTCTTGCTCAGCATATACACGAGCTTAAATAAAACTTGAAGTGGGCAGAGTCACATTGAAGTAGGCGGAGTCAAACTGAAGTAGGCTGTGCCAGAATTTAACTTTTCTAATAGAAAACTAATTACGTTACTGATAGCAAGTACTGTAACTGCACAATCACTGTTGTGTGCCGGTGAAGAGCCGGGAAACTTCCACAGTGTTCCAGCAGCTTACAATGCAGCATATGTAGAAATGAATAGTACTACATGTTCATGTATATAGGTACATACTTCTATATTTTGTGCGCTGGACGAACTCTGAATATAATTACGTATAAACATGTGTTCAAGAAGTTTTAACTTGCACACAACGAGAGCACACTTTGACAAGTGAATGTCACAGAAGAGACACTACAAATGGAGATCACCATCAAACAGGTTGTTAATGGAGAATACCCTGGTCATGAACCCATCAAATGAACCCATCAAGGAGGAGAAGCTTACTCTGAAGGAACATCAGAGGACTGTACATGTGTGTGCTAGTGATAGATGTCTACTGAAGATGCATACAGGATGGACTTGATCACCTGCTCTGCCTCATGTGATCCCCCATGTGTGATGTTGATAACAAACAGTATGCTTGTCTTCCCTCCAGATGGCAGCAACCACCCACTGCTGTGTGTGTAGGTCGTGTACCTAAGGCTTTCCAGATGATTTAGGACAACCTCAGAGTTGGTGTGGAGTAAAGGAAAGTGGTATCAGTAGGAGTCCACAAGACACTGGACTTGTGGAGCGTGCTCATAACAAGAAGAGCCGGGATATCCTAGTGAGCCCCTGGTGAGACCTTGGGATGTCGTGGTGAGATCTTGGGATGTAGTGGTGAGATTTTGGGATGTCTTGAAGAGACCTTAGTGAGACCTCTGGAAGGCCTGGTGAGACCTTGGGGCGTCATGGTGAGGCCTCAGGATGTCTTGAGACGTCCTGGTGAGATCTTGGCACATCTTGGTGAGACCTTGGGGCATCCTGATGAGACCTCGGGATGTCCTGGAAAGACTACTGCTAGGCCTCCTCCTTGGCTGGGACCATTGCTAGTTCTAGGCCTCCTCCTTGGCTGGGGCTAGTTCTAGGCCTCCTCCTTGGCTGGGGCCACTGCTAGTTCTAGGCCTCCTCCTTGGCTGGGGCTAGTTCTAGGCCTCCTCCTTGGCTGGGGCTAGACTGCTTCTTGGCTGGGAGCTAATCATGCGGTGACAAACGATGCATTCCTGGTCGAGCTAAACTGCTGCCATTGGTCCAAGTCCTACACATAAAATAGACCATGCTATATAAAAGGTTACCTCATCCTAGAGCATACATTGCTTAGTCAGCATTATTTAGCACGCCGGCTCTAAGTGGATAAATAGACCCAGTGATTGTAGCACGTGCATGCACATCTATTGATTGTAGCACGTGCATGCACTTCTATTGATTGTAGCACGTGCATGCATTTCTATTGATTGCAGCACGTGCATGCACATCTATTGATTGTAGCACGTGCATGCACTTCTATTGATTGTAGCACGTGCATGCACTTCTATTGATTGTAGCACGTGCATGCACTTCTATTGATTGTAGCACGTGCATGCACTTCTATTGATTGTAGCACGTGCATGCACTTCTATTGATTGTAGCACGTGCATGCACTTCTATTGATTGTAGCACGTGCATGCACTTCTATGTAGATAAAACAGCTATCATCGTAAACAATACTGACGTCTGCACAGATAACCAATAGAATGACCTCCACTCTTTCAAACACCACTGATCCCACACTCACCCCCCCCCCCCCCTCCCCCGAGTCTCCCCTTCAGCTTCATCTATCTATCTATCTTCTAACACTAAATTTGCATGCAAGGGACATGTGGGGTGTTTCATTGACCATTCAACCCATCCTCTCCCTCATTCAGAGATCATTAGCACCTGTTACAGTTTTAACCCCCAGGCCAACTAATTTGGATCGCACTGCTCTATAGCTGCATGGTGGGCACTGCACATGCACGGTTACCTGGACGAAGGCCACGGTGACCACAATCACAATAGCCTGCAGAGGACAAGACAGGCAACAGCAAATAATGACAGGTCAGGACAGTATGGACAGGTCAGGACAGTAGTGACAGGTCAGGACAGTAGTGACAGGTCAGGACAGTAGTGACAGGTCAGGACAATATGGACAGGTCAGGACAGTAGTGACTGGTCAGGACAGTAGTGACAGGTCAGGACAGTAGTGACAGGTCAGGACAGTAGTGACAGGTCAGGACAGTATGGACAGGTCAGGACAGTAGTGACTGGTCAGGACAGTAGTGACAGGTCAGGACAGTAGTGACAGGTCAGGACAGTAGTGACAGGTCAGGACAGTATGGACAGGTCAGGACAGTAGTGACAAGTCAGGACAGTAGTGACAGGTCAGGACAGTAGTGACAGGTCAGGACAGTAGTGACAGGTCAGACAGTAGTGACTGGTCAGGACAGTAGTGACAGGTCAGGACAGTAGTGACAGGTCAGGACAGTAGTGACAGGTCAGGACAGTATGGACAGGTCAGGACAGTAGTGACAGGTCAGGACAGTAGTGACAGGTCAGGACAGTAGTGACTGGTCAGGACAGTATGGACAGGTCAGGACAGTATGGACAGGTCAGGACAGTAGTGACTGGTCAGGACAGTATGGACAGGTCAGGACAGTATGGACAGGTCAGGACAGTAGTGACAGGTCAGGACAGTATGGACAGGTCAGGACAGTATGGACAGGTCAGGACAGTATGGACAGGTCAGGACAGTATGGACAGGTCAGGACAGTAGTGACAGGTCAGGACAGTATGGACAGGTCAGGACAGTAGTGACAGGTCAGGACAGTATGGACAGGTCAGGACAGTAGTGACAGGTCAGGACAGTAGTGACAGGTCAGGACAGTAGTGACTGGTCAGGACAGTATGGACAGGTCAGGACAGTAGTGACAGGTCAGGACAGTAGTGACAGGTCAGGACAGTAGTGACAGGTCAGGACAGTAGTGACTGGTCAGGACAGTATGGACAGGTCAGGACAGTAGTGACAGGTCAGGACAGTAGTGACAGGTCAGGACAGTAGTAACCGGTCAGGACAGTATGGACAGGTCAGGACAGTATGGACAGGTCAGGACAGTAGTGACAGGTCAGGACAGTATGGACAGGTCAGGACAGTAGTGACAGGTCAGGACAGTAGTGACAGGTCAGGACAGTAGTGACAGGTCAGGACAGTATGGACAGGTCAGGACAGTATGGACAGGTCAGGACAGTAGTGACAGGTCAGGACAGTATGGACAGGTCAGGACAGTAGTGACAGGTCAGGACAGTAGTGACAGGTCAGGACAGTATGGACAGGTCAGGACAGTAGTGACAGGTGAGGACAGTAGTGACAGGTGAGGACAGTAGTGACAGGTCAGGACAGTAGTGACTGGTCAGGACAGTATGGACAGGTCAGGACAGTAGTGGCAGGTCAGGACAGTAGTGACAGGTCAGGACAGTATGGACAGGTCAGGACAGTAGTGACAGGTCAGGACAGTATGGACAGGTCAGGACAGTAGTGACAGGTCAGGACAGTAGTGACAGGTCAGGACAGTAGTGACAGGTCAGGACAGTAGTGACAGGTCAGGACAGTATGGACAGGTCAGGACAGTAGTGACAGGTCAGGACAGTATGGACAGGTCAGGACAGTAGTGACAGGTCAGGACAGTAGTGACAGGTCAGGACAGTAGTGACAGGTCAGGACAGTAGTGACAGGTCAGGACAGTATGGACAGGTCAGGACAGTATGGACAGGTCAGGACAGTAGTGACTGGTCAGGACAGTAGTGACAGGTCAGGACAGTAGTGACAGTTCAGGACAGTATGGACAGGTCAGGACAGTAGTGACTGGTCAGGACAGTAGTGACTGGTCAGGACAGTATGGACAGGTCAGGACAGTATGGACAGGTCAGGACAGTAGTGACAGGTCAGGACAGTAGTGACAGGTCAGGACAGTAGTGACAGGTCAGGACAGTAGTGACAGGTCAGGACAGTAGTGACAGGTCAGGACAGTAGTGACAGGTCAGGACAGTATGGACAGGTCAGGACAGTAGTGACTGTTCAGGCAGGCCACAGAAGATGAAGAGAATTATTGCATTAAGCGGATTAACAGCCCTGGCAGGTTGCAGTGCATGAGGAAGTCACAATACAATAATTAGACTCACTTCTGGTTGTATTGTGTGCTTGACAAACAGGTAGGAACTCCTCAATTAGAATATCTTCACACTTGGGATTCAACAAAATAATAGGCTGTACAGATTACCAAGCCACACAAAGGCTGTGAATGTTCACGAACACCTCCAGGAAGGAATGGAACCACACAAATATTTAGATTGCCGTGCCTCACTTTACTATGAACTGGTTGCCATGGAGCTCTTCATTTTTGAGACACGCCCTTTTCTCAACAGTTCATTCCTTAGAGGTGTTCCTTCAGCTATGAACCATGTGGTCACCATGGAGCTCTTAATTTTTGAGATGCGCCCTTTTCTCAACAGTCCCATTCCTTAGAGGTGTTCCTTCAGCTATGAACCATGTGGTCGCCATGGAGCTCTTAAATTTTTTAGACACTCCCTTTTCTCAACAGTTCCATTCCTTAGAGGTGTTCAGCTATGAACCATGTGGTCGCCATGGAGCTATTAATTTGAGACACGCCCTTTTTCAGAAGTTCCTAAATTGAACTAGAGACTTCCTTTCTGCTAATCCTATCCTCCATTGTTGAAGGTGAAACCATACCTGAAGACCATAGTTTCATGACCTTGTGGTGACGAATTTGGAGCTCCATAGATTCTGCAACTTCACTGTATGAACTTGATATATAGCTCAAATGATAGGTCTCTCTGTGTGCTCTCTTCTGGTATTAAAAAAGCTACATAGATAGGTGTAACTATGCTAAAGTTACTTGCAGCCAAAGTGGGGGTGCCTCAAAATCTTGCCTGAACTGTTTGTAGTTATGGTTCCTGATTGGAAAGTGTTAGCCAGTGTTACCATGGCAACCTTACTCGGCAACTTCCGTCTTTGATTTAGGCGCTAAAACGTAAGTAGGTAAGCACGAATGCTGGGGGTGGAATTCCGTTGATTTTTTTTTTACAGTGACCATGCATGTCTAATTGGTTACAATTAGCACCTACGAATATACTCGGTTTGTAGAGTAGGGCTTCCTCTAGCCACAGGTAACAATGCCTAGCACAGGCATTTCTACTCCCACATTGGCTGCATGTAACTTTAGCATAGTTATATCTACGCATCATTTTAAATACCAAGAGAGCAGACAGAGAGATCTGTAATTTGAGCTATATCAAGTTCATAAGTGTGCAGAATCTACAGAACTCCAAAGTCGTAACCACAAGCTTGGTGTTTTAGTGTTTGTATTTAGACCCACTTCACACGAACATAAAGTCCAATTTAAAAATATATAATGTCTGTTTGTGCAGCTTTATCAATCACAGTCACTCAAGACTTGATCTGATAGGAACAGTTTGAGGGACGGTTTCACTTCACATTCCAACCTGCAGTTCCAAAAAATGAACACGTACGGCAAAACAAAAACGGCCACCAGAAAGCATCTGCACTGGCTACATTTTGCTATATAAATCAGGAGCATAGCACGAACATGTGCAAAGATATGAACTTTAAATGGTAAACCACGGTCTTTAACCCATTCACCAGTGTAACCGCCATATAGCTGTTTGAAGATTATCAAGAAACTTCGCTGTATCTCGGACCATTTTTTAACTCAGCACTAGCTTAATAGATCAGCACAGCCTATCCATAGCTCAAGAAGCTGGAAAATCCCTATCGTTAGGTTGGTAAAATGAGCCCAGCATCGCAGCTAAATAAATTGATGGTGTCTAGGTATACTGCTAGGCAAGTGTCGACGGTACTGTTTGACGATGATTTCTGCTGTCAGACGCCTAATTGAGCAATGATAAAGGACAAGTCAGATTACTTGTAGGGGTGTGGTTTGAATTATGCTGAAGTCGAGACACTGAGCAAAGAAATAGAATCAGCATGAGTGATGATTCTCTAGACATTGCCAGCTTCAGCACAGAGGTAGAGAAGGAAGGAGATATGAAGAAACCAATAAGGCTGTTCATGGTAAGCCTAAACTATCTAGCAGGGCATAGAATCAACTGGAATTTAGCAGAAGAGTTAAGAGCAAAAACATAATTCTTGGCTGGGTAATTGGAGTTTGTGTGTGTGTGTGTGTGTGTGTGTGTGTGCAGGTTAGCCAGTCAGAGTACTAACATCTGTCATTTCCTGGTGCCCCAGCCAAGCAAATTTGTCAATACAGAACTGTTTGATAGCATTCATTGAGCATTTCTTCATCTGGTGTTGATAATGACATTCATATTCCTGTAATCATTTTGTGGCTTGCTGCTAGGCAACCATTTTCAAGAATCATACTCCATTTTCATACACATTCATCATTCATGAAAAATATATGGTTGCTGGAAGTAGTGATTCCTTAACATAATATAATAGAATAACTACCTTTACAGCTGCAGTCATAAGCAAAAGTCTGTTGACAGATAAGAGAATCACGATCGTTTCTACATCACACTGTTTAGTGTGAAAACACAGAACAATGGGGGAATTTTAACAGCTCCAAGTGCGAACAGATGTCGATAGGACTGAGGAATGCCGCCACCTGTTGGTCATCATTGATTACTTACATTTCTAACAAAATCTTGTGGTAATTACTTTGTGGAGCTTCATTGATAGCCCACTTCACTGTATAAACTTGATGTATAGCTAGAGATAGGTCAAACAGTGTGATACTAAACATGTTGCATAGCTATTAACTATACTGTTAATGCAGCCAAAGTGTGTACCTCAGAATCTTGAAGGCCTGAATCTTGTTGCAAGTGTGGGCATGGATATTTTAAGAAAATTGATTTTCAACATGTGTGTGTGTGTGGGGGGGGGGGGGGGGGGGGGGGGGGGTTGCTTGACCACATACTCACCACATTTAGTGCCTAATGAAAACCATCCATCAGAGCCTCCTCTAGCCAAAAATGCGAATTTCAACTGTCACCCTCCAGCAATTCAGACCTTCATAATTTTGAGGTATACAACTTTATACAACTTTAAGCTGCAGTAACTTTGGCACGGTTATACCTAGGCTATGCATCATTTTTAGTACCAAAGGAGAGCACACAGAGAGACCTATCTTTTGAGCTATGTCAAGTTATAGAGTGAAGTGTGCAAAATCTATGGAGCTCCAAAGTCGTGGCCACAAGATTTTGTAAGCCCCCCCCAGTTGTGACTCGTCTATTCGAGAATGTGGGGCAGCGCATTCGAATATTTTAATGTGCAAAATCGACATGTACTATCACCAGATCTCGATCAGGCACCAATAACCTATGGCACTATCATCATCTTCAGCAAATGCATTTCTTCAAGGGTAGCTTCATGGACTCAGTAAAGAATCATCATCAGTCTATTCCTCATCATGATTGCGGAGCTTTTGAAGGCGGGCACTATTTCACTCGAGGCTGCTATACTAGCTGCTACGTGCCCAGACTTGCAATGAATACGGTTGTCCTCCGAGCCACCTGGCCCCACAGACACATATTATAATTCCTTGGACACTAGCTCCTCGGGATATTTGGCTAGCTCCCTCAGTGCTTCTCTGCCAGTAATGCCATCTTGCTGTTGTAAGTCTGAACACGAGATTTTGAGTGCTTGTCTTCATGTGAGACGTCTACAAATGATATGTGATATTGCAGTATACACAAGACAACATTCAATGCCTTGCATCTCAATTATGTTACCGCAAATATTTACTTGTTATGCTTCCAGGTTTACCATATCTTATGACTACACCTCCAGACACAACTGCCAATCTTACCATATAAAGAAAGGGGGGCAATCCACGGGTTTGTCTCTTCGCTTGGTCTCCAGTTCCACCCGGGGGTAGGATCCTTCAATTTTCTTTCTTTTGTCCCCCTGTCCACACATCCCACACCTATATCTTAATATATTTCGTCTGTTCGCTATAGACACAGAGACTGGCGGTAGAACCCGGGAAAAGTATGAGGTTACTGGTTACTCGGTGGATTCCATGGGTGAAAGAAGATTCCTGAATTTCTTCACATTTTCTTTAGCTTGAGAGAAGTCAGCAGCAGTATTACAATAAACTTCTCAGTAATCAACTTGAAACTGTCCTCTCTCTTGACGTTCTCTCTAGTCTAGTGCATACCTTGGACACCCGAAGAACAAGTTTGGTTTCATTAATGTGTAAACTTCATCCGATAATGTATAATTTTCTCAAATTTCAGTAACCACAATAGATAGCTATGTCTGGCAAGGGAGACGGAGAGTCGGATATGAGAGGCAGGGGTGTGGTCAGAGCTAGATATAGGAAGAGAGAGACTTCACAGCAGGTGTCAGTGAAGGTCTCGGGGTAGAAGGCAATTACCGATAAACTACGCCAGCTGCATGTCTCCTAGCAAGGAGACTTTTTATCCCTGACATTTTAAAAAACACTTGATTGCTGAAATGGAGAAATGTACAGAGAAAAATTGTCGGCAACAACAACATTGCAAAAGAAAGAGGGAGGGAACTCGGCCATCATCATCATGGATAGCCATGTCTGTCTGTATGTGCGAGGCCACTGGATGCCACACCAGCTTCAAAGAACTCCCGCAATGAGAACAAACAGCTTGAGATGATCACAGGTAAGAAAACCTTCAGAGTGCAGTCAGCTTTGCAAGACATAAACAAAATAGACATGCTTGTACATGCTTGTACACAAGAAGAACAAGTTTAGCTTCTCAACTTCACATTATTGTGAATTTAAATGTCATCCTAAAATGATGTTTCCTACAAAGAATTGTTACCTCATCACTGCTCCTCATTATTGATATACTACATCCTTCAGAATGTTTAAACGTCAACTATATACTTGCAGTGTCGAGTTTTTACCACTACAAAAAATTAGTTTAATAATCTTTGAAGATTTGTAACGCTGCATGTGAAATTTGTAGGTCATTTAGTAGGTGTGCTCTAATCATGGGTGGACATTACTCCAATGGAGGTAGTGACAGGTTTGGGTTATCTGAGGTCAGAGTTAAGTTTAGCAAGGGTGTAACCAGGCATCATTATAAATTACATTTCTCCTCTATGTAACTCACCACTGTGATAGAGAAGGCATCATCAAACTGTTTGGTGCAAACACTGATGAATGCAGATGCCAGTAGTAGAAGTATGAGAGGATCATTGAACTAAAGGGAGGTGGATATACATCCTAAATAATGCCCTGATCGTTTCACCACAGAGCTAGTCAGCCTGTCCAGGGTACGCCTCATTTACCTGGTTAAGATATTTCTTCCAGAGAGGATCTTCTTCTTTGATGTTGAACTCATTGAACCCGTGTAGCAGACGCCTTTGCTCAGCTTCTGCTGTGCTAAGACCACTGCTCCAGTCCGCCCGCAATCGCTGGGCTAAGTCGGTGACGGCAGTCACTGCTGCTTCTGAGGCACGCATCTTGATACTTTCAGACGTTGCTGGAATACTTGGAGCCATAACACTCCGCTTCCTTTTTGGTGAGTAGGACCCCACCCCCATATTAGCCGGCTAGACTCGCGAGACTTGCCCATAACATGATGTCGGGGGCAGACTCTTCCCTGCGGACGTTGGCGTTGCGACTGCGATTAAAAACGCCAATTTGCGTTACGCACGTGCAGCTAACTAGCGTTATCCATGTCTAGATGCTTCGCACTTGTGCACGTTGCATCGAAGATAGCCTTCGAATGATAGAGAAGCACTAAGCGTGGCAGACAAGACTATTTTCTGGCGCTCGTGCAAAAGCATTCGACAGTGTTCCGCATAATGAACTTCTGGTGAAGCTGAGGAGCATAGGCATATGTGGTGATCTCTGGTCCTGGATTCAGAGCTATCTCAGGAAAAGACAGCAATGTGTAAGCCTAGGAAGCACCCGCTCTAGCTTATTGCCTGTGATCTCAGGAGTACCTCAAGGTAGCATCCTGGGTCCTCTACTATTTCTAGTCTACATTAATGACCTCCCATCCTGTGTCAACAATTCAAATATTTTCTTGTTCGCTGATGATGCCAAGTGTGAAGCTTGTTGAAAACATGTCTGACAGTTTATGCCTTCAAGCTGATCTGGACAACCTATGGGAATGGAGCCGTACGTGGAAGCTTCTGTTTAAGGAAGTGAAGTGTACCGCCCTTAGCTTTTGCTTGGGAGATCCTCCAATTTCCTCGTCTTACCACATCCACGATCACGACATTCCTGTCAAGTCTACCCACAGAGATCTGTGAGTCATTACCTCATCTGATCTCTCTTGGACGGCTCATTATAATCATCTGGCCTCAAGGGCATATAAAATCATTGGGCTACTACGGCGCACATTCAGCTCAGCTGATTCTGTATCAGCCAAGAAAATTCTGTATATATCTGTCGTAAGATCACAACTTTTGTACTGATTTGGCGTCCACATTTAATCAAGGATATCCTGAAGCTTGAAAAGATACAGAGGAGGGCTACTAAGTTCATTCTAAATGACTATGTAACTGATTATAAAACAAGGCTTATTCAACTGGACCTTGTACCTTTGATGTATGAATTTGAACTAAATGATGTGATGTTCTGTGTGAGAAGCCTCAAATCTCCAGCATGCCACTTTGACATTAATAAATTCATCAAATTTAGTTCTAACACTACAAGATGGGGCACCAACCAGCGTATGAGTCACAGCCGTTGCACGTCAAACACTACACACTATACCTACTTTAATAGGTTACCATGATTATGGAACTCCTTTCCGCCTATTGATATCAATCTATCCTCCAGCACCATCAAGCATAATATCAAGCAGGTTTTATTAAGCCACATCAAACCCAACTTCAACCCTGACTCCCCTTGTACCTTTCATTATGTATGTCCTTGTGCAAATTGTTCCCATACACCCCACGCTCCTATCTTTAATTAAGTATTAATTTAATAATTTTTATCCATTGCATGTTTAGGCTACTAGTCACATAGGCTAGTTGTCCTTCAGTGTATTTCTATTCGTGTCTCACCTCGATTGTCTCAATTATATGATACTGTGAAGTAATAAAAATAAAAATTTAAAAAATTTAAAAAATTAAAAAAATTTAAAAAAAGGATCCAGGATTTTCACTTCTGGTTAATTAAATTGAAAAATAAGTATTTGCATGCTATCGCATGCAGGAAGAGTTTGCATGACCACCCACACTTTCTCATGATCACTCACTCTAAGTCTTTCAGTTGTGAATGATATATATACTGTCCACAGGTATGGCTAACCTCAGTCCTGTGCCTCAAAAGCCCTCTAAAACCTACCGACTGTCAGTGGCCTACCACGTCATATTCAGTATATTGACTGTTATGTAGCTAGAGGGTAAATGTACACATATTTACCATTAAAACATTATGTATTGTAGATGGTAAATTTTAACATTATTATTACCATTAAACCATTAAATCATTTCTTGTAGTATTTTTATTTTTTTATTATTTTTTTTCCTCACTTTTTTCCCATCACACCCTCAAGTCAGAGTAAACAATAACAGTCTATTATAGAATAGATTATGGGTCTGTTAGTTCACGGAGAAGAGGTGATTGAGTACATACCAAGACATGGTGACGATCAGAGGCAGATGCACCACAAAGATTACAGATGCAGTCTGAATTTGGGGGGTGGAATGTTTTATTCTCACAGATTTTGTGATGGAACCCATGACTAGTTGTTCTTGTGATGATGTGTCGATTTCTCTGATTTGATGTCTTCCAGGCTGCTGATTGAAATGCTGGTCCAGGGTGGAATTGTTGCAATATGTAATGTTCCTCTCGTTCCTGCCGAAAGTCTAAATACTCTGTTATGACCGTATCTTGTAAGGGTAATCCTCTGTTATGGAGGTCCATGGTGAAAGTTAATCAGACTATCATTGACTAAAAAAATGTTCCAGTTGAATAGAGGGTAATGAATAGAGGGTAATATAACAATAAGTGCAGAGAAACAAAAGTTTGATGCTATAAAGCAATAATCAGTGAAGTGTAAGGGTTTATAATTGCGAGGTTGACGCATGACAAATTCTTCACTTCTTCTGGTGTAATACCAATGTCTTTGTGGTATTGTATTGCAAGTGCATTTAGTCGCTCCTGAGACATCGTACTTCTAAGAGAAGTCTTGAGAAAACGTAACACACTGATAGCCCTTTCGCACTCACAGGAAGTAACAGGTAAAGTAATTTTTTTCTTCTTTTTTCTTCTTCCAGTACACAATTGAAAGTTAAAGTAAAGTAATTGAAATTACCAAAAGAGTACGCATGTTTGGAAAATAATCATGATCAGTGTGAAGTAAAGTTTGTCCTAGAGTATTTAGCGTCAGAGCCAGTTCGCGTTCCCCTTTCCACTTGCATTCCCATAGAGAGCTTTACTGGTACAATACTAGCTAAGCTAGATGTTGCAGCAAGCTAATAGCTAGCTAGCTACATAGTACAGAAACTGGAAAATTAGGCTAACTATTTCAAGATGGCGTTAGGCCTAGCGTAGCTAATCTAGCCATCTAGCTATAGCTGACTACTTAACTTGTCCTCGAAAAGTACTCTTTTATTCCACACTGTTTAAGTCGCTTTGTGGCACAGCCAGAAACACCATCACGGCCCCGTTCTCTTACTTTCCATATGGATGGTGTGCAGCATAAAAAAAGGGGGGGAGGGGGGGGAGGGGAAATTAAGTGGGGCTTGAGCCCCCTTCCCCCCCCCTGGATCCGCCCTTGCCGCTCTCGAGGTCAGCTTCTCACATAATAGTAGGAGGAAAATCCAGACTGTAGACTAGAGTAGTGGTATAAGTTAGCATGTATCATTTATAATTGGTAAATCCTACAAGTCCCTGGGGCTCTTAGACATACTTTCCATCATTGCAACAGTGTAAGTGCAAAGAAACAAGAAAATTATTCGCGTTCAAAATTATTATAGCTTAGCGCTTGGGGTTATCCATGTCTAGATGCTTCCCTCTACACGCCATTTGTGCACGTTGCGAATGATTTAACACTAAGCGTGGCAGACAAGTCTATTTTCTGGCGCTCAGGACAGGATTTTTGGGGGCTTCACTTCTGGGGGGGACAGTGCATTAAATTTTTTTTAAACTTGTGGTTACAACTTTAGAGCTCCGTAGATTCTGTAAACTTCATGGTATGGACTTGATATATAGCTCAAAAGATAGGTCTCTCTGTGTGCTCTCTTTTAATACTAAAATATGTTTCATAGGTATAACTATAGGCAAGTTACTAGACCCTAAAGTGGAGGGACCTTAAAAATCTGCATCCCAAAAACCTCATCCAGAATAACTCCAGATTGCAAAAAAAATTGAAAGTGGTACGAGTGGCTAGAGGAAGCTGTAACTAGTATGAGTTACTATCATGGGAACTTGATATTGTAGAGCAGTAGGATAAGTTTTGTACAAACTTACTGGGTTGCAGTCTTCACTGATATCAGCTGAAAAATGATGACTGCTGTCAAAACAATGTTTGCTCTCATTAATTTTGGCACTTAATAAATTACGTACTGTCTAACTTCATTCTGTTGTAAGTTACCATGCCAAGAATTAGTGTGGAAGTTAAGTGTAAATACATCGTAAGTTGGTGACGGATCTCCCTCGTAGGGTGCAAAGGTGTTCAAACATGGAAATGTGGATTCACATGCAAGTTTTTAGTAGCAGTCCTTATTTGGTCCCAGGCCTTATTAATATCTTCAGAGAAGACGGTCTTCTGAAAGCTGATCTGCAGGTGAGACGAGAGATTTAACCAGCCTGCTTTGTGGAAGTTTTAGCTGCTTACTAGATCGTGCCAGGCAAGTTGGTTGATGAGAATTTTTAAGTTAATGAATTTATTACTACCTTCATGAAGGATTTCAAGGCTTGCTTAAGTTTGGGCCAATTGGCTGAAGACAGACAACCATTCATGATGCTAAGAACTGCCAACGTGAGTTTTAGATGACAATAACTTTGTCTTTTGGCTATCATTTTTAGGGGCAAACAACAAAACAAAGCAAAAAAAATGGTGAACTAATTTTGACTTTATCTTGACTTGTTTGACATTTGAATCTTTGTTCAGCTAGTAACTACACGTCACTGTAAGGTTATTAAGGTAGCTACTGTCCCATAAAAAAGGAAATCTCGCTCTAAAAAAGTTCTGAACTAAATGTTGACAAACTCAAGGAAACCATTGATGACCACAAAACTTGTCACAGTGCAAAACGAGAAGAAAAGTTAGACCTGTCCCATGCCAAGACAAAATTGTAAAGAAACGTCAAGGATCTATTTATTGCAGTTCCACGCGGGTGCTGAGTTCTCGAAACTTGCACTTTCCTATGTTTCTTTATTATTATTGTTGTTGTTGTTATTGTTTTTTTGTTATTGTTGTTGTTATTATTACTACTACTATTATATATTATAACTATTATATTATTACTATTATATTATTATTGTTATTGTTATTGTTAGTATTATTGTTGTTGTTGTTGTTATTATTATTGTTATTATTATTGTTGTTATTGTTATTATTGTTGTTGTTATTATTATTGTTATTATTATTGTTGTATTGTTGTTGTTGTTATTATTATTATTATTATTATTATTATTATTATTAATATTATGATGATTATTATTATTATCACTTTACAGTACACATAGATTACAGATGAGGTGACAGTGATATGAGGTGTAGCTTTGTACTGATGGTCTACTAGAAATTTATGAAATTACAAGGGGAGGGAACATTAGAACAATTTACACATGCACATTGAAAGTGGAAAGTGCATGAGTTATTGGAATCAAAGTTTCCAATGAAATTGATAATGAAAATATGATTTTAAGATTGTAGACAATGTCATCAATACACGGCAGAGAGTTTCATAGGCGAGGGAGCCGATTAAAGAAGAAATGATGATTTTTTATTGTGTTGGATTGAGTGTGGAGTAACTTTGCATGACCTCCCGATCTTGTGCACGATGATGATAGTTATATAATTGAGCATGTTAAAGTGCCTGTAGGCTCTTTTAAAGATTTAATTCATTCAGTTCAAGAGTCATCATTGAGGGAAGAATGTTTAAACTCAATAGGTGAGACTTGTCGGATTTGTAGCCATTAAGTACAAATTTGGTAGTTCTTCTTTGCATTTGTTCTAGAGGAATAAAATGTTCCTTCAGGTGAGAACGCCAGACAGGGGAACAATAGGTGAGTTGGGCTTTAACAAGAGATATGAAAAGTATCTAATCGAGTCACATGATTGAAAGTGTGACGTACAAGGCTCAAGGTCTGATAGGCTTTTGAGGATGTTTGATACATGATGGTTCATGTTAGGTCACTTGAAATACACTAGATCTTTCGCACTATTTTTGGTGTTAATTGAAAATGGCATCAAAAAAGTATTTCGAGACAGCAAGCACTTTTGAGCAAAAGGCAACAATTTGAGATGTTAAAAGACAGATGCCAATCAGTCGACCATTTTGCAAGAGAGGATAAATCATTTCGAAGAAGAGATACATCAGAAACTGATGTAATACCTTTAAAACACTTGCTCATCTGCATGTAAGAGAAGATGAAGAGATGGTAGTAGTTGGAATGTCGTTTATGTAGATCAAAAGTAGTGACCGAGAATGCTGCCTTGCGGAACACTGGAACTGACTGGAGGTAGATCAGAGTGGTTATTATTATTTAGTGATACCATTTGACAGTGTGAGTCTAGGTATCCTCTGATCAGGGAGTGCAGCACCACATGGTGGAGGTGTTTGATAGAACCGTGCCCTCTCAATCTACCTCAGGTCACACACATAATCCAGAGGTGGAGGAGGTGATGGAGCTAGTGATAGAAGACCATCCCAGTTACCAAGGAGCTGTCAAAGTTCAGCACAGTGGCAGTACAGTGGCCTGTTCCTTCAAGAGCGAGATCGCTGAACCAGAAGGTCCTTACCCTTCTTGGAGACTTGCACAGTCTCCATTGTCCACTCAAGTGTTGTGTGATATAAGTGAACTGGCTCCTCTGAAACACATCCAGTGGACAGCACCTGTAGGGAGTGTGCATGTGGTCCAAGTGAAGGTGGTGGGGGTAGGGAGAAGTGTGTGTTCTAAACTAGAGGAAATGTCACAGCTACGCTGCCCAAGGTGCAAGACGCCCCACAACCACAAGCTGAAAACTATCATCAACTCTTGTGTGCTGGTGACTTGTGTGTGTGTTGCTGTCCAGAGGATGGGAGAGAAGACGAGGCTGGAGAGGAAATAGCCCTCCGCTTCATATATGCCTTTATTCTGCTGGTGGTCGACCACTCAGCACAGCTAGAACTGGCTGTGTCTGGCGCAGAGGGAAGCAAGTTCCTACGTCAAGAACCTGCTAATTTGTACTCGGATCTCCCTACCAAGGACGCCCTGCTTAGCCTGATGTATCAGATGACTGGAGGGAATGATCCATTCCTCCACGTCCCTCTAAACCGCCGCTTCAGCCTGCCACACCCCTTTCTTAGACTCTGCATTACTGTATATAGCTACTTCCTACACTGGAAGTGATCGTACAAGTCACCAAACACTATTTTGCTTCAATTAAACATGTACAGCTAATAAATAATGCATAAGCCGGACTCATTGTGATTTCAACTACCTGCAAATATTGCATTCAAGAAACCCAAATATTATAATTATTCTAAACATAGCATATATATGCAAGGCTACACTGCCATTTGGGAGTGGGAGTGGTTAAGTAATTAACAGCCGATGTCTTCTGGATGTCCTTTTTCACAAATCCTTGACCACCAGTATACTACCTTTCGCAAAATCTGGTAGGACTTGACTTTTCTTCTTGTACTTGTAAATAGCACTGTAGGAATGAAGAAAATGTGAACTATGAACTGTGAAGACTAATGTTTTTCACCATTTTACACATTCAATATTCTTTAGTAAGTAGATAGCAATAATTAGCATTTTCCCACTTACAATAATTAGCATTATCCCACTTACAATAATTAGCATTATCTCACTTACAATAATTAGCATTATCCCACTTACAATAATTAGCATAGCATTGTCCCACTTACAATCATTAGCATTATCCCACTTAACATTATCCCACTTACAATCATTAGCATTATCTTACTTACAATAATTAGCATTATCCTATTACATTATTATCCTATTACCGCATATCCCACTTATAATAATTAGCATTATCCTATTACAATAGTTAGCATTATCCCACTTACAATAATTAGCATTATCCCACTTGCATTATCCCACTTACTTCACCACTAGAATGGTAGTTATTCCTGCTATGAGAACCGCCACCAGAACCACCACAACCACCGGCAACACAATGGTGGCCAGAAGCTTAAGGTTGACAGTAAGTTCCTCTGATGGATTGTTATCAACCACTGACAGGATCATGAGGCCTGTTCCATTGAAGAACTGTTCCTGATTGTCACTTAGCACTTCTTGCAATATTTCAGATGGTAAAAGAAAGCTGGGGATAATGCTGTTCTGGGTGGGATTAGTCACAGCCACGGTATATGTTGTCATAGTAACCTGTCGCTTCATGTTTGTAGTGGTCGTACTTATAATGTTTAGCAGCCAGATGTTGGAGGAGTTAAATGGCAGACAGAACTGAAGAAACACTCGGCACTCCCTGTGTTAATCAGGGAAATGTAACATGCATTAACAATAGAAATGACAAATAATATAATATAAATATATACATAATTTATTATATGTACATATATATCAATGCAGCTTTATAATATGGAAGATGAACTTCCGATTGCAGATTTGCTTCTGCTATAGCATCATGAGAGTTTCTACTATAGCATCATGAGAGTTTCTTCTATAGTAGTATCATGTAGTATCATGAGAGTTTCTACTATAGCATCATGAGAGTTTCTACTATAGCATCATGAGAGTTTCTGCTATAGTATCATGAGAGTTTCTACTATAGCATCATGAGAGTTTCTACTATAGCATCATAAGAGTTTCTACTATAGCATCATGAGAGTTTCTACTATAGCATCATGAGAGTTTCTACTATAGCATCGTGAGAGTTTCTGCTATAGCATCATGAGAGTTTCTGCTATAGCATCATGAGAGTTTCTTCTATAGCATCATGAGAGTTTCTACTATAGCATCATGAGAGTTTCTGCTATAGCATCATGAGAGTTTCTTCTATAGCATCATGAGAGTTTCTACTATAGCATCATGAGAGTTTCTACTATAGCATCATGAGAGTTTCTACTATAATCATGAGAGTTTCCACTATAGCATCACGAGAGTTTCTACTATAGTATCATGAGAGTTTCTTCTATAGTATCATGAGAGTTTCTACTATAGCATCGTGAGAGTTTCTACTATAGTATCATGAGAGTTTCTGCTATAGCATCATGAGAGTTTCTGCTATAGTATCATGAGAGCTTCTACTATAGTATCATGAGAGTTTCTACTATAGCATCACGAGAGTTTCTGCTATAGCATCATGAGAGTTTCTACTATAGCATCATGATAGCTTCTACTATAGCATCAAGAGAGTTTCTACTATAGCATCATGAGAGTTTCTGCTATAGTATAATATGTTCTCTGGATTCAGTTTGTTGGGTGCAGGTAAACATTTCGACTCCCCCAGTTATTTTTTTGTACATAGCCATGTCTTAAAATTATTTTAGTTTCAGTGAGCTCTGTACAAGTTAAGTTCAGTCAAACAAGCAAAGGTCTTAGCATCCCTATCACCAATAAAAGTTGTATATCGACATGGACATGTGCTAGCTGTCACCCATGGACATCCATAATTGATCCTGTGAGTTGCCCGGCAGCACTGGCGGGCCCTGCCGCAGCTCATGGCGTGCCAATGTCCTTGGCAGACACCATGGACATGTGCTAGCTGTGACAACCCATGGACAGACACCATGGACATGTGCTAGCTGTGACAACCCATGGACAGGCACCATGGACATGTGCTAGCTATGATAACCCATGGACAGACACCATGGACATGTGCTAGCTATGATAACCCATGGACACCATGGACATGTGCTAGCTGTGACAACCCATGGACAGACATCATGGACATGTACTAGCTGTGACAACCCTTGGACAGACATCATGGACATGTGCTAGCTGTGACAACTCATGGACAGACATCATGGACATGTACTAGCTGTGACAACCCATGGACAGACATCATGGACATGTACTAGCTGTGACAACCCATGGACAGACATCATGGACATGTGCTAGCTGTAACAACCCTTGGACAGACATCATGGACATGTACTAGCTGTGACAACCCATGGACAGACATCATGGACATGTGCTAGCTATGACAACCCATGGACACCATGGACATGTGCTAGCTGTGACAACCCATGGACACCATGGACATGTGCTAGCTGTGACAACCAATGGACAGACACCATGGACATGTGCTTAGCAGCTTGCTATCACCTATGGATATCCACCATGGACATGTGCTAGCTGTAACCACCCTGGACAGCTGCGGTAGTAGTAACTTGGCAACCCATGGATTACTCTATCACATTTCAAAGAAATTACCACGTTATGTATTTATCAATATATATGTCCGATAATCCATAGAATTATCCAAATCCATGGTTTGCCATATTTAACAAGTCAATGATGCATGTTGATTTATTGTTGTGCTGTTATTGTTGCTTTTTCCTCTTAGGTCTAACCCCCTAGAACATCCATAAAACTACACAAGATAGTTAACACTCACGAAGTCATTCTGCACATACTGCAATTGTTAAAACATGCAACATTCATCAAATCAGCAATAGTTGCTCGAATCCTCGACTCCACCTCAGAGGTTGACTAGAAATATTTGTAAGAGAGGAGTGAGATATTAGGATGTAAATTGAGAACACAATTCTTGCCATTTACCTGAGAAATGCTGATTAGGATTGTAATGTCCACAGAAGCAAGAAAAAATGATATTTGCGCAGGGATTACTGCTGTCTCGTCTATCATACCACACACTGAGGCTTGTATTATGCAGATTTCAAACGTCAATATACAATTTATCTCTGCTCCAAAGTTATCAGTGATAGTTAAGTTAAATTTGAAGACAACCTCTCTTGTTTCAAGACTTAGTTCCCCTCCAGGGAAAGAGAGAACCAATGCATTTTCACCTTCTTTCATGATATTCATGTAGCTGAGGGGTACTGATGATATTACATTGGAGGTAATCTCAATTGGGTCTGTGAAGGATACAGGCAAGGAAAGCTGGATGATGTCAGGAGATTGCTGAGTTTCAGCTTGCACTGTAGCCGTAGGGCAGCCATCGATGGTAGTATTGTCGCTACTTTCATATCCTGATCCAGATCCAGATGAGCAAGAACCAGCTAACCACAAAAAACATAATGAATCGTTTATGAGGAATTGTTTCTTACCTGCCATATCCACAGACGCTGATAAAAGGAGCAAAAAGACGTGCAGAGTGTTGAAGTAAGTGAAAACTCGCATAGCTCCCGCACAAACGCATACGATTCTTCTGCCGTGTCTTGGAGGAATAAATTTCACTAAAACTTGTCGCCTTTTTTTGTACGTACGAGTCGCTAACTAGTTTCATATACACCTGCCTTTCCTCTATTTCGGGGTGAGAAAATATACTCGCAAAAATCCAACTCGAAACATGTCTATCCACGAATAAACATTCCTGTTTACACTTCGCAAAAGGAGACATAATACCCCATTCAATATAAATACTTTTTTGGCTTTGTCTGTTTTGGAATTTTAGGTTGGAATGTAAAGTCAAATCACCTCAAAAACTCTTGGATTGTTAGAGCATCTTGTATTGAGTGGCATGGCAACTGTAACTGCTAAAGCAGTACAACCACTCGAGATGACAGTTTTGATTATTGTTTTATAAGTCAACTCGTGTTCATATGAAGGGGAGGGGGGAAATAAATAGAAACACCAACAAAACCTTGTGATCACGACTTTGGAGCTCCATAGATTCTGCACACTTCACTGTGTGAACTAGATATATACAACTCGAAAGACGATCTTTCCGAATGTTCTCTAAAAAATATTGAATATGCCAAAGTTACCTGCAGCCAGCCCCACTTTGGCTGTAGGTAACTTTACCTTTGCAACATTTTTTTTTGCATCAAAAGAGAGCACACAATGAGACTCCTCTCTTCCATTAAAGAGTGCAGAATCTATGGAGCTCCAACAAAGTACTTTGTATTTTATAATTTAGTACTCCCTCCCCCTTCCCTCCCCTTTCACATGAACACAAGTCGACTTATAAAACATGTCTTAAAAAATCAGTCATTCTCTAGTGTTGTACTGCTCTTTCAATTGTTATAGCTACTCAAGACTTGATGCTGGACTGGAGCATCTTTTGTTTGTGGGGTGATTTGACCTTACATTCACCTGTAGTTCAAGCAAGCCTACTAGCGCTTTCATTCGAGCTGACAATTTGGAAGAAGATAAGAGTGCTTAGCGATGAAGAAGGTATTGACTGTGAGTTTAGCTGTCAGTAAGCAGCATGAACTGCAAAGGCTATTTTAGCTTCCTTGTTTGTGGGTAGTCCACATGTTTTTCTCTGTGTGACACAAAGAAGGACTTTTCCCCCAAACATTAAACCATGGTAGACTTCTTCACCTAGTAGTTTCCTTGTTTTACTTGAATCTGTTGTTGTTTGTTGGTGTCTGCAGGTATTTTCTCTCTCTATAATATTTTGTTCATATTCTTGTGATTCATTGTGATAGTCATGTATTGTACTAGCATGCATATATGTATTTACACTTCTGGAATGTTATAATTCAGATCATAATATCAAATTGTGGCATACACTAGACGTAAAGTAATATGTTTTCATTATTATAAAGATGCATTCAAAACCCTCATTCCTGTGATAGGGCACTTGGTTTTAGAGTCTCCTGAAACCTATTTCAACATTACTGCCTACAGTATTAGAGTATTTACGGTACATCTTGTATTTTTCTTTTCCTTGTATATAAACTATAATGATAAAAATAACTAAAATATCATTTATACACGAAGATAGCTTATTTATTTTTACTGGATAAACACACATCAAAACAAGATTTACCAAGTTCAAATGAGATTCACCTCAATGTAGTTTTGTGGTATGTTTCTGTGGCAACAAACAACCACAATGTTGGTCAATACAAATGCTATCACATGTGTTATGGTTGCTAGGGAGTTTTACGAAGTATTGCAAGGCATATCTTAGGTGTATTTATTTAATTTTTTAAATAGTCACCAGTGAAAGGGTTAGCCATTTAGTTATATTTATTATACACAATAGTAATAATAGTAGTGGTAGTAGTGGTAGTAGTAGTAGTTATTAGCTTATGAGATATATAGTAGTATATACACATTTCCAAATATTAAAAATATTGGGCTACATTTGGTATATAAATCAGGATCATAATTATATAGCATGAAAGTGTGCAAATATAATACTGTAATATAACTAAAAGATTTATTTTTAAATCAGCTTTTTCCAAGCCAACATTTAGAACTAAAAGCTTGAGCCAATGGCATGTTTAGGGTATTTTCTTTACATCGCTAGGCTATTCACGCATGCACGTCGATGATTCTGAAATCCCCGTCAAGAAATGGATGGAAGACGAGGCAGAAAAGGCAAGATTGAGGATTTGAAAGAGCATGCAATTAAACATGCCATAGTAACACGAATTGGGCTCATCCTAGTGGTAGTAATACTGACAGTAATTTGTGGTTTTTATTCTTGCTTACTTGCTTGTGCTTTTTATTTCTCCAGTCAGACCTGCCACCACCTCACCCAGTGATTGTCAGACCTGCCACCACCTCATCCAGTGATTGTCAGACATGCCACCACCTCACCCAGTGATTGTCAGACCTGCCACCACCTCACCCAGTGATTGTCAGACCTGCCACCACCTCACCCAGTGATTATCAGACATGCCACCACCTCACCCAGTGATTGTCAGACCACCTCACCCAGTGATTGTCAGACCCACCTCCACCTCACCCAATGATTGTCAGACCTGCCACCACCTCACCCAGTGATTGTCAGACCACCTCACCCAGTGATTGTCAGACCTGCCACCACCTCACCCAGTGATTGTCAGACCTGCCACCACCTCATCCAGTGATTGTCAGACCTGCCACCACCTCACCCAGTGATTGTCAGACCTGCCACCACCTCACCCAGTGATTGTCAGACCTGCCACCACCTCACCCAGTGATTCACACTCAGACCTGCCACCACCTCACCCAGTGATTGTCAGACCTGCCACCACCTCACCCAGTGATTGTCAGACCTGCCACCACCTCACCCAGTGATTCACACTCAGACCTGCCACCACCTCACCCAGTGATTGTCAGACCTGCCACCACCTCACCCAGTGATTCACACTCAGACCTGCCACCACCTCACCCAGTGATTGTCAGACCTGCCACCACCTCACCCAGTGATTGTCAGACCTGTCACCACCTCACCCAGTGATTGTCAGACCTGCCACCACCTCACCCAGTGATTGTCAGACCTGCCAACACCTCACCCAGTGATTGTCAGACCTGCCACCACCTCACCCAGTGATTCACACTCAGACCTGCACCCACCTCACCCAGTGATTGTCAGACCTGCCACCACCTCACCCAGTGATTATCAGACCTGCCACCACCTCACCCAGTGATTGTCAGACCTGCCACCACCTCACCCAGTGATTGTCAGACCTGTCACCACCTCACCCAGTGATTGTCAGACCTGCCACCACCTCACCCAGTGATTGTCAGACCTGCCACCACCTCACCCAGTGATTGTCAGCCCTGCCACCACCTCACCCAGTGATTGTCAGCCCTGCCACCACCTCACCCAGTGATTGTCAGCCCTGCCACCACCTCACCCAGTGATTGTCAGACCTGCCACCACCTCACCCAGTGATTGTCAGACCTGCCACCACCTCACCCAGTGATTGTCAGACCTGCCACCACCTCACCCAGTGATTGTCAGACCTGCCACCACCTCACCCAGTGATTGTCAGCCCTGCCACCACCTCACCCAGTGATTGTCAGACCTGCCACCACCTCACCCAGTGATTGTCAGCCCTGCCACCACCTCACCCAGTGATTGTCAGACCTGTCACCACCTCACCCAGTGATTGTCAGACCTGCCACCACCTCACCCAGTGATTGTCAGACCTGCCACCATCTCACCCAGTGATTGTCAGCCCTGCCACCACCTCACCCAGTGATTGTCAGACCTGTCACCACCTCACCCAGTGATTGTCAGACCTGCCACCACCT
Organism: Cladorhizidae sp. MBARI D1340-BT2; assembly: GCA_028752905.1. Taxonomy (NCBI): domain Eukaryota; kingdom Metazoa; phylum Porifera; class Demospongiae; order Poecilosclerida; family Cladorhizidae; species Cladorhizidae sp. MBARI D1340-BT2. The sequence goes on along the minus strand of JAQNBH010000018.1, from coordinate 3,513,904 downwards.
CACCCAGTGATTGTCAGACCTGCCACCACCTCACCCAGTGATTGTCAGACCTGCCACCACCTCACCCAGTGATTGTCAGACCTGCCACCACCTCACCCAGTGATTGTCAGCCCTGCCACCACCTCACCCAGTGATTGTCAGACCTGCCACCACCTCACCCAGTGATTGTCAGACATGCCACCACCTCACCCAGTGATTGTCAGACCTGCCACCACCTCACCCAGTGATTGTCAGACCTGCCACCACCTCACCCAGTGATTGTCAGACCACCTCACCCAGTGATTGTCAGACCCACCTCCACCTCACCCAATGATTGTCAGACCTGCCACCACCTCACCCAGTGATTGTCAGACCACCTCACCCAGTGATTGTCAGACCTGCCACCACCTCACCCAGTGATTGTCAGACCACCTCACCCAGTGATTGTCAGACCACCTCACCCAGTGATTGTCAGACCTGCCACCACCTCACCCAGTGATTGTCAGACCTGCCTCCACCTCACCCAATGATTGTCAGACCTGCCACCACCTCACCCAGTGATTGTCAGACCTGCCACCACCTCACCCAGTGATTGTCAGCCCTGCCACCACCTCACCCAGTGATTGTCAGACCTGTCACCACCTCACCCAGTGATTGTCAGACCTGCCACCACCTCACCCAGTGATTGTCAGACCTGCCACCACCTCACCCAGTGATTGTCAGACCTGCCACCACCTCACCCAGTGATTGTCAGACCTGCCACCACCTCACCCAGTGATTGTCAGCCCTGCCACCACCTCACCCAGTGATTGTCAGACCTGCCACCACCTCACCCAGTGATTGTCAGACCTGCCACCACCTCACCCAGTGATTGTCAGACCTGCCACCACCTCACCCAGTGATTGTCAGACCTGCCACCACCTCACCCAGTGATTCACACTCAGACCTGCCACCACCTCACCCAGTGATTGTCAGACCTGCCACCACCTCACCCAGTGATTGTCAGACCTGCCACCACCTCACCCAGTGATTGTCAGCCCTGCCACCACCTCACCCAGTGATTGTCAGACCTGCCACCACCTCACCCAGTGATTGTCAGACCTGCCACCACCTCACCCAGTGATTGTCAGACCTGCCACCACCTCACCCAGTGATTCACACTCAGACCTGCCACCACCTCACCCAGTGATTGTCAGACCTGTCACCACCTCACCCAGTGATTGTCAGACCTGCCACCACCTCACCCAGTGATTGTCAGACCTGCCACCACCTCACCCAGTGATTGTCAGACCTGCCACCACCTCACCCAGTGATTGTCAGACCTGCCACCACCTCACCCAGTGATTCACACTCAGACCTGCCACCACCTCACCCAGTGATTGTCAGACCTGCCACCACCTCACCCAGTGATTGTCAGACCTGCCACCACCTCACCCAGTGATTGTCAGACCTGCCACCACCTCACCCAGTGATTGTCAGACCTGCCACCACCTCACCCAGTGATTGTCAGACCTGCCACCACCTCACCCAGTAATTCACACTCAGACCTGCCACCACCTCACCCAGTGATTGTCAGACCTGCCACCACCTCACCCAGTGATTGTCAGACCTGCCACCACCTCACCCAGTGATTGTCAGACCTGCCACCACCTCACCCAGTGATTGTCAGACCTGCCACCACCTCACCCAGTGATTGTCAGACCTGCCACCACCTCACCCAGTGATTGTCAGACCTGCCACCACCTCACCCAGTGATTGTCAGACCTGCCACCACCTCACCCAGTGATTGTCAGACCTGCCACCACCTCACCCAGTGATTGTCAGCCCTGCCACCACCTCACCCAGTGATTGTAAGACCTGCCACCACCTCACCCAGTGATTGTCAGACCTGTCACCACCTCACCCAGTGATTGTCAGACCTGCCACCACCTCACCCAGTGATTGTCAGACCAGCCACCACCTCACCCAGTGATTGTCAGACCTGTCACCACCTCACCCAGTGATTGTCAGACCTGCCACCACCTCACCCAGTGATTGTCAGACCTGCCACCACCTCACCCAGTGATTGTCAGACTTGCCACCACCTCACCCAGTGATTGTCAGACCTGCCACCACCTCACCCAGTGATTGTCAGCCCTGCCACCACCTCACCCAGTGATTGTCAGACCTGCCACCACCTCACCCAGTGATTGTCAGCCCTGCCACCACCTCACCCAGTGATTGTCAGACCTGTCATCACCTCACCCAGTGATTGTCAGACCTGCCACCACCTCACCCAGTGATTGTCAGACCTGCCACCACCTCACCCAGTGATTGTCAGACCTGCCACCACCTCACCCAGTGATTGTCAGACCTGCCACCACCTCACCCAGTGATTGTCAGACCTGCCACCACCTCACCCAGTGATTCACACTCAGACCTGCCACCACCTCACCCAGTGATTGTCAGACCTGCCACCACCTCACCCAGTGATTGTCAGCCCTGCCACCACCTCACCCAGTGATTGTCAGACCTGTCACCACCTCACCCAGTGATTGTCAGACCTGCCACCACCTCACCCAGTGATTGTCAGACCTGCCACCACCTCACCCAGTGATTGTCAGACCTGCCACCACCTCACCCAGTGATTGTCAGACCTGCCACCACCTCACCCAGTGATTGTCAGCCCTGCCACCACCTCACCCAGTGATTGTCAGACCTGCCACCACCTCACCCAGTGATTGTCAGACCTGCCACCACCTCACCCAGTGATTGTCAGACCTGCCACCACCTCACCCAGTGATTGTCAGACCTGCCACCACCTCACCCAGTGATTGTCAGACCTGCCACCACCTCACCCAGTGATTCACACTCAGACCTGCCACCACCTCACCCAGTGATTGTCAGACCTGCCACCACCTCACCCAGTGATTGTCAGACCTGCCACCACCTCACCCAGTGATTGTCAGCCCTGCCACCACCTCACCCAGTGATTGTCAGACCTGCCACCACCTCACCCAGTGATTGTCAGACCTGCCACCACCTCACCCAGTGATTGTCAGACCTGCCACCACCTCACCCAGTGATTCACACTCAGACCTGCCACCACCTCACCCAGTGATTGTCAGACCTGCCACCACCTCACCCAGTGATTGTCAGACCTGCCACCACCTCACCCAGTGATTGTCAGACCTGCCACCACCTCACCCAGTGATTGTCAGACCTGCCACCACCTCACCCAGTGATTGTCAGACCTGCCACCACCTCACCCAGTGATTCACACTCAGACCTGCCACCACCTCACCCAGTGATTGTCAGACCTGCCACCACCTCACCCAGTGATTGTCAGACCTGCCACCACCTCACCCAGTGATTGTCAGACCTGCCACCACCTCACCCAGTGATTCACACTCAGACCTGCCACCACCTCACCCAGTGATTGTCAGACCTGCCACCACCTCACCCAGTGATTGTCAGACCTGCCACCACCTCACCCAGTGATTGTCAGACCTGCCACCACCTCACCCAGTGATTGTCAGACCTGCCACCACCTCACCCAGTGATTGTCAGACCTGCCACCACCTCACCCAGTGATTGTCAGACCTGCCACCACCTCACCCAGTGATTGTCAGACCTGCCACCACCTCACTCAGTGATTGTCAGACCTGCCACCACCTCACCCAGTGATTGTCAGCCCTGCCACCACCTCACCCAGTGATTGTAAGACCTGCCACCACCTCACCCAGTGATTGTCAGACCTGCCACCACCTCACCCAGTGATTGTCAGACCTGCCACCACCTCACCCAGTGATTGTCAGACCAGCCACCACCTCACCCAGTGATTGTCAGACCTGTCACCACCTCACCCAGTGATTGTCAGACCTGCCACCACCTCACCCAGTGATTGTCAGACCTGCCACCACCTCACCCAGTGATTGTCAGACTTGCCACCACCTCACCCAGTGATTGTCAGACCTGCCACCACCTCACCCAGTGATTGTCAGCCCTGCCACCACCTCACCCAGTGATTGTCAGACCTGCCACCACCTCACCCAGTGATTGTCAGCCCTGCCACCACCTCACCCAGTGATTGTCAGACCTGTCACCACCTCACCCAGTGATTGTCAGACCTGCCACCACCTCACCCAGTGATTGTCAGACCTGCCACCACCTCACCCAGTGATTGTCAGACCTGCCACCACCTCACCCAGTGATTGTCAGACCTGCCACCACCTCACCCAGTGATTGTCAGACCTGCCACCACCTCACCCAGTGATTCACACTCAGACCTGCCACCACCTCACCCAGTGATTGTCAGACCTGCCACCACCTCACCCAGTGATTGTCAGACCTGCCACCACCTCACCCAGTGATTGTCAGACCTGCCACCACCTCACCCAGTGATTGTCAGACCTGCCAGCACCTCACCCAGTGATTGTCAGACCTGCCACCACCTCACCCAGTGATTGTCAGACCTGCCACCACCTCACCCAGTGATTGTCAGACCTCCTACCACCTCACCCGGTGATTGTCAGACCTGTCACCACTTCACCCGGTGATTGTCAGACCTGCCACCACCTCACCCGGTGATTGTCAGACCTGCCACCACCTCACCCGGTGATTGTCAGACCTGCCACCACCTCACCCGGTGATTGTCAGACCTGCCACCACCTCACCCAGTGATTCACACTCAGACCTGCCACCACCTCACCCAGTGATTGTCAGACCTGCCACCACCTCACCCAGTGATTGTCAGACCTGCCACCACCTCACCCAGTGATTGTCAGACCTGTCACCACCTCACCCAGTGATTGTCAGACCTGCCACCACCTCACCCAGTGATTGTCAGACCTGCCACCACCTCACCCAGTGATTGTCAGACCTGCCACCACCTCACCCGGTGATTGTCAGACCTGCCACCACCTCACCCGGTGATTGTCAGACCTGCCACCACCTCACCCGGTGATTGTCAGACCTGCCACCACCTCACCCGGTGATTGTCAGACCTGCCACCACCACCACCTCACCCGGTGATTGTCAGACCTGCCACCACCTCACCCGGTGATTGTCAGACCTGCCACCACCTCACCCGGTGATTGTCAGACCTGCCACCACCTCACCCGGTGATTGTCAGCCCTGCTACCACCTCACCCGGTGATTGTCAGTGGCAGCACAAAGGAGGAATTCTGCATTAGATTTAGGAAGTGCCAGAAACTAAGACACAACTTAGGCTTTCGGGGTGACTAGCTATATAAGGGTGCTGTTATTACCACTACATGTATTACTATTATTATACCAGCCAATGGTGCATGTTGTTAGTGAATCCACTTTATACATATGAATCTCGGGGTGGGGGGGGAATTGTTAGTTATTCAGGGACGTCCACATTAATACCCCCTCCCCCACTCCCTCCCTTCCTCTGAGGATCTAGTTGATGTTGATGTGGCTCAACAAGAAGTTGGTAATGAACACACAGGTATTGTTTGGGCAAATGGGCACCACCTTCATACAATAAGTAATATACAATGACATACGAAGTAATATTCTCATGCAAGATTCATATAATTCAATTTCATTCATCATTGCAGGACATCGAGATTCCAGTTGAGTTTCTACTCCATAGTTTCCAAGTATATATTTATATATATAGGAGAACACTCTTGCTCATGTATGATGTCTATGTACTGAACTGATGCATGATTGCAGAGATAGAGTAAGACCATTTCCAGGTTTTCCTTTGCTCCAAAGCCAGTCAGGAACAACTAGAACATATATATACCTACATCTACAAATATTCTACATATTTTCTTTCAATGGATGGATTTTACGAGGACAATGTTACAAAGCCAGTCTTCATACATTTCTGTATCGATGTCATCACCACATCAACAGATACAGTATATGTATGCATGTACCATTGCACTTAACAGACAAAATTGAAAGCTAATATTAAGAGGTATTAAGCACATTTAAACAGACACCCACTTACAACACAACAGTATAGGAGCATAGTATGCATTACGCTGCATTGACAGCAGCCAGCGAAGAGGAGTGGGATTTGATTAATGCTTTTTTCTGGGAGCTAAAAGAAAGAGAAAGATGCTTGATAATCTCTAGCTCTAGCTAAGACTACTTATATGTAAGAGTAGAGTTGTTGTTTGGACATTATTACTTGATATGCAAACTGTTTCCAGGCCTTTTCTTGTGGCTCTTACATACCTATAGTATACCGTACGTGTCATCGCTAAACTGCAGTGCTAAATTCTAGTAAATATTCGGAATATAACATTGAGCGCTCTGTTGCATTTTATTTTATTTGTTGACCGGCCTGACGCCACCACTATCATGTTTTTTAACTCAAATTTAAATCCATCTCTTTTTCTACTAAACGTAGTTATGTCCTGAACAAGAATTTGATTGTAATTACAACACAGCAGTTCTATAACCACATGTAAACTACAGTTCATTGATAAGCATTCCAATGTGGCTAGAATGACTTGATGGTTCGAGGAACGTGGTGCATGCCGCCACAGGGCCCCCCCCAGAACCGTCGATGTCTGGTTCAACTTTTCTGTTTGGTGGGCGTCCCCGTCGCCGTGGCTGGGCTACCTGAACTGGCTGGTCGATGTCGAGGTGTGCTGGCTTGAGACGGTCTACTGATATGGTGTCCTTCTTTCCTCCAAAGTCGATTGTGAAGTACTTTGGACCCCGTTGTAGGACCTGGAATGGGCCTTCATATGGTCGCTGAAGTGGTGTGCGATGAGCATCACGTCGGATGAAAACATAGTCGCTTCTCTGTAGCTCAGGCAGAAGGGCAGTCTTAGTGGCTCCATGGCGGGTTGTTGGGATCGGTACGAACTTGCTGACGGTCTCACGGAGTTGTGGTAGTAGGGTCGCTGAATCGTGCTTTCCTTGTGGTGTTGCAATGAAGTCACCAGGAACCGTGAGTGGGGTACCATATACCAATTCGGCAGAGGAGCAGTTCAAGTCCTCTTTTGGTGCTGTTCGGATACCTAATAAGACCCATGGTAGTTCATCCAGCCAGTTGGGACTGGTGAGTCGTGCTCGCAAGGCAGACTTCATGTGTCTGTGAAAACGCTCGACCAGGCCATTTGCCTGTGGATGGTATGCCGTTGTGTGATGGAGTGTGGTTCCCAGGAGCTTAGCGATTGCTGTTCATAATTTTGATACAAACTGTGAGCCCCTGTCTGAAGTCATGTCCAATGGCATGCCAAAACGGGCAATCCAATTGGAGACTAATGCTCTTGCACAAGTCCCTGTATCTGTCTCTTTCAGTGGAACTACTTCCGGCCATCTGGTGAACCTGTCGACCATAGTCAGTAGGTGGGTATAGCCCTGTGATGGTGGTAGTGGGCCCACAATATCAATATTGATGTGGTCGAATCGCCGGTGCGGCACCTTGAAGGTTTGAATCGGAGCCCTGATGTGTCGGTGAATCTTTGCCTTTTGGCAAGACATGCAAGTCCTTGCCCAACTGCCAACTTGCTTGCGGATGCCGTGCCAAACATACCTGTCGGTAAGTAACTTTTGGGTGGCTCGGATGGAGGGGTGAGAGAGGCCATGTATTACATCAAACACAATCCTGCGGAAGTTAGCAGGGACAATTGGTCTTGGTTGTCCTGTGGAGACATCGCAGAGAAGCGTGGTGTCTGTTGGACCGAACTGGACGTCTTGGAGTACCAGCCCAGATATGGCTGTGCGGTATGCTGCCATCTCCTTGTCATTTCGCTGAGCTGCAGCCATGGCTGTGAAATCTATCCCAGGTTCCAAGTTGTGTACCGCATTGATGATGGTGCGAGAGAGTGCATCAGCTACGAGGTTGCTCTTTCCTGTGATGTGTTTGATGCAGGTGGTGTACTCGGATATCGCAGTGAGATGGCGCTGCTGCCGTGATGACCAAGGGTCAGACACCTTGGCAAAGGCAAACGTGAGAGGCTTGTGGTCGGTGAAAGCCGTGAAGTCCCGCCCTTCAAGGAAGTAACGAAAGTGTCGCACTGCCAGGTAAAGGGCAAGGTGCTCGCGATCAAAAGTGCTGTACTTTTGTTCAGCAGGTCTGAGTTGCCGGCTGAAGAAGGCCAGTGGCTGCCACGAGCCATTGACGAGCTGTTCAAGTGCAGCACCCACAGCAACTCCTGATGCATCGACAGTGATGGCTGTTGGGGCATCCATCTGGGGATGGGTGAGCATGGTGGCATCGGCTAGTGCCTCTTTTGCAAGCTTGAAAGCTGAAATCATCTCTCTGTCCCACAGTAGTTCTTTGGGTTTCCCTACGAGGGCATGGGCATGGTACAGAGGTTGCATGATGCTTGCGGCCGCTGGCACGAAGCGATGGTAGAAATTCACCATGCCAATGAACTCCTGGAGACCCTTGACTGTCGATGGCCTAACGAACTCTCTGATGGCAACTACTTTGGAGGGCAGTGGTGTTGCTCCTAGTTTAGTGATGTGATGACCAAGGAAATCTATCTCCTGTCTGCCGAATTGGCACTTGGCCAAATTGATGATGAGGCCTTGCTGTTGTAGGCGTTCTATCACCTCTCGTACCTGTGCTCTGTGTTCAGATTTGGAGTGGCTGGCAACTAGGATATCATCGAGGTAAACGAAAGTGAAATCCAGGCCCCGGAGAACCGTATCCATGAGCCTCTGAAAAGTTTGTGCTGAGTTCTTAAGGCCAAAAGGCATGCGGAGGAACTCCCACAAACCGAATGGTGTGATGACGGCTGTCTTGGGGATATCTTCTGTGTGCACGGGGATTTGGTGGTAGCCACGAACCAGATCAATCTTTGTGAAGATCTTTGCACCTGCCAGGTTGGCTGTGAAGTCCTGTATGTGTGGCACTGGGTAGCGATCAGGTGTCGTGGCATCGTTTAAGCGTCGGAAGTCTCCACATGGCCTCCAACCACCTGATGATTTGGGTACCATGTGGAGAGGTGAGGACCACTGACTATCAGAGCGACGAATGATGCCCAGCTCCTCCATTTTCCTGAATTCTTCCTTGGCTAATCGCAACTTATCAGGTGGAAGCCGACGAGCACGTGAATGGAGGCCCATTTGTGGGGATAAATAGCTCCACTCCATGCTTAGGAAAGGGGTTGGAAAAGGAGGGTGTTGTGACCTCTGGGAAGTCAGCCAGCAACTTGGCGAATTCATCGTCGGATGAAGCGATTGATCCTAGGTGAGGTGCTGTAGCAACGATACTGCGCAGGGCAATGGAGGTAAAATCAAAAGGATCAATTAGGCGTTGACCCTTGATATCCACGAGGAGCGAGTGGGCACGGAGAAAGTCAGCCCCAAGCAATGGCTGAAAGACTTGGGCGATGGTGAAGGTCCACTGAAAATGTCGATTGTTGAATTTCAGTGGGATGGTGCGCTTTCCATAGGTGCATATGTTGCTTCCATTGGCAGCAGTTAGCTTGGTTCCTTGGGCACAAGAGCTCCTGTCCACTCTGGTGGCAGGAAAGACGCTTACTTCAGCCCCTGTGTCAACCAGAAAACGGCGACCGGAGTGATGATCCCAAGCGTAGAGAAGGCGAGTTTTGTTATGGCCGACCGCCATCGCTATTGACGGCCGGCCTGGGAGTTTTCCGCAAACTTACAGGGTTTTATGCATTTCCTTGCCTTGTCGCCAAATTTGTTGTGATAGAAGCACCAGTCCACATTATTGTTGTCTGTCACTTTACCTTGGCCTGCTCGTTCTTGACGACGGGGAAAACCCACTTTTTGGATAGTGGAATAGCTATTGAGGCTCATGGACTGCCACAGCTCATCAGCATGCTCCGCAACTCTGCGGGGGTCGGTGAAATCAGCATCGGCTAGCTGAAGGCGGATGGCATCGGGCATCCGGTTAAGGAAGAGTTGCTCGAAGAGCATGCAGGGTTGATGACCGTCTAGCAGAGAGAGCATCTCATCCATGAGGACAGAGGGCATCCTGTCTCCGAGGTCGCTCATTTGGAGAAGTCTACTGGCCCGAACTCTGCGGGTGAGGCCAAAAGTCTTCGAGAGGCGGGTCTTTATAGCTTCGTACTTATTTTCTGCTGGAGGAGCACGTAATAAGTCAAGGAGGCGGCCAGCTGTGTCCTGGTCGAGAGCAGCTATGGTGTAGGCATATTTGGTCTGGTCCGACGTTATGTTACGGATCATGAACTGGGCCTCTGCTTGCTGAAACCACACCTGAGGTTGGGAGGTCCAGAAGGTTGGCAGCTTAAGACTGACAGCGTTGGTTTCTACCATTGTTCTCCAAAAGAACGTTTTGGAGGTCGGGGTCACCAATGAAGCGAATTGCTTTTGACAGAAACTCTATTTTCATAAAATCACAGAACCTCTATTGAACACGACAGTACAGTTCTTATATAGCTTAGCAAGTAACACTTGTATACAACACAGCAGTTCTATAACCACATGTAAACTACAGTTCATTGATAAGCATTCCAATGTGGCTAGAATGACTTGATGGTTCGAGGAACGTGGTGCATGCCGCCACAATATATTATATATACAACTTTATAGAACCCCCTTCCCCTCAAGTTCAAGTGATGACTAGGGAAATGGCTCGTCCCCAACCCCGAAGCCATTACTGAGGCTGCATTCCCACGCTGCACAGCTACAGAATACTAAATTTAAATTTTAAATCTAAATCTTTAACTATATCTCACTCCAAGTCAGGTCTATGGGTAATGCAGACTGTATGGTTGCAAAGTATATGAATACCATTAGCTTCAAAGCCACACACCCTTTCCTACACCCAAGCCAAACTATATGTTCTGGAGATAAAACTCCTATGTATTATGCATACATGGATGTCTGAATGGCAATAATGAGCAAATTGTTATATACTACTAAAGCCTGAACCAACAAATACCATCGACAGGAAAGTGGTGACTGTTCCGAAGGATGATTTGACTGTAGGGCACATCCCACACAATCAAGCCACAAGACACTTAAATTGTTTTTGAGAAGATATGTCACCAAGGCATTTGCTGAGGAGTCGGGGACCAAAGTGAAAAGAGGAGCAGGCTATGGACAGGAGATTCCATGCTTGTGACTCCTATATAGAATACCAGTGGAATGAGATAACTGATTCGCTGGGCATCTCTAGCCATGCACATCACTCACTGATCGCTGCTGGGCATCTCTAGCCATGCACAGCACTCACTGATCGCTGCTGGGCATCTCTAGCCATGCACAGCACTCACTGATCGCTGCTGGGCATCTCTAGCCATGCACAGCACTCACTGATCGCTGCTGGACATCTCTAGCCATGCACAGCACTCACTGATCCCTGCTGGACATCTCTAGCCATGCACAGCACTCACTGATCGCTGCTGGGCATCTCTAGCCATGCACAGCACTCACTGATCGCTGCTGGGCATCTCTAGCCATGCACAGCACTCACTGATCGCTGCTGGGCATCTCTAGCCATGCACAGCACTCACTGATCGCTGCTGGACATCTCTAGCCATGCACAGCACTCACTGATCCCTGCTGGACATCTCTAGCCATGCACAGCACTCACTGATCGCTGCTGGGCATCTCTAGCCATGCACAGCACTCACTGATCCCTGCTGGACATCTCTAGCCATGCACAGCACTCACTGATCGCTGCTGGGCATCTCTAGCCATGCACAGCACTCACTGATGGGCATCTCTAGCTATGCACAGCACTCACTGATCGCTGCTGGGCATCTCTAGCTATGCACAGCACTCACTGATCGCTGCTGGGCATCTCTAGCCATGCACAGCACTCACTGATCGCTGCTGGATATCTCTAGCTATGCACAGCACTCACTGATCGCTGCTGGGCATCTCTAGCTATACAGCACTCGCTGATCGCTGCTGGGCATCTCTAGCTATGCACAGCACTCACTGATCGGTGCTGGGCATCTCTAGCCATGCACAGCACTCACTGATCGCTGCTGGGCATCTCTAGCTATACAGCACTCACTGATCGGTGCTGGGCATCTCTAGCCATGCACAGCACTCACTGATCGGTGCTGGGCATCTCTAGCCATGCACAGCACTCACTGATCGCTGCTGGGCATCTCTAGCCATGCACAGCACTCACTGATCACTGCTGGGCATCTCTAGCCATGCACGACATCTCTAGCCATGCACAGCACTCACTGATCGCTGCTGGACATCTCTAGCTATGCACAGCACTCACTGATCGGTGCTGGGCATCTCTAGCTATGCACAGCACTCACTGATCGGTGCTGGGCATCTCTAGCCATGCACAGCACTCACTGATCGGTGCTGGGCATCTCTAGCCATGCACAGCACTCACTGATCGCTGCTGGGCATCTCTAGCCATGCACAGCACTCACTGATCACTGCTGGGCATCTCTAGCCATGCACGACATCTCTAGCTATGCACAGCACTCACTGATCGGTGCTGGGCATCTCTAGCCATGCACAGCACTCACTGATCGGTGCTGGGCATCTCTAGCCATGCACAGCACTCACTGATCGCTGCTGGGCATCTCTAGCTATGCACAGCACTCACTGATCGCTGCTGGGCATCTCTAGCTATGCACAGCACTCACTGATCGCTGCTGGACATCTCTAGCTCTTGACATGATCCTATTAGATAATACAGTAAAATCCAAAAATTAATCAATTTTGGGTGTGGTTTCAGGTCCGATAGTCTGTTGACCATTGGAGAGCCTGCCATAACTCAGAGGTTAGAATAGTATATATAGGGGAAATGTTACAGTTTGGCCGTTCTAGAGATTCTGCCCACATTCCAGACTATGTAACGTGTAAAATGTGAAAATCTTTAACACTGTCTTGACTATGACACCTGTGCTAAATTACATGACAACCCAAGTGTTTAATGTTTAAGTAGTTGAATGAGCTTTGCATAATTAATGATAGTTAATGATAGTTGAATAGCAGTTGCTTCCTCACTACACATCATCTTGAAGTAAAATAGTATTTGATAACTTGTACAGCCGCTTTCCAGTGTAGGAAGTAGCTACAGTAATGCAGAGTCTAAGAGGGGGGCGTGGCAGGCTGAAGCGGGGATCTAGAGGAACGTGGAGGAACGGATCGTTCCCTCCAGTCATCTGATACATCAGGCTAAGTAGGGCGTCCTTGGCAGGGAGATCCGAGTACAAATTAGCAGGTTCTTGACGTAGGAACTTGCTTCCCTCTGTGCCAGACACAGCCAGTTCTAGCTGTGCTGAGCGGTCGACCACCAGCAGAGTAAAGGCATATATGAAGCGGAGGGCTATTTCCTCTCCAGCCTCGTCTTCTCTCCCATCCTCTGGACAGCAACACACACACAAGTCACCAGCACACAAGAGTTGATGATAGTTTTCAGCTTGTGGTTGTGGGGTTAGGTAGAGCGTCTTGCACCTTGGGCAGCGTAGCTGTGACATTTCCTCTAGTTTAGAACACACACTTCTCCCTACCCCCACCACCTTCACTTGGACCACATGCACACTCCCTACAGGTGCTGTCCACTGGATGTGTTTCAGAGTAGCCAGTTCACTTATATCACACAACACTTGAGTGGACAATGGAGACTGTGCAAGTCTCCAAGAAGGGTAAGGACCTTCTGGTACAGCGATCTCGCTCTTGAAGGAACAGGCCACTGTACTGCCACTGTGCTGAACTTTGACAGCTCCTTGGTAACTGGGATGGTCTTCTATCACTAGCTCCATCACCTCCTCCACCTCTGGATTATGTGTGTGACCTGAGCTAGATAGAGAGGGCACGGTTCTATCAAACATCTTCACCATGCAGAGGTCGACTAGTTGAACCACATCTCCAGCTGTTACATGCGGCTGGCTGGCTGTGGACACCACCACAGTGCCAGTGATCCCCTGGTACTTGTAATGCAAAACTGGGTCGTTACCGAGAACCTCCATAGAACTGGTATCAGCGGCCAGAGGGTATTTGGGTACCGTCCCATCTGTAACAGTCAACACCACCCCTCTACCAGTGGGGGCTCTATGCACTGCCACCACTGCACACAGGGTACTGCAGTAATTGCCCACGGTAATGTCTTCCAGTTTGGAGTTGATGAGGAGAGGCAATTCAGTGGCTGCTGCCCACTTCTTGAGCTGGTGCAGTCTGGATTTCTCCATGGCCTTCATGGTGTACCAGTTTCCAATGGTCTCTGGGGAAGGCAAAGTTAAGTCTATTGGAAACAGTCCTACTAAACTGCCTTCATATCCCACTCCCTGGAGAGCAGTCTGATAGGTTTGGATGGTCAAGCCTTTGACCATAAATACTTCTCCAGAGCAACATATAACAGGCAGGTCTTCCTTCTTCGGATTGAAGAGGACACAAGAGAGATGGGCACTGTTCTGGGAATCATCTATCAGGCTGAAAACAGTGCAACAGTCGCTTCCTTTGGAGCGGAAAGGAGGCTTGAAGTATTTGACTATACCCATCACTCCAGCTTCCTTCTTCCCGCTGACCTGCACAGACAACATATCCCAAGATTACAACAATCCTAGAAACACATTAAGATTACTAGAAACATTCTCCGAGATAACTAGAAACACATTAAGATTACTAGAAACATTCTCCGAGATAACTAGAAACACATTAAGATATACATATCTAGAAATGCATATTAAGGACTGGAAATATATCGTAAGATTACTATAAACACATACAATGATTACTAGATTTACATTAAGTTTACTTGAAACACATCTTATGATTACTAGAGATTACAAGAAAATAATATTAAGGATACTAGAAACACATACTATACTGTTAAAATTATCCTTACGACTAGAATCAAGATTACTAGATCTATTTAAGATTACTAGAAACACATTAGCTTAGATTAATAGAAGAAACACATCCTTGTCAGGGACCATGATGATGGACACTCCCCTGACAGCTGACACTCCCAGTAATCAACATCCAGTGGACACGCCCACTGCTACAAGACACAATGCAGAGCAAGAGCTAATTACCATACACACCAAATACTTGATAGCTGTGTGTTCTGATTGGTCAAGTCATATAATATAATTCCACATATGGCTATATTCCTGATCAGCCAGCCTCCCTGTAAAGCGAGAGTTCTGGTAGAGAAGAAGAGTCTACCTGGTATGTAAGGGTTTGTAAAACTAATCTGCATCTGGATAACTTCAACTTTATACATAACTTAGTAGCTCGGGAAGTGAAGGATCTAACTACTTATCGTAAGGCCACTTAGATCCATCACAATACTAAGATTACTAAAAACACATCCTTCAAGTTTATAGCAACAGTCGGGAATACATTGTGTGCTTTTTAATACCGACAGATGGGAAAAAACAATGACGGCATGCACTCTACCAGCATTTATGGTAAGGGGGGAAGTAACATTCACTCCCCATCCTATTTCTGAACGACGGATGGCAACACCCACCTACCACCAAAACAACAACAACAACACAACAACAACAAAACACACATCAAAGCTCAGAGTGGTTTCAGCCAATATTAGCTGTAGAAACTAGCAAGCGTGTCTTGAATCCTTTGCTTAGTAAACTGGCAACGTAAAACTCGTAAAAAGCGTGATTTTGTTTTGTTTTCTATATATTGCTTTTTACTCAGGGCGTCCTTGGCAGGGAGATCCTCAACAGGGACTGGGATGGAAAACTTGGTACTGCCACACATGGTGTATCTAGGTATCTATGAATTTACTGTTTGTTCACCCGTAAAAAATATGAATGGGTCACTCGCATTAAATAAAGCTGCGTATGCGAACCGAAAGTGGTTAGCATAAATGCGGGTTCATGTGACCTGGGAATAGTTGTCATAGTGACAAGAGAGATACCGAGAAAAGGGCAGCATATTTGAAGCTAGCTTCAGGAAAGAAAACTTGCCACACAGGAAAGAGAGAAGAGAAGGGGTTGTAAGCTCCATTCTGACTTAGCCTCTCAATGCAGCAACACACTCTAGCTATGGACAGGTTTACTAAACTGGAATGATCGTCACTGTCAATCTGGAGAATATCTGATCTGTTTCTCGTCCCAAACCTTGCACCGTTTGAAATCTGTAAGAATATATAAATATACACAAGCTTAGCTACTCCTTCATATCACAACACTGTGCAGCTATGTTAGAGGCAGGACAATGGCTAGAGCAATGCTATCTACGCTACTAGGATTTCTAGTCAATAAAATTAATTTAACCTTCTCTATCGCACCTTCACTCGCCACTCAAAGCCTAGTATTAATTACTAGTATAATATACGTACTTTAGATGGTAAAGGGTAACCACCATGTCAACCACATGACCTTAAATTTATAATATATGATTTTAGATGGTAATAGGTCTTGTTTCCTCCAACTTTTTCGTATGACCAGGACAGAGCCGAAGACTGATGCTTACTAGTTCGGCAATGGGAGTCAACTGCGCATCATAGAACCTGGCTTTAGATGGCCTGCTGACCCGTCCACCAGGTCTCGGCAGGACGGTGGAGTTATCAATGTGCGGAGTTGGTGAAGGATAGTTACCGGCTGCGTGGGAGTAGTGGGTGTGGGCAACGTAAGCAAGTGTGGAGCGAGTACGTGGTGAGCAAGTGCCAGGGGTGGAGGGTGTGTGGTCATGGCGTGACGATGAGGGACTTGAGTTATGTGAAGACTCAGCGTTGGATTGTGAAGACTCTGACCAAGGTGGCCGCAACTAGTGTACAACAAACACACATGGTAGTGCACATAATATATAGAGAGAATGAATGGAATTTAATTACCTAAGAGGTGTGGTCTAGTGCTTTAATTGGTTGTGTGCATTATTAGCGGCAGCCAGGTCAAAGTTGGATGCAACTTACTCATTAGCCTGGTCTCTTTCAACACTTCCGCCCCTTCTCAATCAGGTGTGCCCCCCCCGCCCCTTCTCAATCAGGTGTGCCCCCCCGCCCCTTCTCAATCAGGTGTGCCCCCCCGCCCCTTCTCAATCAGGTGTGCCCCCCGCCCCTTCTCAATCAGGTGTGCCCCCCCGCCCCTTCTCAATCAGGTGTGCCCCCCCGCCCCTTCTCAATCAGGTGTGCCTCCCGCCCCTTCTCAATCAGGTGTGCCCCCTGTCCCTTCTCAATCAGGTGTGCCCCCCCGCCCCTTCTCAATCAGGTGTGCCCCCCCGCCCCTTCTCAATCAGGTGTGCCCCCCCGCCCCTTCTCAATCAGGTGTGCCTCCCGCCCCTTCTCAATCAGGTGTGCCCCCGCCCCTTCTCAATCAGGTGTGCCCCCCGCCCCTTCTCAATCAGGTGTGCCCCCCCGCCCCTTCTCAATCAGGTGTGCCCCCCGCCCCTTCTCAATCAGGTGTGCCCCCCCGCCCCTTCTCAATCAGGTGTGCCCCCCCGCCCCTTCTCAATCAGGTGTGTCCCCCGCCCCTTCTCAATCAGGTGTGCCCCCCCGCCCCTTCTCAATCAGGTGTGCCCCCCCGCCCCTTCTCAATCAGGTGTGCTCCCCATTGGAAATGATATAAGAGCATGACTGAGAGATAGCAGGGATTCACTCATAGGAATTAGAATTATCAGAGCAGGAACTTACAGATTATAAGGACTTGCTCACTAAGATGAATTATTAGATCAGGAACTAACAGATTATAGAGACTCACTCACTAGGATGAATTATTAGAGCAGGAACTAACAGATTATAGGGACTCAATCACTAGGATGAATTATTAGAGCAGGAACTAACAGATTATAGGGACCCACTCACTAGGATGAATTATTAGAGCAGGAACTAACAGATTACAGGGACTCGCTCTCTAGGATGAATTATTAGATCAGGAACTAACAGATTACAGGGACTCGCTCTCTAGGATGAATTATTAGATCAGGAACTAACAGATTACAGGGACTCGCTCTCTAGGATGAATTATTAGATCAGGAACTAACAGATTACAGGGACTCGCTCTCTAGGATGAATTATTAGATCAGGAACTAACAGATTATAGAGACTCACTCACTAGGATGAATTATTAGATCAGGAACTAACAGATTATAGAGACTCACTCACTAGGATGAATTATTAGAGCAGGAACTAACAGATTACTGGGACTCACTCACTAGGATGAATTATTAGAGGGACTCACTCATTATTAGAGCAGGAACTAACAGATTATAGGGACTCACTCACTAGGATGAATTATTAGAGCAGGAACTAACAGATTATAGGGACTCACTCACTAGGATGAATTATTAGAGCAGGAACTAACAGATTATAGGGACCCACTCACTAGGATGAATTATTAGAGCAGGAACTAACAGATTACAGGGACTCGCTCTCTAGGATGAACTATTAGAGCAGGAAGTAACAGATTATAGGGACTCGCTCACGTGGGAGCAAGTAGTGTATGTGGGAGCAAGTAGTAGGACTATTACGGAATTTTTGATAGGAAACGAACAGAGGACTCTTGTGTCTCAGATAATTATTACTCTAGTTTGGATTATTTATTATTTTCATTGTTAAATAATTTTCGTGGGTGGAGTCAACCACCAAAAATATCTCACTAATTAGAACAGCAGAGTGATTAGTTTTAATTTTTTTAATAAAGAGCACACCCATGAGTCCGTGTATCGCGTAGCTAACTGTTTTCTGTTTGAGAAGTGCGATCACTGTCAGAGTCTGTGCCTCGTCACAAGTATTTGAAACGTAAAAAAATGGACAGCTGGTCACAAAGGGCCTGCCATCACCACAGGCTCCGTCTGTAGCTAAGCAAGAGTTAAGACAGAATAACACCATTTTTCTGGTGCCTCCCGGATACAACAGTAGCCAGTAATATAATATGTTCTTTCAAACCTGTCCTTCTCTTAGCCTAGGGCTTCTCTCAAAACAGTGTAAATAAGTTGTTGTTTTTAATTGTGCGTGTTATTTTTCTGTCTCTAGAACAACAAAAGATTTGGCATAATTGAAATAAATTCTCCTGAAAAATTTAGGAGTTGTATTTACAGAAACTTACTCGTCTGTTCTTTGTACCGGTGAGAGCTTCTGAATGGACACATTCAGAATAATACTGATCACATTATATACCACATACATGTGTATATATTCAGAATAATACATGGTTCCATATACCACATACATGTGTGTATATATTCAGAATAATACATGGTTCCATATACCACATACATGTGTGTATATATTCAGAATAATACATGGTTCCATATACCACATACATGTGTGTATATATTACATGGTTCCATATACCACATACATGTGTGTATATATTCAGAATAATACATGGTTCCATATACCACATACATGTGTGTATATATACAGAATAATACATGGTTCTTGTCGTATCATAAACGTGTATATTCTAGCGGGTAATCTGGCAGTGACCTGACAATTCATTGAACTAAACTGTATGTCTTTAGGGACCCTAAGGAAGAGCCCCCAAGGAAGGTTTTAAGCCCCCCGAGGAAGGTTTTAAGTCCCCCAAGGAAGGTTTTAAGTCTCCCAAGGAAGGTTTTAAGCCACCCAAGGAAGGTTTAATTTACTTTTCTAAATGGAGGAGGTTGCTCTTGCTCATATTTGCAAACATCAGACATTTTGTTCACCAAAAAGCAGGAAAGAAAAAAAGGGGGGAAAAAGAAAGAAAAAAAAGAAAGAAAGAAAAAGAAAAAACTTTTAATAATAAAGACTTCCTCGAGTGGTCCCTCAAGGCCAAACCATGAACTAGGCCATGAACTAGGCCATGAACTAGACCATTAACTAGACCATTAACTAGACCATGAACAACTAGGCTATGAACTAGGCCATGAACTAGACCATTAACTAGACAATGAACTAGGCCATGAACTAGGCCATGAACTAGACAATTAACTAGACCATTAACTAGACCATGAACTAGGCCATGAACTAGACCATTAACTAGACAATGAACTAGGCCATGAACTAGACCATGAACTAGACCATGAACTAGACCATGAACTAGACCATTAACTAGACCATGAACTAGGCCATGAACTAGTCCATTAACTACGCCATGAACTAGACCATTAACTAGGCCATGAACTAGGCCATGAACTAGACCATGAACTAGACCATTAACTAGACCACGAACTAGACCATGAACTAGGCCAGGAACTAGGCCATGAACTAGACCATGAACTAGACTAGGCCATGAACTAGACCATGAACTAGACCATGAACT
This sequence comes from Cladorhizidae sp. MBARI D1340-BT2, assembly GCA_028752905.1. Lineage (NCBI taxonomy): Eukaryota > Metazoa > Porifera > Demospongiae > Poecilosclerida > Cladorhizidae > Cladorhizidae sp. MBARI D1340-BT2. The sequence continues at coordinate 3,493,817 of JAQNBH010000018.1, read as the reverse complement.
AGACCATTAACTAGACCATGAACTAGGCCATGAACTAGACCATTAACTAGACAATGAACTAGGCCATGAACTAGACCATGAACTAGGCCATGAACTAGACCATGAACTAGACCATGAACTAGACCATGAACTAGACCATGAACTAGACCATTAACTAGACCATGAACTAGACCACGAACTAGACCACGAACTAGGCCATGAACTAGTCCATTAACTACGCCATGAACTAGACCATTAACTAGGCCATGAACTAGACCATGAACTAGGCCATGAACTAGACCATGAACTAGACCATTAACTAGACCACGAACTAGACCATGAACTAGGCCAGTAACTAGGCCATGAACTAGACTAGGCCATGAACTAGACCATGAACTAGACCATGAACTAGACCATGAACTAGGCCATGAACTAGACCATTAACTAGACAATGAACTAGGCCATGAACTAGACCATGAACTAGGCCATGAACTAGGCCATGAACTAGGCCATGAACTAGACCATGAACTAGACCATGAACTAGACCATGAACTAGGCCATGAACTAGACCATGAACTAGACCATGAACTAGGCCATGAACTAGGCCATGAACTAGGCCATGAACTAGACCATGAACTAGACTAGGCCATGAACTGGGCCATAAACTAGACCATGAACTAGGCCATGAACTAGACCATGAACTAGGCCATGAACTAGGCCATGAACTAGACCATGAACTAGACCATGAACTAGGCCATGAACTAGGCCATTAACTAGACCACGAACTAGACCATGAACTAGGCCAGGAACTAGGCCATGAACTAGACCATGAACTAGACTAGGCCAGGAACTAGGCCATGAACTAGACCATTAACTAGACCATGAACTAGGCCATGAACTAGGCCATGAACTAGACCATGAACTAGACCATTAACTAGGCCAGGAACTAGGCCATGAACTAGACCATTAACTAGACCATGAACTAGACCATGAACTAGGCCATGAACTAGACCATGAACTAGGCCATGAACTAGACCATGAACTAGACCATTAACTAGACCATGAACTAGACCATGAACTAGGCCATGAACTAGGCCATTAACTAGACCACGAACTAGACCATGAACTAGGCCAGGAACTAGGCCATGAACTAGACCATGAACTAGACTAGGCCAGGAACTAGGCCATGAACTAGACCATTAACTAGACCATGAACTAGGCCATGAACTAGGCCATGAACTAGACCATGAACTAGACCATTAACTAGGCCAGGAACTAGGCCATGAACTAGACCATTAACTAGACCATGAACTAGACCATGAACTAGACTAGGCCAGGAACTAGGCCATGAACTAGACCATTAACTAGACCATTAACTAGACCACGAACTAGACCATTAACTAGACCATTAACTAGGCCATGAACTAGGCCATGAACTAGACCATGAACTAGACAATAAACTAGACCATGAACTAGGCCATGAACTAGGCCATGAACTAGGCCATGAACTAGGCCATGAACTAGACCATTAACTAGGCAATGAACTAGACCATGAGCGTGATGGGGTGCAGATGTCCCCAGTGCTTCTTGCGTGGCAACGTTCTTGCAAATGGAAAGCTCACATCCGTACAGTTTGAATATGCAACTGACAATGCAGATCTTTTTCATACATTTAAAAAAGGACTGGGCATTTGCCAAAACTTGGATTTTCTCCAACATAAAAGCCGTGCACGTCTTGAAGCATCTTCAGAGTACAGCTGATATCACATTGCCAGGCAAAAGAAGATGTTCTGGAAAATATGACATCATTTGGCCACATGAAACTGGAGAAACTTTAGTAAAGCCATGTGCTCTGGGCGTAGCCGAGCTGAGCTGGTTCATGGGTGGGTGCAGAGGGGGGAGGGGGATTCAAGCAGTGCCTACCAAATGATACATCCCAATATCTTATGTCTGCTGATATATTTGCAGACACTGCATCTTGTTTTGGCATGTGACTTGCTGAAACTACAGAATTGCTTAGTATAGCCAACTCTTTGTTACCATCGGCCATGTGCTTGTCAATGGAATAAAAGAACTCCTGCTTGAGAACCACTTATGGAAACTATAAAGGCCATTGATGTTTTAGGAAAAGTGAAAGGCTTCTATGATTGTAGGAAAAGTTTGGGTAGTCTGTGCACAGATGGAGTACCTGCGATGCTTGGCAACACATCCGGTTTTTGGTGCTGTGGTGAAGACAGTAGCTCCTAATGTTATGCGACTCACTACTTTCTACCTGTCATGTGACTCACTCTACCCATCATGTGACTCACCACTTTCTACCTGTCATGTGACTCACTCTACCCGTCATGTGACTCACCGCTTTCTACCTGTCATGTGACTCACTCTACCCATCATGTGACTCACCGCTTTCTACCTGTCATGTGACTCACTCTACCCATCATGTGACTCACCGCTTTCTACCTGTCATGTGACTCACTCTACCCGTCATGTGACTCACCGCTTTCTACCTGTCATGTGACTCACTCTACCCGTCATGTGACTCACCGCTTTCTACCTGTCATGTGACTCACTCTACCCGTCATGTGACTCACCGCTTTCTACCTGTCATGTGACTCACTCTACCCGTCATGTGACTCACCACTTTCTGCCTGTCATGTGACTCACTTTACCTGTCATGTAACTCACCGCTTTCTGCCTGTCATGTGACTCACTGCTTTCTACATGTCATGTGACTCACTGCTTTCTACATGTCATGTGACACACTGCTTTCTACATATCATGTGACACTGCTTTCTACATGTCATGTGACTCACTGCTTTCTACATGTCATGTGACTCACTGCTTTCTACATGTCATGTGAGTCACTGCTTTCTACATGTCATGTGACACTGCTTTCTACATGTCGTGTGACTCACTGCTTTCTACATGTCATGTGACTACCACTGTGAAAGTCGTCAACTTCATCAGAGCCAGAGCTCTAAATCATCGTGTTTTCAAGCGGTTTGGTCAAGAAATATGAAGTCCATCTCTACCACACAGAAGTTCGCAAATCTTGAAGCGTTTGATGGAACTTAAGACAGAAGTTTCATTCTTTCTGAAGGACAGAGAAAGCCTTCTATAAAAACAATCGGACAGCAAGAAGTTCAGTCATGGCTCAGCTAACACGACAGAATTTTTGGTCATATGAATGAGGAAAATCTTTCAATGCAAGGCCCTGCAGTCCACATTATGGCACTGCTAAAAAGCCACAGCTTTGTTGAGCAAGCTTCCATTGAGGAGGAGGAGACTGGAGGTAGGTAACTAAGAAAACTGTCCCATGCTGGAGGAAAGTGCTTCTGCAGGAAGGAGTCGAGAGAAACCTCTCCCTGTCAGCTTCTCTGCAGACTGAAATGTGCAGGCACCTGGAGACACTACAGAGCTCGTTTAAAGGTTACTTCTGCTCAGGTAACTCCAAAGTTGAAGTGTGGATTTGCAACCCTTTCTCTACTGATATTAACTGCATTGATGATGCAGACCTTGTCAAAGATGATACCATCGACTTCAAGAACCAATGAGATGTTGCGATTTCAACTTCGGAGAGTTAACAAAGAACATGTTGTGATATGAGTTCAACTTGAAGAGTCTGGGAGAGTTTTGGTATTCCTCGACACAAGCCCACACATGTCTCTCCAAGCGAGCTACGAGTGCTCTGATGCCACTTGCAACTTCCTAACTCTATGCCTGCGTCAGCACCTGTCAGCGTAGAAATGAAGAGTAGACATCGATTGGCTGTCCATCGTGACTTGTGCATTGCCTTCCCAGAGACCATACCCACAACTTCATCTCCTAATCTAAGCACAACAACAACAACACTAGTCAGGAACTTTGGGCAGCAATATTTACTTTGCATTTTCCTGGATATGGTAAAAGTCTTTTTTTGCCCCTCCAATAAATATTTGTAGAAAAACAAAAATTATGTTCATTTTTATGAACTCTTTCTGGAGAGGGGTTCGTGGCTTTTACCACTGTTCAAAGGAGTCCATCACTTCAAAAAGGTCAGAGCCCTTCTTTACTTCTTTACAGGCTGTAATCCTGAAGGAGTAATACTGTGTTGTGCTCCTGGCACGACCATCTCTCGCACATGCCCCTAAACCTCTGAACCATCGTCTATTGGAGATAGGTGCCCTCTATCTGACAATGGTCAGATCTAGGCTACTGTTCGCAGATTTGGAGGCCTCAACTGGTCAAGGATATCGGAATGCTGGAATTGGTGCAGAAACGAGCTACAAAGTTCATAAGGGGGCCCTAAACCAATTTTGTAGTAAAGTGTTAAAAAAAACTTGTGGTTACCACTTTATAGCTCCATAGATTATGCAAACTTCATGGTATGGACTTTATATATAGCTCAAAAGATAGGTCTCTCTGTGTGAAAAACATTTCCAACGGGCGCTTGACCATGTACTTACGTTTTAGCGCAATGAAACCACTCGTTGCATAGAGTAGCGTTTCCTCTAGCCACTGGTGCTAATTTCAACTCTCTAGCACTTAGCAATCTCGAGATATCTGTGGAAAAAATCAGGCACTCTGGTTTTGAGGTACCCTCCACTTTAGCTCCTATAACTTGGTATAGTTGTAGCTATGAAACATGTTTTATTACCAAAAGAGAGCACACAGAGAGACCTATCTTTTGAGCTATATATCAAGTCCATACCATGAAGTTTTCAGAATCTATGGAGCTATAAATTGGTAACCACACGTTTTTAAACACTTTACTACAAAAATGGTTTCGGTCCCCCAGAATACAGGCGAAGACTTCTCACATTAAATATCCTGCCACTGATGTGCTGGATGGAACTTCTGGACTTGCTGTTTCCAGTGAAGTGTCCCTCACCCAACTTGTCTCATCCTCATGAGAGCATCATCGACCAACAAATTGAAGTACATTTACCAGGGCTATCTAGGAATTTTAACAAGGGCGGGTTTGTAGATCATACAGGTATCCAAGATCATTGGCCATAAGGCCTCCCATTCAGAACACAAAACTGATAATTCACCACAGTTTAACCATATGGAAAATTCACCACAATTTGAGATGCATCTCATAGTCCTCATATGTTAACAACTGCCATAGAAAAACAACGAAAATATATATAACGATAAAATTGATTGATTTAACAGTAGTTAGTCAGTAAAAAGTGATGCTTCAAACATCCTTCTCGGATGTGCCTGCAGAAATGCATGGCAAATATCATCCACAGGTATTCATTCCTTGTAGTGCATAGCAATAATTCCCAGATCAGAAAAACGTTCTTCTGTCATTGTAGATCGCATATACGTCTTGATCCTTCTCATAAAGAAAAAGAGTGTTCTGCTTCAGCGCTTGTGATCAGCAATGTGCAAGCTATTACTAAAAGGTGATGGATGTTTGGGAATGCATCCATATCACAATTTGCAAGAGCTGATAGGAGACTGTCAGGTGATGAAGTGTCATCACTATGGTCTGCATTCAGCCACATAGCCTGCCACCTCCTGAGTTCACTTGCTAGTGACCTAGGAAATGGAAGATCCCTTTCCCAATACAGCAAGTCATCCAGAGCATTTTTGACCAAGTCCATTGATGTGATGTATAATTGATGGAATCAAAGAGAGCAATATTTTAGCATGGGAGCTGTCCTCAGAAAATCTCTCTTTCATTTGAGTGATCAGAGAGTGAATAGCAACTGCTCTTTTGTAGTGGACAATTGTAGTATTGCTTGGAGTATTGCTTCTATTCCTTTGCAAACTCGTCTTCCTGGGAACAGATTCAGCAACACCGACTTTATCTGCCATCTGTAGAATTTCTTCATACCAGAAATTGAAAATGGTGTCGATATTGTTTCGTGTGGTTTCAATGTTGTCAATTACTGTACTGCCCATTTTATGAGTATCAAAGACATCTTGGTCCTGTTTCTGAAGTTTTGATGCCATAATTTTTACTTCATCAAGGATGTTCTTTGTTATGATGAATACAGCAATATTTTGAAATAAAGAAAGTGAAGCTTTCAACCCTTGTGCTTTCACTTTGGTATCTCTGTCTCAATTCCAGCTCCCAGATTCAGAATCTAAGTCTGGATACTCAGCTGGTGAAACGATGGCATCTAAGAAAGTGACTAATGTCTCATACAGTTTGAAAAATACTTCTAAACAAGTATATGTCTTTCTACCCAGCGTGTTTTGCAAAGTCCTGGAAGTTTAGAATGGGATGAATCAGGAAGGTATTTTTTCAAGGTCAATTCAAACATTCTTTGCCGCTTGGGACTGTTGGTTAAAAATAAATAAGCTTCATTAATAAGGCTGATGAGATTCCTTATCTCCTGAACCTCGATGCAGCAATTGAAAGGTTAAGCTTATGTGAAAAACAGTGGGTATACAAAGCCAAGGGAGAAATCTCTTTAATTTTGGCTTGTACACCTGCAATTTCAGATGACATCGATGGATGACAAAGGGATTCCAAGATCTTGGAAGAAATTGCTGAAGCATTTGCTCTCTCCAAACTAATAAAATTTATCAAGCATTCCCTGATGTAAAGGATTTTTTTTTAATGACTTTAAATCCACAAATCTTAAGCACACCGAGATAATTTCTTGATTGGCATGGGGATCAGTTACCTCATCAGCAATAACTGTAAAAGGTAAGCTATTATCCCGAAGCTGTTTGGTTAAACTTTCCCTAATTTTACAGGCATAGATATGAATCACCTGTTTTTGTATTGTTTTGCTGGTATAAGTAGCATTTCCTTTGGCAAACAAAATATGTTTCTGAAGACAACTATTTTTCTGTGCCAAGAGATGCTATGAAGGTACTTCTGTTGATAGTGTCATCAGCAAAATCCACTTTATCATCCTTATTACCCCTGAAAGGCAAGCCTTGCTTTGCCAAGTATTCCACACAAAGCACAATTTGGTGAAGGACTTCTCTATTTTGTTCTGCTTGTTGAGCTTTTTGGTTCATCAGTTTAGTATGGAAAAGCACACAATATCTACAAATACCACCTTTTAGCTCTTTGCTTTATGAAAGTCATGGAAACTTGTCTAGCCATGCTGAAAATGCACATTCCAATTTTTACCTTGCTTAGTTACTTCATGAGAATGAAGAACATCCGTCGAAGCTGGCTTGTAATGCCAAGAAAGATATTGATTTCTTTGAATATCTGTAATATTCTTGGATTTCTTCCTCAAATGATCTAATGAATCATGTGAAGCATTTATGACTGACCCTAGGTCAATATTCTTAGCATGAGGTGTACAGCTACTAGCTATTGAAAGCTCAGAAGTAGAACATGTTGCAGCACAGACACGGTTGTTCCACAAATGTCAGTCACAACAGTAGAAGCTGTACCTTGAGAATGACATGCTGCTGTTGCTATCATATGAGCATGGTCTTTTGGAAGGACCAGGCTGTTCTTCATCAGGTTCCAGTGACCTTGAATCATAATCACAATGATGATAATATGTATATCCTAAGAACATGCTTAGCTATTTACCTTTTAAACATAGCAGTGAGATTCATACATCCTTTGGAGCTTACAGTTGATTTTCTTTTTCCAGACATGGTGAGATTCATACATCCTTTGGAAACAGTTGATTTTCTTTTTCCAGACATGGTGCACATGTGCCTTAGATATGGCTATGTAATGAACTACAGGCTGACAGCTGCTACTGAATAGCTAGTTACACGGCTGCTGGCTCAATGCCATCAGACCAGCCTGTCAAGATACAATCATAGTCTCACAACCATGATCACCACATAATTATTTGTACTGTTCTGTAAAGTCTTATTAATATAATAATAATAATGTGGTAAGGGGTGTGAAGTCTTGATCATACATGTCACATGCATGATCAACACCTTATAAGGGGGGGCTGCAACCCCCACAACTCCCCCCCCCTGGATCCGGCCCTGTTTACAGACACATGTCAGCCTCTAGACATTCCTACTTCACAAGAGAGACAAATCTGGATCTCTCCCCCCCCCCTTCATTGACTATTGCCTTTCTTTGAAACCAATCCAGTGGTAAATAACTACCTATATACCTGTGGCAACACTCCCCAAGTCAGTTTCACCATGCCAACCCATGCTCACCCCATTGTTCCTGTCCCTGTAATAAATAAACGTCATGTTTACAATAAAAATGTTAAACTCACAAATTGATATTCTCCCTTTAATTTGGGGGCGGCTTCATCTTGGAACCAGACCCTCGACCCCACAACTAGCATTCGTGTGTGATTTACTCACATATTTCAGTGCTGGCAACGTTGGCAACGTTCGTGATGTAATAATATTTGGTGAGTGAAGTGAGTCCACAATAGGGACTTTGATGGAAAACTTGGTATTGACACACATGGCGATCTGCGTATCTATGCAACTTGTAAACAAATGTGAACCGGTCACCTGACTTAAATAATGCGGGCATATATCAACTGGGATGGTTGTCATAGTGAAGAGGATGATTGAGAGAATGCCCGGCAGCAGATTCGAAGCTAGACTGGCCTAGTTACACAGCACAAGTGAGAGTGGGCTGGGTTAATATCTCACATCCCTTACCAGACAGCAGGACAAGCCAGCCTGAAACAGGACAAACGACAAGCCCCATGACCCTACGAACCCTCCGCAAGCCCCCAAAACACCTCCCCCATAAGACCTCAATAATTAATTTGCTGCATGCCAGGGAGAAATGCATGTCAAACAGAAAGGCAATACTGAATCCAGCTCAAGCTTTTTCTTTTTCTCCGGCTCAATGCTGAGCATTCATTACTAGTAATAATAATATACGACAACCGCGAGACTTGTTAACCTTCTTTCCCAATTTGGTAAAGATCCTTCTGGGCATTTTTGAGACATTTTGCTAACATACAAAAGCATACACAATCGCATACACACAAACAAACGGGAGCACCATAGTAATACAATGCAGTGAAGTATGGTAAAGGGTTGTTCCTTATACGTGGTATTAATAAATACATACTTGGCTCTTTATCATGAAAGTATCAAGAAAAATTAAAGTCAAGTGTGCAGGCACATATGGTAAAGGTTTATTCACCCACCTTGTGAACTCCACAATTTCAGTTGGTTCACTCGGGTCGTTTCTACTGAACCCAGCTTGAAGTTCATGTAGCAAGTATGTGGCTTGAAATCATTATTATTACCAAACATCATCCAGCAGCTGTGTGCAGAAGCCTTCAGGGCTACATGCTTCTCCTGGCCCTCTACAAGCACTTTCCTTAGACACAAGATATCCCCAGGCAACATGGAATGCGGGAGCCAGGCAGCGTCAGAGTGGGACATGTTGCAGTCCACCGGCAACTTGTCCTCGTCCACGAGCGTGAAGCTGCAACTGTAGCCATCACCGTTAGGAGCAGAGGCCACAAAGGTCACCACCAGTCCAAACACATGAGCCTCCTAATTATACCTACCGTTAAAGCATGGAGATAGAGAAAAAGAAAATGGAATGAAATTCACCTGCTGTTCCACAGATAAGTCCTTGAGCTTGGTATAGCTGAAACAGGGCTTCTTTTTGGACATCCTTTTCTCCCGCGCGGTACTCCAAAATTGAAATAGCCTTTAAGGGGGGACATCTGCACTTTTTAATTTTAATTTTTTTAACCTGTGGTTACAACTTTAGAGCTCAGTAGATTCTGCAAACTTCATGGTATGGACTTGATATATAGCTCAAAAGATAGGTCTCTCTGTGTGCTCTCTTTTGATACTAAAATATGTTTCATAGGTATAACTATAGGCAAGTTACTACACCCTAAAGCGGAGGGACTTCAAAAACCTGCACCCCAAAACCGCCGTTGGAAACCATTCTGAGATGCGAAGTGCAAAAAAATTAAAAATGGTACGAGTGGCTAGAGGAAGCTCTAGAGCATACAATGACTATATTGAGTAGGCGTGAAAAATTGATTACCTGGTCAAGCGCGCGGTTGGAAAATTGAAGGCGTTGACAAGGCGTCGCCAAATCAACGCCTTCAATTTTCCAACCGCGCGCTTGACCAGGTAATCAATTTTTCACGCCTACTCAATATAGTCATTGTATGCTCTAGAGCTTCCTCTAGCCACTCGTACCATTTTTAATTTTTTTGCACTTCGCATCTCAGAATGGTTTCCAACGGCGGTTTTGGGGTGCAGGTTTTTGAAGTCCCTCCGCTTTAGGGTCTAGTAACTTGCCTATAGTTATACCTATGAAACATATTTTAGTATCAAAAGAGAGCACACAGAGAGACCTATCTTTTGAGCTATATATCAAGTCCATACCATGAAGTTTGCAGAATCTACTGAGCTCTAAAGTTGTAACCACAGGTAAAAAAAAAATTAAAAAAAAGTGCAGATGTCCCCCCTTAAATAAGACGGCTTACGTAAACTGGAGTGCGCATACTATTTTGTCATGATGAAGAGAAGCTAACCGTTCTCTCTACCGACGGACAGGAAGAGTTGAGTACATAACTATAGGAAGGATAATTGTCAATAGAGGAGAATATGAAAATGATGGAGACCATACTGAACCCACTAAACGGCCTAACATTTAAACATTGTCAAGAGTGCAAACTATCAGTGTCTGCATAATTGTCTTCCCTTTTGTATTTTGATAATTCTTGCAGAAAGACAGCCTCATGATCTTTCTCTTATTAGCATCCATCTCGTAGTCTTAACAAAACTCCTTTTACAGCCATTCCACATGCACATTCCTTCTCTTGAGGGTTTGCCGTCCCATCCTGCTGCTGCAAGATGGTTGTCCAATCTGCACCAGTTTGGAATCTGTAGCTATGGAACACATAATTCAAATACATTTGATTAATTCTCCATATCACAACCTATCACAACCTAAATATTACAACATCACTCATCAATAATGTGAAAATTAATACTGTGGCCGTTCAACTAAGGCTAGGACAGTATGGAGCAACGCAATCTAGGATTTCGGATAAAATTAAATAAATTAATGGCAGTGAGCATGTGCCTGCCTACTTCAACTGTATGCTGTTGGTGATCATGTTACCTGCACAAACTAAACACTATATAGAGTCAGACAGGATACGTGTGTCGTGTGTTATAAAGATGAATAAAGCTTAGAGGAAGGCTCAAGTTGGATTGGATGGGAAGGGGGATGGTACCATACCAAAGATATATTGGCATGTCTGAGTAGGATATTAAGAGTTTGGGTGAGGAAAAATACGTTTGTAGTCAGCATTGTGGGAGTTTGGATGGAGCAGGTGTGGGAAAGGGAGAGGTTCACGATGAAGGTCAAGGAGAAGAAATGCTAGTTGGGAAGTGTGTTGATAAGAAAAACCAGAAGAGGTACGAGGAAGAGCAATGAGTAAGATGGTTTAGTGATGAGAGCATGTCAAGGAAGCAGGATTTGATAAGGAGGTGTATCGGGACAAGAGAGATGGTGGGTGGGTTAGTAGATACTAATGTCACTAACAGAGTACATGTCGTAATGATGAGGGATGCATTAAAGAAGTTGGATCACAGGGAGAGTGGTGATGTTTGGATCAGTTTCAAGTTGATGGACACTGGTGATGTGCTGTTTAATGCTCTGTTTGAGGGTGGAAGAGTTGGAAAAACAAGTCGAGTATAAGCAGAAGAATTGAAGTTTTGGGGAGGAAGTTGAAACAGTGGCGGAGGTTTAATAAAGGTGCTACATAAGTGATGGTAAGGTTTCCCATATACAGACCAAGAATAATATGAGGTGAGATGATGACAAGGTTGCTGCTAAGGGTGATATGGAGGAGATGGTTGTCAGAAGTTCCGTGTCTAAAGCAGGAAGGAACAGGAAGCACATCATCCAACCCCCTTTGAGTGTGCTTCTGACAAAAAGGTCAATAGCGTAAATGTTCAGGGGGCATGAATGACCTGGTTTGGGGGGGGAAGGGGGGCATTCATCTTGAGAATGAAAGAATGACACAAGAGATGGGGAGTGAAATTATGGAGGAATGTAGGTGGTTGATAAAGTGCGGGCAGGTGAGGGGATTCCAGTGGATCAAGTGATGGGGGAACTACGCAAGGGGATGAATCAAAATGGAGAAGAGAGGAGGAAGAATTGGCAACAAGGGAGAGTAGTGGTGGGGGTACTCCAGGTGCCCAAGATGCAGAGCGGATTGAAGACCCAGACCATGCAACAGGTGGGAATGGAGACAAGGCAAAGGCAGTTGAACAAAGAAAGTAATCAACAGGAAAGGATCACCCAATGAGGCAGTGAGGCTGATGGCCCTGCGAACTGGGAAAGATGTGTTGGAGAACGGCATGAGCGATGTGATGCTACATGTTCAAACTCCTAGCTCAATATCAGAACAGGAGGGAAGTGAAGAGCAAACAACTCTCCTGTATCTTAGATTACAGGAAGCAGGTTGTGAGGTAATTCTGGGGATGAGAAAGGACAGAGAAGGTTTGGGAACTTTGGAGACATAATTATTGTGCTGCTTTAGGGCAGCTGAGTTGGGCATAGGGAAGGAAAACCCAACAGACCAATCTAAGGGCTGGTGGTCTCATGAGATTGAAGTAGCCATCCAAGCATGACAATTATCCAGTAGGCAGCTTAGAGAGTCTAGGAGTGGCAATGTAGATGAAGAAGGATCATTACGGCAATGGGAGGAATATAACGCAAGAAGACGTGAGTGAAGAGGTTGATTAGATTGGAAAAGAAGAGACTGAGAAGTTTGCAGGTGGGAAAGAAGAGTTGGAGGCAGTAGGCTCAAGTGGATGTGGAGGAATTGTGCAAGGGATGTTCATAAGGAAGAGTGGTGGGAAGAAGTGGGAGGGAAATCCACAGAACAGTTTGGACAAGAAAGATATGTGAGAGGACTCAGTAAGTGAGGCTGAGATTTAGGTTAGACGGCATCAGTGGGACTCTTGGGTGACAGGTGAGGTGTGGTATGTGTCAGGATGGCAGATGTGAGCTGTGTGATGAAGGTGCTGTGAAATATATTGTGCATTTTTTGTTGTATTGTGTGGAGTTTGCTGGTGATCGAGATTATTGGATATGGTTGAGGGCATTGAAAGGTCTGAGAGTGGGTTGTAGAATGGAGAAATGAAGATGATAAAGGGAGAGTAGGCCTAATGTTGGGTAGACCAGTGAGTAGCAGGGGTGAAGGAAGAGGTGTTGGATAGGGTAGACAGAATTGTAATGGGAAATGTGCTCAAATTGTGGGAGAAGAGGAAATACTTAATGTTTGGCACCTAGGGTCCCATGTCTTCGGCACCTCCCCCCATAGCAATCCCAAAACAAACTCTGTAATTTATTATTTTGTTGAAATTAAAGTAGTTAATTCATGGTTTTTCTTCAGGATATATATATATATATATATATATATATATATATATATAGTCATTATTGTTATGTAGCCTATCCCAAGGCTCACAGAATATTTTCCCTTTATTTTCCCCCTCTCTTCCCCTCTCTCCATCGCACCTTCGCTGGTCACTCAATTCATTACTTGATAACTTCCAACTACATGTAGTAGGCAGAAATCGAAAGTTGAGTTTTGCGACAAACTGTGCGGGGTTTAAATTTTAGCGCAAATCGCTTATTTGTGTTTCCTACCTGCATATCCTTAGCTATGGAAGATAGCCATGAAGTCCTCGTACAACGTTTCTGTGGAGTCACCGGAGCCGAGAAGGAAAGGGCTACATTCTACTTACAGGCAGCAGCCTGGAACCTTGAGGTAACTATGGGTTTGCAACCTTTAAGAATACGTAGCTAGCTAAGCTTCCTTGTCAGTGTTGCCTTTAGCATCAGCTCTATGTTTTCCTGTGATTTTTGTCGGTTAGGCTGCCATGGGAACGTTCTATGATGGTTCTGCTGCAGATGAACAGCTGCAGGATGATGTAGAAATACCTGGGACTGATTCCCAAATAAAGCCCACTGTAGCAACTCCACCAGCAACTGGTGGGAAAAGGTTCGTAACTAACCACACCCCACACTCACACATTCTACACTCCCTCACTTGACACAGCACACTCACACATTCTACACTCCCTCACTTGACACAGCACACTCACATTCTGCACTCCCTCACTTGACACACACTCTCACATTCTGCACTCCCCACTTGACACAGCACACTCTCACATTCTGCACTCTCTCACTTGACACAGCACACTCTCACATTCTGCACTCCCTCACTTGACACACACTCTCACATTCTACACTCCCTCACTTGACACAGCACACTCTCACATTCTGCACTCTCTCACTTGACACAGCACACTCTCACATTCTGCACTCCCTCACTTGACAAAGCACACTCACACATTCTATACTCCCTCACTTGACACAGCACACTCACACATTCTACACTCCCTCACTTGACACAGCACACTCACACATTCTGCACTCCCTCACTTGACAGAGCACACTCTCACATTCTGCACTCCCTCACTTGACAAAGCACACTCACACATTCTATACTCCCTCACTTGACACAGCACACTCCCACATTCTACACTCCCTCACTTGACACAGCACACTCTCACATTCTG
>JAQNBH010000018.1:3366842-3471842 GCA_028752905.1 Cladorhizidae sp. MBARI D1340-BT2 | reverse complement strand
GCACTTTAGAATCACTGGGCAACCTTGGAGCCCTCTCTATTGAAATAGCCAGGCACTTTAGAATCACTGGGCAACATTAGAGCACTCTATTGAAATAGCAAAGCAGTTTAGAATCACTGGGCAACCTTGGAGCCCTCTCTATTGAAATAGCAAAGCAGTTTAGAATCACTGGGCAACCTTAGAGCACTCTATTGAAATAGCAAAGCAGTTTAGAATCACTGGGCAACATTAGAGCACTCTATTGAAATAGCAAAGCAGTTTAGAATCACTGGGCAACCTTGGAGCCCTCTCTATTGAAATAGCAAAGCAGTTTAGAATCACTGGGCAACCTTAGAGCACTCTATTGAAATAGCAAAGCAGTTTAGAATCACTGGGAAACCTTGGAGCCCTCTCTATTGAAATAGCAGAGCAGTTTAGAATCACTGGGCAACCTTGGAGCCCTCTCTATTGAAATAGCAAAGCAGTTTAGAATCACTGGGCAACCTTAGAGCACTCTATTGAAATAGCAAAGCAGTTTAGAATCACTGGGAAACCTTGGAGCCCTCTCTATTGAAATAGCAGAGCAGTTTAGAATCACTGGGCAACCTTGGAGCCCTCTCTATTGAAATAGCCAAGCACTTTAGAATCACTGGGCAACATTAGAGCACTCTATTGAAATAGCAAAGCAGTTTAGAATCACTGGGCAACCTTGGAGCCCTCTCTATTGAAATAGCCAAGCAGTTTAGAATCACTGGGCAACCTTGGAGCACTCTCTATTGAAATAGCCAAGCAGTTTAGAATCACTGGGAAACATTAGAGCACTCTATTGAAATAGCAAAGCAGTTTAGAATCACTGGGCAACATTAGAGCCCTCTCTATTGAAATAGCCAAGCAGTTTAGAATCACTGGGCAACCTTGGAGCACTCTCTATTGAAATAGCCAAGCAGTTTAGAATCACTGGGCAACATTAGAGAACTCTATTGAAATAGCAAAGCAGTTTAGAATCACTGGGCAACCTTGGAGCCCTCTCTATTGAAATAGCCAAGCAGTTTAGAATCACTGGGCAACCTTGGAGCACTCTCTATTGAAATAGCCAAGCAGTTTAGAATCACTGGGAAACATTAGAGCACTCTCTATTGAAATAGCAAAGCAGTTTAGAATCACTGGGCAACATTAGAGCCCTCTCTATTGAAATAGCCAAGCAGTTTAGAATCACTGGGCAACCTTGGAGCACTCTCTATTGAAATAGCAGAGCAGTTTAGAATCACTAGGCAACCTTGGAGCCCTCTCTATTGAAATAGCAAAGCAGTTTAGAATCACTGGGCAACATTAGAGCCCTCTCTATTGAAATAGCAGAGCAGTTTAGAATCACTGGGCAACCTTGGAGCACTCTCTATTGAAATAGCAAAGCAGTTTAGAATCACCGGGCAACCTTGGAGCACTCTCTATTGAAATAGCAAAGCTAACAAAAGTGCAATAAATTATGCAGCCATGTTGAGGTTTGTGGTAGTACTCTGCAGACCACGAGTCAGATACTGAAAACAACCCCCTCACCTGTGATTTTCTGAGACGAGTATATTTCGGACATCTGACTGGTGTACTTCAACTCCTGCTTATTAGCAGTATTAAATACACATTAGCACCTCGGTTATCCTAAGGCTTGGGGCTGACCACTTTAAGGGGGGACAAATAAGAAAGTAAGGTTCTGACCCCAGCTGTAGCCGTGCTGAACTCCTTCAGAAATTCTCCCTTCCACTCTCTTCCACTCCCTTCCAGCTGCAGATAATCATAGTGTTTCCGGATGACTGGGCTGGATAATCGAGGACCTACTGTGTATATATTATAATATGTATATATATATATATATATAAGTATATAATATATATATATATATATATATATGTATAATATGTATATATATATATATATATATATAATATGTATATATATATAATATATATATATAATATGTATATATATATAATATATATATAATATGTATATATATATATAATATGTATATATATATAATATGTATATATATATAAGTATATCTTGGGGAGCACTCCCTATACGATCCGATCAGCCATTTCAAAATGATGGGCTCCAAATAGACACAAAAAGAAAGCTCATATCTCGGCATTTTAAATGGTTGGTTTCGGCGAGTTTTTGATCCAAAACCACTTCCCTGACGTGCCTTGAATCCTTCACTGGCAGCCAAAACAATGTTTAACAATGTTTAAAAACACTTGAAATTCATCTTCAAGGACCTTGTGATATCTGCATAGGTATCATCTACTTCTTCCCAACACAACTTGCACTGTGAATACGTACGTTGTCTGCCATGAGGCTTAGGCAATCAGACTCTATAAGGTGCTTTAGCTTCCATCCAAGGCCTCACATTCATCTCGTAGTGCTGGATGAATGGAAAAAATAGAGTGCAACAAGTCCACTACTTATAACTCAACTACAGGAAGACTAATACAAATTTTGTCCAGCGAGCGACCAATCCATTCCCCCGATTCAATAAAACACAAAAATTGGTAAAGGATTGTCATCACACTAAATACCCTCTGAGCTTAGCTGTGCTGGAGTCGTGGCTTATACTTGTGTGAATACACTGTAGTTAGCATACACTGTAGTTAGCATACACTGTAGTTAGCATGCACTGCACTGTAGTTAGCATGCACTGTAGTTAGCATGCACTGTAGTTAGCATGCACTGTAGTTAGCATGCACTGTAGTTAGCATGCACTGTAGTTAGCATGCACTGTAGTTAGCATGCACTGTAGTTAGCATGCACTGTAGTTAGCATGCACTGTAGTTAGCATGCACTGTAGTTAGCATGCACTGTAGTTAGCATGCACTGTAGTTAGCATGCACTGTAGTTAGCATGCACTGTAGTTAGCATGCACTGTAGTTAGCATGCACTGTAGTTAGCATGCACTGTAGTTAGCATGCACTGTAGTTAGCATGCACTGTAGTTAGCATGCACTGTAGTTAGCATGCACTGTAGTTAGCATGCACTGTAGTTAGCATGCGCTGTAGTTAGCATGCGCTGTAGTTAGCATGCGCTGTAGTTAGCATGCGCTGTAGTCAGCATGCGCTGTAGTCAGCATGCGCTGTAGTCAGCATGCGCTGTAGTCAGCATGCACTGTAGTCAGCATGCACTGTAGTCAGCATGCACTGTAGTCAGCATGCACTGTAGTTAGCATGCACTGTAGTTAGCATGCACTGTAGTCAGCATGCACTGTAGTCAGCATGCACTGTAGTTAGCATGCACTGTAGTTAGCATGCACTGTAGTTAGCATGCACTGTAGTTAGCATGCACTGTAGTTAGCATGCACTGTAGTTAGCATGCACTGTAGTCAGCATGCACTGTAGTTAGCATGCACTGTAGTTAGCATGCACTGTAGTTAGCATGCACTGTAGTTAGCATGCACTGTAGTTAGCATGCACTGTAGTTAGCATGCACTGTAGTTAGCATGCACTGTAGTTAGCATGCACTGTAGTTAGCATGCACTGTAGTTAGCATGCACTGTAGTTAGCATGCACTGTAGTTAGCAGGCACTGTAGTTAGCATGCACTGTAGTTAGCAGCACATAACTTCAACTAAATTGGGTAGCTAACTACCTTGTGATCTGTGTGATTGGTCAGAGTTATCGTGACTAAACTTCTCGAGGGAGGTTGCTTGGTTTAAAACTAACAAACACACAAACAAAGTGACATACATGTACTGAGTAATGAGAAATGGAAGAACAATTGACTTGTGAAGACCACAAACATTTATAGTTACCTTATCTATTGAAATAACGAACACCGATATTATATTGCATCTATATTACAAATTTGGTATTTTAATAGGTAAAGGGTCTCCTATAAATGTTTGTGGTCTGCATGTAAATTCTTGATTCACTTATTTTTTGGCGGGTCAATCTTACATTTCTCCCATTTTTGTTGCAATATGTATATTATATATTAGTGGATTAAAATGAATCTTATATCCATTATGCTAGTAGCTCTTTTGATTCCACTAAGTAAGGAAAAATAATAGTTGTGTTGTGCATAGAGGTAGCATTAGTTTACTAGAGTTAGCATTAGTTTACCAGAGGAAGCGTTAGTTTACCAAAGGTAGCATTAGTTTACCAGAGGTACATTAGTTTACTAGAGTTAGCATTAGTTTACCAGAGGTGTATTAGTTTACCAGAGGTAGCATTAGTTTACAAAGGTAGTAGTATTAGTTTACCAGAGGTAGCATTAGTTTACTAGAGTTAGCATTAGTTTAGCAGAGGAAGCGTTAGTTTACCAGAGGTAGTATTAGTTTACCAGAGGTACATTAGTTTACAAGAGGTAGCATTAGTTTACCAGAGGAAGCATTAGTTTAGCAGAGGTAGCATTAGTTTACTAGAGGTAGCATTAGTTTACTAGAGGTAGCATTAGTTTACCAGAGGTACATTAGTTTAGCAGAGGAAGCATTAGTTTACAAGAGGTAGCATTAGTTTACTAGAGTTAGCATTAGTTTAGCAGAGGAAGCATTAGTTTACCAGAGGTAGCATTAGTTTACCAGAGGAAGCATTAGTTTACCAGAGGTAGCATTAGTTTACCAGAGGAAGCATTAGTTTACCAGAGGTAGCATTAGTTTACCAGAGGTAGCATTAGTTTACTAGAGGTAGCATTAGTTTACCAGAGGAAGCATTAGTTTAGCAGAGGTAGCATTAGTTTACCAGAGGTAGCATTAGTTTACCAGAGGAAGCATTAGTTTACCAGAGGTAGCATTAGTTTACCAGAGGAAGCATTAGTTTACCAGAGGTAGCATTAGTTTACTAGAGGTAGCATTAGTTTACCAGAGGAAGCATTAGTTTAGCAGAGGTAGCATTAGTTTACTAGAGGTAGCATTAGTTTACTAGAGGTAGCATTAGTTTACCAGAGGAAGCATTAGTTTACCAGAGGTAGCATTAGTTTACTAGAGGTAGCATTAGTTTACCAGAGGAAGCATTAGTTTACCAGAGGTAGCATTAGTTTACCAGAGGAAGCATTAGTTTACCAGAGGTAGCATTAGTTTACTAGAGGTAGCATTAGTTTACCAGAGGAAGCATTAGTTTACCAGAGGAAGCATTAGTTTACTAGAGGTAGCATTAGTTTTCCAGAGGTACATTAGTTTAGCAGAGGAAGCATTAGTTTAGCAGAGGTAGCATTAGTTTTCCAGAGGTACATTAGTTTAGCAGAGGAAGCATTAGTTTACAAGAGGTAGCATTAGTTTACTAGAGTTAGCATTAGTTTAGCAGAGGAAGCATTAGTTTACCAGAGGTAGCATTAGTTTACCAGAGGAAGCATTAGTTTAGCAGAGGAAGCATTAGTTTAGCAGAGTTAGCATTAGTTTAGCAGAGGTAGCATTAGTTTACGGTAGAGAAAGATTAGTTTATCAGAGGTAGAATTAGCTTACCATAGTTTACTCGAGTTTACCAGAGGTAGTATTAGGTTACAAGAGGTAGCATTGGTTTACCAGATGTAGAATTAGTTTACCAGAGATAGGATTAGTTTACCAGAGCTGCATGAAGCATTAGTTTACTGGGATTACTTGTGATACTTGTCTGCAAGCGCTTCACTGCTATCAGGTAGGCCAGCAAGCATGAAGCTATCTATATACATCCTTCAAATGTGGTGAAAAGGCTTCTTTACTAATCACAACTAAGCCACCATCCACATCTAGTAAACTAATGGCCATTCTACACCAGTATGCACCATCCACATCTAGTAAACTAATGGCTATTTCTACACCAGTATACAACTAAGCCACCGTCCACATCTAGTAAACTAACGGCCATTCTACACCAGTATACAACTAAGCCACCGTCCACATCTAGTAAACTAACGGCCATTCTACACCAGTATACAACTAAGCCACCATCCATATCTAGTAAACTAACGGCCATTCTACACCAGTATGCAACTAAGCCACCATCCACATCTAGTAAACTAACGGCCATTCTACATCAGTATACAACTAAGCCACCATCCACATCTAGTAAACTAATGGCCATTCTACACCAGTATACAACTAAGTCTTCATCCACATCTAGTAAACTAATAGCCATTCCACACCAGTATACAACTAAGCCACCGTCCACATCTAGTAAACTAACGGCCATTCTACACCAGTATACAACTAAGCCACCATCCACATCTAGTAAACTAATGGCTATTTCTACATCAGTAACTAAGCCACCATCCATATCTAGTAAACTAACGGCCATTCTACACCAGTATGCAACTAAGCCACCATCCACATCTAGTAAACTAACGGCCATTCTATACCAGTATACAACTAAGCCACCATCCACATCTAGTAAACTAATGGTCATTCTACACCAATATGCAACTAAGCCTTCATCCAGTAAACTAATGGTCATTCTACATCAGTAACTAAGCCACCATCCACATCTAGTAAACTAATGATCATTCTCGTATGTATTTAATATTTACTTACTGAATTAATTAATTAATTTATTTATTGAGCTGACCCTGCATTCCTGTCATATTGAGATTCCTGTGACATATTATATTAAATTGTGATTCCCTGCTAAGGTACAGTACGTGCACACATGATGCATGCACTAATGGCAGTACACAGAGTTAACTGTTGGTAAAGTGCATGCTTTGTCAAATATCGCTGTAGGTGATAGTTACGAATAAAGAAGAATCTGCCTGAAAAGAGCGATGCTTGCCTCAGAGACTGAGGAAGAAAGATGGAGTGTAAGAAACGAGAAGGATAGAGCTAGAAAAGGTGCAGATGAACGTAAGACTTGCTCCAGCTAAGGAAGGAGCAATGTTAGTCCTCTATGTAAAGCATTAGCTAGATCCATTCTTGTTGATTACTTCTCATGGAGGCTCAGCAGTCCTTGCCCCAGCTAGGACGAGTGCCAGGAAGGTGCAGCCGAACACGAGAGTGCTTGTTGGATATTTGTAAGGAACATAAGAATGAAGAGAATTTTTGGCTGATTCCCATAATTACATCATCAAGATGACATCATTAATGAAGTACAATGCATTAGGCCTTCAGCTGGGTTGGGACCAGGACAATGGCTGGCTTTTAAAATCAATATTTATATATATATATATACAGGGTTTCATTTAGAAAATTGTCCAAGGGAGGGGGGGGGGGGGGGGGGGGGGGGGCAACTGGAGGAATCTGGATATTAAGGGGGGGGCATGATGGTTAACTCTTTCACTGCCCCAACACCTTTTAAAAAAAAAAAAAAAAAATATTTTTGAATTTCATAACTTTTTTTATAACCATTAAATTTTGAAACAAAGCATATCATTCGATTGCAAATTGAAAGAGCTATAACTTGGTATATGAATCAGCTCTATTGAAACAGGCAAACAAAAGTTACGAATTTTTATGTCTACAACAGTTTAAAAAAAGTCACTAACAACAGAGATCCATCCAGGATCGACTTTTTTCGTCTACTCCGTAGGATTTTGATTGATAGCGAGTCTGCAGTAGATGGCTCTGCAGCTTTCCACCGAAGAAGAGCCTCCAGAAGCTATCGGGACGGTCACAGTCAAGTAAAGTCATCATTGTCCAAAAAATTAATATATTTTTGTTGCCGTGACCAGTTCGGAATCACGTGCTACCTGGAATTTTTCTTTGGTTGTATTTTTAACGTTTAGAGCTATCTTTCGCGCACCCCCTGGTAAAAACATTAAATCTATAGCTTGATCACATAATTTGTCATTAATGTTTACGCGAGCGATGTCGAGTTTGCGCCTGTAGGCGCTTATGGCGGTGAAACGGTTAAAGATGTGACAAAGTTTCTAATGAATTTTAATAATACAATTTCCAAGGTGGGGCAAAAAAGTTCCAAGGGAGCTGCCCCCCCCCCCTAAATGAAACCCTGTATATATTATATATATATATATATATATATATAAATGAGGGGGAAATAATTCGTGAGTTTTGCCCCTCAGGCTGTGACTGCTTTTCTGTCCACCTCCTCACTTTGGCTTGCCAAATAATGCACTGCATTCTTCACTGGCTCATTTTATTGGTGCGAAGTAAGCCCTCAGGGGGGAGGGGAGTTGGATGGACAACTGGTATTGCACGCATGGCTATCTGCACCATTTTTTTTTGCCACCCATAAAAAATGTAAACGGGTCACCCGCCCTAAATAATGCGGGATTACATAAATCGGGAATGGTTGTCATGGTGAAGAGATCTATAGAGTGGACACCCAGAGATTCTAATCTGGCCTGGCTGCACGGTTTTTATAGCTTATATAATCCCTTACCGGATAGCCAAATAAGCCCACCAGAAATAAGACAAATAACAAACCAAGACCCCAATGGACCCCCGCAAGCTACCCCATCCCCTCCCAATGGACCCGCCGCAAGCTACCCCCTCCCCTCCCAATGGACCCCCCGCAAGCTACCCCTTCCCCTCCCAATAGACCCCCGCAAGCTACCCCTCCCCTCCCAATAGACCCCCGCAAGCTACCCCTCCCCTCCCAATAGACCCCCGCAAGCTACCCCTCCCCTCCGAATAGACCCCCGCAAGCTACCCCCTCCCCTCCCAATGGACCCCCCGCAAGCTACCCCTTCCCCTCCCAATAGACCCCCGCAAGCTACCCCTCCCCTCCCAATAGACCCCCGCAAGCTACCCCTCCCCTCCCAATAGACCCCCGCAAGCTACCCCTCCCCTCCGAATAGACCCCCGCAAGCTACCCCCTCCCCTCCCAATAGACCCCCGCAAGCTACCCCCTCCCCTCCCAATGGACCCCTCGCAAGCTACCCCTTCCCCTCCCAATAGACCCCCGCAAGCAACCCCCTCCCCTCCCAATGGACCCCCCGCAAGCTACCCCTCCCCTCCCAATAGACCCCCGCAAGCTACCCCCTCCCCTCCCAATAGACCCCCGCAAGCTACCCCCTCCCCTCCCAATAGACCCCCGCAAGCTACCCCTTCCCCTCCCAATAGACCCCCGCAAGCTACCCCTCCCCTCCCAATAGACCCCTGCAAGCTACCCCTCCCCTCCCAATAGACCCCCGCAAGCTACCCCCTCCCCTCCCAATAGACCCCCGCAAGCTACCCCTTCCCCTCCCAATAGACCCCCGCAAGCTACCCCCTCCCCTCCCAATGGACCCCCCGCAAGCTACCCCTCCCCTCCCAATAGACCCCCGCAAGCTACCCCCTCCCCTCCCAATAGACCCCCGCAAGCTACTCCTCCCCTCCCAATAGACCCCCGCAAGCTACCCCCTCCCCTCCCAATGGACCCCCCGCAAGCTACCCCTCCCCTCCCAATAGACCCCCGCAAGCTACCCCCTCCCCTCCCAATAGACCCCCGCAAGCTACCCCCTCCCCTCCCAATGGACCCCTGAAAGCTACCCCCTCCCCTCCCAATAGACCCCCGCAGGCTACCCCCTCCCCTCCCAATGGACCCATGCAAGCTACCCCCTCCCCTCCCAATAGACTCCCGCAAGCTACCCCCGCAAGCTACCTGACCCCCGACAAGCTATCCCCACCCTCCAATAGAACCCCGTTACCTCCCAATGATAAATTTGCTGCAAGGTGAGAATGTGCTGCATGGCTGACAGGAAATGCTGATAGAGCTAGTTACTTGCTCATCAACAGCTCCGGCCTTCACCCACTCACCACTCAATGTCTTGCATGTATTACAATAAGCAGTGCATCGGCCTCACTTATCACAGAACGGAGACAGCATTTTCTCCGTGTGTGGACAGCCCTTTTGTAGAGATGGAGAAAGCTCTTCTTATCCCCTTTCTGGTTGGCTTAGCTCTTTGATGGAAGTCCATAGCTTGGGACCATTCCTCAGCTCTAGTTCCCACTGCACCAGTGCCACCAGTAGCTTGGTTTCCACTGCACCAGTGCCACCAGTAGCTTGGTTTCCACTGCACCAGTGCTACCAGTAGCTTGGTTTCCACTGCACCAGTGCCACCAGTAGCTTGGTTTCCACTGCACCAGTGCCACCAGTAGCTTGGTTTCCACTGCACCAGTGCCACCAGTAGCTTGGTTTCCACTGCACCAGTGCCACCAGTAGCTTGGTTTCCACTGCACCAGTGCCACCAGTAGCTTGGTTTCCACTGCACCAGTGCCACCAGTAGCTTGGTTTCCACTGCACCAGTGCCACCAGTAGCTTGGTTTCCACTGCACCAGTGCCACCAGTAGCTTGGTTTCCACTGCACCAGTGCCACCAGTAGCTTGGTTTCCACTGCACCAGTGCCACCAGTAGCTTGGTTTCCACTGCACCAGTGCCACCAGTAGCTTGGTTTCCACTGCACCAGTGCCACCAGTAGCTTGGTTTCCACTGCACCAGTGCCACCAGTAGCTTGGTTTCCACTGCACCGGTAGCTTGGTTTCCACTGCACCAGTGCCACCAGTAGCTTGGTTTCCACTGCACCAGTGCCACCAGTAGCTTGGTTTCCACTGCACCAGTGCCACCAGTAGCTTGGTTTCCACTGCACCAGTGCCACCAGTAGCTTGGTTTCCACTGCACCAGTGCCACCAGTAGCTTGGTTGGTTTCCACTGCACCCAGTGCCACCAGTAGCTTGGCCAGTAGCTTGGTTTCCACTGCCACCAGTAGCTTGGGCACACTACATTGGAATGCAAGTGTCTGGGCGTGTTGCATTCCATACCACAAGCTTCCTGTTCTTCCAGGGTGATCCCATCTCGCCATTTTCCATCATTCCGGAAAGGACTGGATCGTTCCCGAAAGGGATTCCGACAGATGTGAAGGCTATGAATGATTAGTGGTGACTCTCACTGCGCCCGCGTCTGCCTCCTTGTGTGCCCGTGCTTTATAGTGATTGCAGTTGTGTGGTGACCAAGGATTGAGCCCAAACAGAGACCAATGCTGATGCAGGACCAGTAACAAAAACTACCCAACACATCCACACTTGCTGGCAATGCATCCGCACTCGCTGGCTACATGTTTCACTCACCAAATTCATGAATCGTGGCATCATCCATCTGAGGGTTTGGGAAGGGTCTTCACCTGTGCACCTGTCTCCGTAGCAGAAGAGGGACTTTGCCATGGCCGGCATCCCAGGACCTCTGGGGAGTGGGCCACTTTACCTAGGACCTCTGATGGTGGGACGCTGACCTCTGAGGGTGGGCCGCTGGTCCCATGACCTCTGAGGGTGGGGACACTGATCCCATGTCCTCTGAAGGAGGGCTGCTGTACCATAGGTGGTGGGCTACTGCGGGGAGAGCGAAAGCAGCAGGATGGTAACGAGTGAAGCTGATTCGGGAGAATGCAGTGGACAAGGTCAGAGGAGGCAAGAAAGGCTAACTATACTGCAGACAGGAAACCACACCCACCCTCACCGAAGAGTACATGCTTGCATCCATGCTGGGTCGTCATCATCAAAGTTGATATTTGTTGTCACTGTTATCAATAGACTTATCATTGCCACCGAGGCTGATGAGAGGAAGATAGGACTGCTCTGAGGCTGATGAGAGGAAGATAGGGCATGCTCTGAGGCTGATGAGAGGAAGATAGGGCATGTTCTGAGGCTGATGGAGGATAGGGCCATGCTCTGAGGCTGATGAGAGGAAGATAGGACATGTTCTGAGGATATTTTGGAGCTTAGGACTAGCTAAGGAGTTGTGAAGAAGAACAGTATCATGTTGCCCATTATACTGAGGGAGTTGATCTTTTCTTGGAGAACTGCTGAATAGATTCCGTGTTTCCAAGCAGATAACTGATAACTCTGATGATCAATTACCCATGACCTGAGGTGAAATTCACTATATATACATTATACTAACAAGAATACCTGCCCTGCAGCAGAATAAACACACACCCTCCCCAATTGACTTGATCTACAACCCTGCACTTCAGTGCAGATCCTGTATACCTTGTTAGGCCATGTGGGCCTGTTTCAAAGCTTTGGGTAGGCCATTAGGGTATGTTTCTAAGCTTTGGGTAGGCCATTTGGGCCTGTTTCAAAGCTTTAGAGCTGTCATGGCCAGGGTGGGTGGACCTATAGGACCCAAATCAGGTCCAAAACCTTCCTGGTGTCAACATGTTTCTAATTGTGTGTGCCATGACTGGGCAGGCCCAAAGTATCGTGTTTGGATACCGGTGGACATCTAATGCTTTTGTATCCTTCACCAACGTTCAATATTCGGTGATTGGATGTACTGTCCATAAGTTGACTCCGGGGTGTATTTTGAGCTAACCCCCTACCCCTCTCCCTAAGTTGACCCGGCACTTCCTATTACACAAAGCTTTAGGGTCATGGGTGCCGGAGATGGTTTCACCCCCTCCCTAATTAACATTGATCCACAACACTGCACTTCAGTGTGGCCCTGTATCTGCCATAGTTGGGCTGTTTTAAAGCTTAGGGGTAGGGAGCATGGCTGCTCAAAGCTGGGTGCATGCGTGGGTTGACCCAAAGACAGATGTGTTTATACCCCCCCCCCCCCCCCCCCCCCCCCCCCCCCCCCCCCACACACACACAGTCGGGTGGGCACTTTCATCATCTATATCAGGGTTTCATTTAGAAAATTGTCCAAGTGGGGCCAACTCGAGGAATCTGGATATTAAGGGGGGGGGGGGGGGGGGGGGGGGGTATGATGTTAAAGATGGGACAAAGTTTCTACTAATACAATTTCCAAGGGGGGGCATAAAGGTTCCAAGGGCAGCCACCCCTGGCACCCCCTAAATGAAACCCTGTAATATATATATAACTAGAGCCACACACCTGGCATTTCCTGGAAAACATACGGAAGTGATGGGAGTATTGATCACAGATGCCCTGTTGGTTTAGCTAGTGTGGCTGGCTGGTCGATGCCACACCAGCTTGGAAGCAGGACAGTTGCCTAGTACTGTAAGCAGGGGCTGTCAGCTGCACCCAGTAGCTAGGCTCCCTGTGAAGCAGTATAGGCACCTCACCTGGTATGGCTACTCATTTTTGCTGGTTTGTGGAACTCTTTGACGACGAGGTCCTCATCATTTCAAAATCGTGGTGTTCTACAATAGAGTAGGCTAGAAGCAGCCTAGCTAGAAAACTGCTTGCATTAGGTGAGGTCTAATGTATAGCAAACTGCTTGCATTAGGTGAGGTCTAATGTATAGCAAACTGCTTGCATTAGGTGAGGTCTAATGTATAGCAAACTACTTGCATTAGGTGAGGTCTAATGTATAGCAAACTACTTGCATTAGGTGAGGTCTAATGTATAGCAAACTACTTGCATTAGGTGAGGTCTAATGTATAGCAAACTACTTGCATTAGGTGAGGTCTAATGTATAGCAAACTACTTGCATTAGGTGAGGTCTAATGTATAGCAAACTGCTTGCATTAGGTGAGGTCTAATGTATAGCAAACTGCTTGCATTAGGTGAGGTCTAATGTATAGCAAACTACTTGCATTAGGTGAGGTCTAATGTATAGCAAACTACTTGCATTAGGTGAGGTCTAATGTATAGCAAACTGCTTGCATTAGGTGAGGTCTAATGTACAGCTAGCATAGTTAGTTGGAAATGGTGCCATGTTGCGCTATTTGAGTGCTATTCGGGAACTTGTAAAGTGCATGCACAGGTACGTATATCCCTGAACAAAGTGGCCGACGTTGCTAAGTGCTGTGCCGTTCGATGTTGTTTGCACCCCAGGTGGAATCCCTATTACATGCCCATGCCCTTCCTTCCCTAATGAGTTCCTTTGATCCTTGCAACCAAAGCTTCCTCTGGAATGTCAATCAACCATCACAGATCCTCTTATGTATACAAGACAAGGTAGGACTACTCATGATGCTAGGCATGGAGTGGCGAGCGAAGGAAGAGAGCTAGAGCATGTTGATGGACCAGTAACTACGTTCATTGTCTGTCCTTGTCAGCCATGCAGCTCATTCTCACCTGCCTGTGTAGTTATTTATTTTTCTTGGGGGTTGGGGTGTTGGAGATTGGGGGGTGGGGGGGGGGGGTGGGGTTGCAGGGGTCTTGGTTTGTTTGTCCTATTTCAGGCCGGCTTGTCCTGCTATCTGGTAAGGGGATTAACTATTAACCATGCAGTCTGTTCTCACTTGTGGTATTATTATTTGAGTTGTGTAACAGTTGACCTCTGAACTTCAATATGAAATAGAAGGTTTTGACCCAAGAGCCTTCGTCAGCTGGACCCAAGAGCCTTCCTCAGCTGGCCTCAGAGCCTTCGTCAGCTGCAATAGTGAATGTTTGATACAAGCTTGAATATGCGAGCCAATGTGCAGGGTTCAAGGTTGATGAGGGATAGTGCCTGTGGTGGTCATTAAAGGGTATCTGAGGTCAGGGTCCATCTTTTAGTAGGAGATGGGGTTGGTCAGACTCGGTGCTGCTACTCCTTGAGATGTCCTGCCAGGCCTAGTGCTGGCCCTCCTTGAGGTTTCCTGCCAGGCCTAGTGCTGGCCCTCATTGAGATGTCCTGCCAGGCCTAGTGCTGGCCCTCCTTGAGGTGTCCTGCCAGGCCTAGTGCTGGCCCTCCTTGAGATGTCCTGCCAGGCCTAGTGCTCCCTCCTTGAGATGTCCTGCCAGGCCTAGTGCTGGCCCTCCTTGAGGTGTCCTGCCAGGCCTAGTGCTGGCCCTCCTTGAGATGTCCTGCCAGGCCTAGTGCTGGCCCTCCTTGAGGTGTCCTGCCAGGCCCTCCTTGAGATGTCCTGCCAGGCCTAGTGCTCCCTCCTTGAGATGTACTGCCAGGCCTAGTGCTGGCCCTCCTTGAGATGTCCTGCCAGACCTAGTGCTGGACCTCCTTGAGGTGTCCTGCCAGGCCTAGTGCTGGCCCTCCTTGAGGTGTCCTGCCAGGCCTAGTGCTCCCTCCTTGAGATGTCCTGCCAGGCCTAGTGCTCCCTCCTTGAGATGTCCTGCCAGGCCTAGTGCTGGCCCTCCTTGAGGTTTCCTGCCAGGCCTAGTGCTGGCCCTCATTGAGATGTCCTGCCAGGCCTAGTGCTGGCCCTCCTTGAGGTGTCCTGCCAGGCCTAGTGCTGGCCCTCCTTGAGATGTCCTGCCAGGCCTAGTGCTCCCTCCTTGAGATGTCCTGCCAGGCCTAGTGCTGGCCCTCCTTGAGGTGTCCTGCCAGGCCTAGTGCTGGCCCTCCTTGAGATGTCCTGCCAGGCCTAGTGCTGGCCCTCCTTGAGGTGTCCTGCCAGGCCCTCCTTGAGATGTCCTGCCAGGCCTAGTGCTCCCTCCTTGAGATGTACTGCCAGGCCTAGTGCTGGCCCTCCTTGAGGTGTCCTGCCAGGCCTAGTGCTGGCCCTCCTTGAGGTGTCCTGCCAGGCCTAGTGCTCCCTCCTTGAGATGTCCTGCCAGGCCTAGTGCTCCCTCCTTGAGATGTCCTGCCAGGCCTAGTGCTGGCCCTCCTTGAGGTGTCCTGCCAGGCCTAGTGCTGGCCCTCCTTGAGATGTCCTGCCAGGCCTAGTGCTCCCTCCTTGAGATGTCCTGCCAGGCCTAGTGCTCCCTCCTTGAGATGTCCTGCCAGGCCTAGTGCTGGCCCTCCTTGAGGTGTCCTGCCAGGCCTAGTGCTCCCTCCTTGAGATGTCCTGCCAGGCCTAGTGCTCCCTCCTTGAGATGTCCTGCCAGGCCTAGTGCTCCCTCCTTGAGATGTCCTGCCAGGCCTAGTGCTCCCTCCTTGAGATGTCCTGCCAGGCCTAGTGCTGGCCCTCCTTGAGATGTCCTGCCAGACCTAGTGCTGGACCTCCTTGAGGTGTCCTGCCAGGCCTAGTGCTCCCTCCTTGAGATGTCCTGCCAGGCCTAGTGCTGGCCCTCCTTGAGGTGTCCTGCCAGGCCTAGTGCTCCCTCCTTGAGATGTCCTGCCAGGCCTAGTGTAGAGGTGTCCTGCCAGGCATAGTGCTGGCCCTCCTAGAGGTTTCCTGGGCCCTCATTGAGATGTCCTTCCAGGCCTAGTGCTGGCCCTCCTTGAGGTGTCCTGCCAGGCCTAGTGCTGGCATCCTAGAGATTTCCTGGGCCAGTGCTGGCACTCCTAGAGGTTTCCTGCCAGGCCTAGTGCTGGCACTCCTAGAGGTGCCGAGGCCCAGGGCTGGCACTCCTAGAGGTGCCCAGGCCCAGTGCTGGCACTCCTAGAGGTGTCCAGGCCCAGTGCTGGCATTCCTAGATGTGCCCAGGCCCAGTGCTGGCACTCCTAGAGGTGTCCAGGCCCAGTGCTGGCACACCTAGAGGTGCCCAGGCCCAGTGTTGGCACTCCTAGAGGTGCCAGGCCCAGTACTGGCACTCCCAGAGGTTTCCTGGGCCAGTGCTGGCACTCCTACACGTCCAGTGTTTGAGTATATTGCTAGTTTATTTTCATGTAACTTCCTCATATTGAAAGTGAAATTTCATGACTTTTATAACGCTGCGTCAGTCTGCTGGGTATGTAGCAGTAAGAGATCCAGTATTTCATGCGATTGGTTAATTTTTAAACAATTTGTGTGTGACTGATATCCGAGCGTGTGAATACATGTCTATCCATGTGCGGTGGCCAATCGGTTTAGTGCCCTTCCGTGAGTACAGTACCTATACATTTGCTGTGCCTAGGAGGCCTTCGTTGAGCACTTCACAATGCAAGCATGGATGAACTTTAAACTTTTCCCCCCCCTGGCCACATGCGTACCAAATTGAAGGCAAGTGAATGTCTGAGGTGATGGCAGAGGTAGGAAGTGGAGTAGTTTCATTATGTCAGCTTTGGTAGGCAGGATGGCTGCGAACAAGTGTGCTCAGAGAGGAAAAGAAGAAGTATTTCTCTGACTGCAAATGTTATTCCTTTGTATCGAGTCCAGCCTGCGCAAGAACATTCACTCTATTTAAAGCACACTTAATATAATCGTTGGTTATTGGGTGCACGAGGGTTATTAAGAGCCAGTTTCCTTGTCGGGACTGGTGTGAAATGGCCGAACTAAGTAGCCTGTTTGCACGGTCTCTCTCAGCATCCCTTGGTGGGGAGGGCTTCAGTGTGTGTGGCCCATGGTTTGACATCGTAGGCCAGCAGTAAAGATGGAGTCATCTCCTCAGATCAACAAGTCACAGGGAAGTCTGCCGCTTGTAGCAGGGAAGGAAACACACTGCCCCCCCTCCTGAGGACTGCTTCACAACCAGGTCCTGAGGCAGTTCCCCGTGTCCTGGCTGTGTCCTGGCTATGGCCCTGTGTCCTGGGTGTGTCCTGGCTGTGGCCCCGTGTCCTAGCTGTGGCACATTGTCCTGAATATGTCCTGGCTGTGGCCCTGTGTCCTGGCTGTGTCCTGGCTGTGGCCTTGTTTCCTGGCTGTGTCCTGGCTGTGACCCTGTCTCCTGGCTGTGGCCCCATGTCCTGGCTGTGGCCCATTTCCTCGCTGTGGCCCTGTGTCCTGGCTGTGTCCTGGCTGTGTCCTTGTTTCCTGGCTGTGTCCTGGCTGTGACCCTGTCTCCTGGCTGTGGCCCCATGTCCTGGCTGTGGCCCATTTCCTCGCTGTGGCCCTGTGTCCTGGCTGTGGCCCCATGTCCTGGCTGTGGCCCCATGTCCTGGCTGTGTCCCCATGTCCTGGCTGTGGCCCCGTGTCCTGGCTGTTGCCCTGTGTCCTGGCTGTTCCCATTTCCTGGCTGTGGCTCTGTGTCCTGGCTGTGGCCCCGTGTCCTGGCTGTGCCCCCATGTCCTGGCTGTTGCCCTGTATCCTGGCTGCGGCCCTGTGTCCTGGCTGTTGCCCCGTGTCCTGGCTGTGGCCCCATGTCCTAGGTGTGGCCCAGTGTCCTGGCTGTGGCCCCATGTCCTGGCTGTGCCCCCATGTCCTGGCTGTGCCCCCATGTCCTGGCTGTGCCCCCGTGTCCTGGATGTGGCCCATATTGCCTGTGGCCCCATTGTCTGAAGCAACTCTCTCAATAGACTTCTCAAAACCCAAAGCAGTGCAGCTGAGCATCTGTGAGCTCTTAAGATCGGCAAAGAGGCATACACTTTGATAGTGTTGTAAATCCCATGCTTCAAATGGTTGGCTCTGATTGACTCTGCTAAGATTCTGGAAAGTATCATGAAAATTGGGCTTCTCTCATCAGACTCTTCTTTTCCCCGTAAACTCCACCCAAAGTTATTAGTCTCGTGAGACGTGTGTGTGTCTCAGTGTGTTAATCAAGTGTGGCAACAACAACTTGTGTGTGTCTCAGTGTGTTAATCAAGTGTGGTAACAACAACTTGTGTGTGTCTCAGTGTGTTAATCAAGTGTGGCAACAACAACTTGTGTGTGTCTCAGTGTGTTAATCAAGTGTGGTAACAACAACTTGTGTGTGTCTCAGTGTGTTAATCAAGTGTGGCAACAACAACTTGTGTGTGTCTCAGTGTGTTAATCAAGTGTGGCAACAACAACTTGTGTGTGTCTCAGTGTGTTAATCAAGTGTGGCAACAACAACTTGTGTGTGTCTCAGTGTGTTAATCAAGTGTGGTAACAACAACTTGTGTGTGTCTCAGTGTGTTAATCAAGTGTGGCAACAACAACTTGTGTGTGTCTCAGTGTGTTAATCAAGTGTGGCAACAACAACTTGTGTGTGTCTCAGTGTGTTAATCAAGTGTGGCAACAACAACTTGTGTGTGTCTCAGTGTGTTAATCAAGTGTGGCAGCAACAACTTGTGTGTGTCTCAGTGTGTTAATCAAGTGTGGCAACAACAACTTGTGTGTGTCTCAGTGTGTTAATCAAGTGTGGCAGCAACAACTTGTGTGTGTCTCAGTGTGTTAATCAAGTGTGGTAACAACAACTTGTGTGTGTCTCAGTGTGTTAATCAAGTGTGGCAACAACAACTTGTGTGTGTCTCAGTGTGTTAATCAAGTGTGGCAACAACAACTTGTGTGTGTCTCAGTGTGTTAATCAAGTGTGGCAACAACAACTTGTGTGTGTCTCAGTGTGTTAATCAAGTGTGGCAACAACAACTTGTGTGTGTCTCGGTGTGTTAATCAAGTGTGGTAACAACAACTTG
Organism: Cladorhizidae sp. MBARI D1340-BT2; assembly: GCA_028752905.1. NCBI lineage: Eukaryota > Metazoa > Porifera > Demospongiae > Poecilosclerida > Cladorhizidae > Cladorhizidae sp. MBARI D1340-BT2. Next base: position 3,452,950 of record JAQNBH010000018.1, on the reverse strand, counting down.
TGTGTGTCTCAGTGTGTTAATCAAGTGTGGTAACAACAACTTGTGTGTCTCAGTGTGTTAATCAAGTGTGGTAACAACAACTTGTGTGTGTCTCAGTGTGTTAATCAAGTGTGGCAACAACAACTTGTGTGTGTCTCAGTGTGTTAATCAAGTGTGGTAACAACAACTTGTGTGTCTCAGTGTGTTAATCAAGTGTGGTAACAACAACTTGTGTGTCTCAGTGTGTTAATCAAGTGTGGTAACAACAACTTGTGTGTGTCTCAGTGTGTTAATCAAGTGTGGTAACAACAACTTGTGTGTCTCAGTGTGTTAATCAAGTGTGGCAACAATAACTTGTGTGTGTCTCAGTGTGTTAATCAAGTGTGGCAACAACAACTTGTGTGTGTCTCAGTGTGTTAATCAAGTGTGGTAACAACAACTTGTGTGTCTCAGTGTGTTAATCAAGTGTGGTAACAACAACTTGTGTGTCTCAGTGTGTTAATCAAGTGTGGCAACAACAACTTGTGTGTGTCTCAGTGTGTTAATCAAGTGTGGTAACAACAACTTGTGTGTGTCTCAGTGTGTTAATCAAGTGTGGCAACAACAACTGGTGTGTGTCTCAGTGTGTTAATCAAGTGTGGTAACAACAACTTGTGTGTCTCAGTGTGTTAATCAAGTGTGGTAACAACAACTTGTGTGTGTCTTAGTGTGTTAATCAAGTGTGGTAACAACAACGTGTGTGTGTCTCAGTGTGTTAATCAAGTGTTGTAACAACAACTTGTGTGTGTCTCAGTGTGTTAATCAAGTGTGGCAACAACAACTTGTGTGTGTCTCAGTGTGTTAAATCAAGTGTGGCAGCAACAACTTGTGTGTGTCTCAGTGTGTTAATCAAGTGTGGCAACAACAACTTGTGTGTGTCTCAGTGTGTTAATCAAGTGTGGCAACAACAACTGGTGTGTGTCTCAGTGTGTTAATCAAGTGTGGCAGCAACAACTTGTGTGTGTGTCTCAGTGTGTTAATCAAGTGTGGCAGCAACAACTTGTGTGTGTCTCAGTGTGTTAATCAAGTGTGGCAACAACAACTTGTGTGTGTCTCAGTGTGTTAATCAAGTGTTGTAACAACAACTTGTGTGTGTCTCAGTGTGTTAATCAAGTGTGGTAACAACAACTTGTGTGTGTCTCATTGTGTTAATCAAGTGTGGTAACAACAACTTGTGTGTGTCTCAGTGTGTTAATCAAGTGTGGCAACAACAACTTGTGTGTGTCTCATTGTGTTAATCAAGTGTGGTAACAACAACTTGTGTGTGTCTCAGTGTGTTAATCAAGTGTGGCAACAACAACTTGTGTGTGTCTCAGTGTGTTAATCAAGTGTGGTAACAACAACTTGTGTGTGTCTCAGTGTGTTAATCAAGTGTGGCAACAACAACTGGTGTGTCTCAGTGTGTTAATCAAGTGTGGCAACAACCACTGGTGTTGTTTTCTTCAGACATGGCGCTGCCCCTGTGGAGGAGGAGAGAGAGGAGCATCATCAGGAAAGTTCAGTCTTCCATGGGACTGGGTTCAAGCTTGGAGACAAAGAGGGACCTAGCCAGTCTGTCCGAGCAAGCAATGCCCCTTCCACTCAGCTGCAACGAGTGAGCCTATGAGGTCACCTCAAATTCATCATACATGCACACAGTCATACATGTACACTCACTCTGTAGGGACGGAGACCTTCAAGGGGTTAATATTTGTGCTTTACACGGTTAAAATCAAAGCTACAAATTTGTGCAATGAAGAGCAGGAGAGGAGGGTGTGGTCTCCTCTAAGGCTACACAATTTATGAATATTCTCCCTGCATGGTATTCCTGTTTGATAGCATCTGCAAATATTTAATCTCTCATAAATGTGACTGGACATATATATAGACATATATACAATATATATATACACAATACATATATACAGTACATATATATACAATACATATAAGTATGTGCAGTACATATATATGCAGTACATATATATGCAGTACATATATATGCAGTACATATATACAGTACATATATACAGTACTTATATATAGTACATACTATATATATACAGTATCTATATAGTACATATATACAGTACTTATATACAGTACATATATATGCAGTACATATATATACAGTACATATAATTATGTGCAGTACATATATTATATATGCAGTACATATATATGCAGTACATATATACAGTACATATATATGCAGTACATATATACAGTACATATATATAAGTACATATAATTATGTGCAGTACATATATATGCAGTACATATATATGCAGTACATATATGCAGTACATATATATGCAGTACATATATGCAGTACATATATATGCAGTACATATATACAGTACATATATACAGTACATATATATGCAGTACATATATACAGTACATATATGCAGTACATATATGCAATACATATATACAGTACTTATATACAGTACATACAAAATATATAGTACTTATATACAGTGCATATGTATGTATGTATAGATACATGCCATTCATAGTAGAAATGAACTCTCTGCTGGCTACATGAGGAGTGGGGGGGGGGGGACGAGGTGCTTGATTTGTGGAGATTTTGTTTTAGAGCATTTCACAATAGGGTAGATGCCAGTACACACACACACGCACACACACACACCATTCATAGCCATGATATTTTAGCTGTGATGTAAGTGTATGCCATTGCCTGGTTGAACTCTCTCCTCTCACCTTCCTGCTGTACTCTGTGCTGACTGGCTGTGGTTAGAGACGATATGTACTAAATCTGTGGAAGGACGGCTTCTCTATAGACAGTGGCCCCCTTAGGAATGGAGAAACTGAAGAAGATAAAGAGTTCATCGAGTCTGTCCGCAGAGGGTAAGTGTAACTAGAAGAGATGGTGCTATGAGATGTAATCTCGTGTCATGCAGATATCCTAGTGTCCACATGGAACTCTCAAGCTACCTCAACACAGTGTGATATTAATGGAGGCAGCTTTAACTTGCCTTAATCTGACATTAACCCTATCACCTTTGCAAGTGCCAATGTGACCTCCTTTTAAAACATTCATAGAACACTAAATGAAGTTAATTAGAAACCTTTCTTATTTAGCCACCAAGTAATATCTAGCTCATAGACTAGTCCGCCTCTGGGATTTGGGTCTGATCAGGGCATATACGAGTGATTTCTATATAGCCATAATAATAATAGTAATAGTAGCAGTTGAAGTAGTAACAAGTATATATATATGGGTATCCAAGATAGCTGAGCTATTTGGTCAGGTTTGTGGAGGGGTCTAGCTTTAGTATTAGCTTGTTAGTGTCCAAGATAGCTGAGCTATTTGGTCAGGTTTGTGGAGAGGTCTAGCTTTAGTATTAGCTTGTTAGTGTCCAAGATAGCTGAGCTATTTGGTCAGGTTTATGGAGGAGTCTAGCTTTAGTATTAGCTTGTTAGTGTCCAAGATAGTTGAGCAGGTTTGTGGAGGAGTGTAGCTATAGCATTAGCTTGTTAGTGTCCAAGATAGCTGAACTATTTGGTCAGGTTTGTGGAGGGGTCTAGCTATTTAAGTAGCTGAGTTATTTGGTCGGGTTTGTGGAGGAGTCTAGCTGTTGTTAAGCGGCCAAGATTGCTGAGCTATTTGGTCAGGTTTAAAAGTAGATAATGTACATGTATTGTGGTCTGTGTTTCCTCCAGGAGATCCATTTAACATTAGCAATTAGACAAAGATAAATCCACTATAGTAATCATCAACTCATAATCAATTAGCAGCACTTGGCTCTTGGCAGCAATAGATAGTAATTAGTTCAATAACTTTTTTTCTGTCCTGCAACATGTCCAGATTTGCCTGTAAAGAAAAGAATGTCATCTAGCATAAGCGAGTGTCATTAGAGTTGTTGACAAACTCTCTATTATACATGCCATCTAGCACAAGCGAGTGTTATTAGAGTTGTTGACAAACTCTCTATATTATACATGCCCTAGCACAAGCGAGTGTAATTAGAGTTGTTGACAAACTCTCTATATTATACATGCCCTAGCACAAGCGAGTGTCATTAGAGTTGTTGACAAACTCTCTATATTATACATGCCCTAGCACAAGCGAGTGTCATTAGAGTCGTTGACAAACTCTCTATATTATACATGCCCTAGCACAAGCGAGTGTCATTAGAGTTGTTGACAAACTCTCTATATTATACATGCCCTAGCACAAGTGAGTGTCATTAGAGTTGTTGACAAACTCTCTATATTATACATGCCCTAGCACAAGTGAGTGTCATTAGAGTTGTTGACAAACTCTCTATATTATACATGCCCTAGCACAAGTGAGTGTCATTAGAGTTGTTGACAAACTCTCTATATTATACATGCCCTAGCACAAGTGAGTGTCATTAGAGTTGTTGACAAACTCTCTATATTATACATGCCCTAGCACAAGTGAGTGTCATTAGAGTTGTTGACAAACTCTCTATATTATACATGCCCTAGCACAAGTGAGTGTCATTAGAGTTGTTGACAAACTCTCTATATTATACATGCCCTAGCACAAGTGAGTGTCATTAGAGTTGTTGACAAACTCTCTATATTATACATGCCCTAGCACAAGTGAGTGTCATTAGAGTTGTTGACAAACTCTCTATATTATACATGCCCTAGCACAAGCGAGTGTCATTAGAGTTGGACAAACTCTCTATATTATACATGCCCTAGCACAAGTGAGTGTCATTAGAGTTGTTGACAAACTCTCTATATTATACATGCCCTAGCACAAGCGAGTGTCATTAGAGTTGTTGACAAACTCTCTATATTATACATGCCCTAGCACAAGCGAGTGTCATTAGAGTTGTTGATAAACTCTCTATATTATACATGCCCTAGCACAAGCGAGTGTCATTAGAGTTGTTGACAAACTCTCTATATTATACATGCCCTAGCACAAGCGAGTGTCATTAGAGTTGTTGACAAACTCTCTATATTATACATGCCCTAGCACAAGCGAGTGTCATTAGAGTTGTTGACAAACTCTCTATATTATACATGCCCTAGCACAAGTGAGTGTCATTAGAGTTGTTGACAAACTCTCTATATTATACATGCCCTAGCACAAGCGAGTGTCATTAGAGTTGTTGACAAACTCTCTATATTATACATGCCCTAGCACAAGTGAGTGTCATTAGAGTTGTTGACAAACTCTCTATATTATACATGCCCTAGCACAAGTGAGTGTCATTAGAGTTGTTGACAAACTCTCTATATTATACATGAGCATGGTAATGATTGTTCTGAGAGGCTATTTGCATCAAATAACTAATCATCATGTTGAGATCGTGTTAAATAACCACAAGAATGGTTGCTAATGCCGGATAGGAATGTCATTCAGCACGATTAAAAGCAATATGTTAGGCATGTTGATCAGTAGCATAATCATATTCATGTTTGTGGGCAGTTTGTGATTGATATCATTATTCCTCAGTGTTTGCCCATAGCAATGCTATGTTTTACGGTTGCTCCAGAGAGGACTGCATTCCTAGAATACTTTGCTGTTGATGGTAGTTCTGGTTAATATTTGTTATCTCTCAGCTGTCCAACTGTGAGAAGGTTAATCCAACAGCTTTAACATGCCTCAGCCTATGTAGTATGATATTAAACTTGCCTCAACCTAGTGTGGTTTTAATCTAGTCAGTCTTAACATGGAATGATATTAATCCAGCCTAGCTTAACTCAACATAGTGTGATTTTAATCCAGTCAGTCTTAACATGCATCAACCTACTGTGATATCAATCTAGTCGTTAACTTGCCCAGGCTTGATGTTGATGCAATGTAACTTGCCTGGGCCTAGCCCTAACCCTAGATGCTGGTGATGCAATGTAACTTGCCTAACCCTAACCCTAACCCTAGATGCTGGTGATGCAATGTAACTTGCCTAACCCTAACCCTAGATGCTGGTGATGCAATGTAACTTGCCTGGGCCTAGCCCTAACCCTAGATGCTGGTGATGCAATGTAACTTGCCTAACCCTAACCCTAGATGCTGGTGATGCAATGTAACTTGCCTGGGCCTAGCCCTAACCCTAGATGCTGGTGATGCAATGTAACTTGCCTGGGCCTAGCCCTAACCCTAGATGCTGGTGATGCAATGTAACTTGCCTGGGCCTAGCCCTAACCCTAGATGCTGGTGATGCAATGTAACTTGCCTGGGCCTAGCCCTAACCCTAGATGCTGGTGATGCAATGTAACTTGCCTGGGCCTAGCCCTAACCCTAGATGCTGGTGATGCAATGTAACTTGCCTGGGCCTAGCCCTAACCCTAGATGCTGGTGATGCAATGTGTGTGTTCTGCTGATATGCTCCTAATTCTTACTTGAGTAAGATATAAGATCCAGATGGTTATGTGATAATGATCATGTGCATGTCATGTGATGCAGGGAGATCCCGGAGGAGTTGCGTAAAGACAGTGGACGTAGTGAGGTAGATGTGGACATAAAGGACCAGAGAGACCAGAACTACATCAAGCCCAAAGCCAAGATGGTGGCCTTCTCTGGCGCAGGCAAAGCACTCGGCAGGTATACTGGCAGACATGTGTGGGTGTGTTAGAGATTTGCACTGATGCAGAGCTAAGGGAAGAGACTAGAGGAAGGTGTAGGTTACTTCAGGGTTTTAATTAATGCTGTGGTATGGCAGGTGGTCCAGTGGTGCCTGGGAGTGCTGGGCTAGGGTATGGTGGTCCAGTAGTGCCTGGGAGTGCTGGGCTAGGGCATGGTGGTCCAGTAGTGCTGGGCTAGGGCATGGTCCAGTGGTGCCTGGGAGTGCTGAGGTAGGGCATGTTCCAGTGGTGCCTGGGAGTGCTGGGCTAGGGCAGGGTGGTCCAGTAGTGCATGGGAGTGCTGGGCTAGGGCATGGTCCAGTGGTGCCTGGGAGTGCTGGGGTAGGGCATGGTCCAGTGGTGCCTGGGAGTGCTGGGCTAGGGCATGGTGGTCCAGTAGTGCCTGAGAGTGCTGGGCTAGGGCATGGTCCAGTAGTGCCTGGGAGTGCTGGGCTAGGGCATGGTCCAGTGGTGCCTGAGAGTGCTGGGCTAGGGCATGGTCCAGTGGTGCCTGGGAGTGCTGGGGTATGGCAGGGTGGTCCAGTGGTGCCTGGAAGTGCTGGGGTAGGGCAGGATGGTCCTGGGAGTGCTGGGCTAGGGCATGGTCCAGTGGTGCCTGGGAGTGCTGGGCTAGGGCATGGTCCAGTGGTGCCTGGGAGTGCTGGGCTAGGGCATGGTCCAATGGTGCCTGGGAGTGCTGGGCTAGGGCATGGTCCAGTGGTGCCTGGGAGTGCTGGGCTAGGGCATGGTCCAGTGGTGCCTGGGAGTGCTGAGGTAGGGCATGGTCCAGTGGTGCCTGGGAGTGCTGGGCTAGGGCATGGTCCAGTGGTGCCTGGGAGTGCTGGGGTAAGGCATGGTCCAGTGGTGCCTGGGAGTGCTGGGGTAGGGCATGGTCCGGTGGTGCCTGTGAGTGCTGGGCTAGGGCATGGTCCAGTGGTGCCTGGGAGTGCTGGGCTAGGGCATGGTCCAGTGGTGCGCCTGGGCTAGGGCATGGTCCAGTGGTGCCTGGGAGTGCTGGGCTAGGGTAAGGTGGTCCAGTGGTGCCTGGGAGTGCTGGGCTAGGGCATGGTCCAGTGGTGCCTGGGAGTGCTGGGGTAAGGCATGGTCCAGTGGTGCCTGGGAGTGCTGGGGTAGGGCATGGTCCAGTGGTGCCTGTGAGTGCTGGGCTAGGGCATGGTCCAGTGGTGCCTGGGAGTGCTGGGCTAGGGCATGGTCCAGTGGTGCGCCTGGGCTAGGGCATGGTCCAGTGGTGCGCCTGGGCTAGGGCATGGTCCAGTGGTGCCTGGGAGTGCTGGGCTAGGGTAAGGTGGTCCAGTGGTGCCTGGGAGTGCTGGGCTAGGGCATGGTCCAGTGGTGCCTGGGAGTGCTGGGGTAGGGCATGGTGGTCCAGTAGTGCCTGGGAGTGCTGGGGTAGGGCATGGTCCAGTGGTGCCTGGGAGTGCTGGGCTAGGGCAGGGTGGTCCATGGTGCCTGGGACAATCCTGGATCACTCATGCACATGTGTGTCCAAAGTTGCTTCCCACCTAATACTGGAAATACTGGATTCATTTTCCAACCATAACCCTTTGCTGTCCGGAATGATCCTGATGCTAGTATGTTCCGGGGTGGTAGGGTGAGATTAGGTGGGCAACAGCCTTGAACTGGACATCCATGGATGGCACAGTTCACAGCCACCACTGGAGATGTATTTGGTTGTGGGCCACAGCATTATCTAGCCTGTTGTGTGTGTGTGTGTGACGAGATTGAGGCCTCACCTTGGATGGATGCTTGTATTCAGACCAGATTCATGCACTTTGTCCTGTAGTTACACTCCGGAATTAATATCGACCTCTTCATCGTCTGCTGCTACCTCCTTGCAAGGAGGTGTGGCTACTGGGGGAATAGCCACACCCAGTGTGCCTGTAGACCCCACCCAGCCCACCACATCCATGCAGATCCGGTTGGCTGATGGGACCAGATTGAAGGCAAAGTTCAACCACTGTCACACTGTCAATGACATCAGACAGTTCATTGACCTGTATCCTGGCTACATGTCTATGTGGAATATGTGCTAGACAAGGAACCTCTAGAACCTCTAGACAAGGAACGTCTGGCTAGTGTTGAAGTCAGCTTAGGCACGCTGATTACGGCCAATAACGTTCCATTCAGGGGTTTGGATTTTTGTTTGGTGGGACGGGGTTTAAGTTACCCAATGACCCAATGATACCCAATGATACATAGAATTTCTAAGTTTACTTCGGGGGGGGGGGGTAGGTGCCCCCCAGGAAACTATATAACCAGTTGTGCTAGCATGCTAGTTCGTTAATTTATTGTGACTGATTCACTACCTGTTCACTCTGACCATTTTCAATCCAATAAATATATTTATAATATATATACATGTAGTAAATCTATTCCTGGGAGGACCTCCACACTCCCTTTCCGTGCACTGTTGCTGTAAGGTCTGCTCGTGCTTCAATACAAACCTAGCCCACTTTATGTGCAAATAGCTTCAAAATTTAATTAGCAGGTCTTGCATGCATGAAGAAGTGAATGGTTTTTAATGGTTTGAGTTTGTGGTACTGATGGCTCCTCTTATTCTAGAGTTTGTGGCATTGATGGATCCTCTTATTCTAGAGTTTGTGGCATTGATGGCTCCTCTTATTCTAGAGTTTGTGGCAGTGATGGCTCCTCTTATTCTAGAGTTTGTGGCATTGATGGCTCCTCTTATTCTAGAATTGATGGCTCCTCTTATTCTAGAGTTTGTGGCAGTGATGGCTCCTCTTATTCTAGAGTTTGTGGCATTGATGGCTCCTCTTATTCTAGAGCTGTTCTTGTTCCAGGAGTGAGCATGGAGTTTGTGCCATTGATAGCTCCTCTTATTCTAGAGTTTGTGGCTCCTCTTATTCTAGAGTTTGTGGCATTGATGGCTCCTCTTATTCTAGAGTTTGTGGCATTGATGGCTCCTCTTATTCTTGAGTTTGTGGCATTGATGGCTCCTCTTATTCTAGAGTTTGTGGCATTGATGGCTCCTCTTATTCTAAGTTTGTGGCATTGATGGCTCCTCTTATTCTAGAGTTTGTGGCATTGATGGCTCCTCTTATTCTAGAGTTTGTGGCATTGATGGCTCCTCTTATTCTAGAATTGATGGCTCCTCTTATTCTAGAGTTTGTGGCAGTGATGGCTGGCTCCTCTTATTCTAGAGTTTGTGGCATTGATGGCTCCTCTTATTCTAGAGTTTGTGGCATTGATGGCTCCTCTTATTCTAGAGTTTGTGGCATTGATGGCTCCTCTTATTCTAGAGTTTGTGGCATTGATGGCTCCTCTTATTCTAGAATTGATGGCTCCTCTTATTCTAGAGTTTGTGGCAGTGATGGCTCCTCTTATTCTAGAGTTTGTGGCATTGATGGCTCCTCTTATTCTAGAATTGATGGCTCCTCTTATTCTAGAGTTTGTGGCAGTGATGGCTCCTCTTATTCTAGAGTTTGTGGCATTGATGGCTCCTCTTATTCTAGAGTTTGTGGCATTGATGGCTCCTCTTATTCTAGAGTTTGTGGCATTGATGGCTCCTCTTATTCTAGAATTGATGGCTCCTCTTATTCTAGAGTTTGTGGCAGTGATGGCTCCTCTTATTCTAGAGTTTGTGGCATTGATGGCTCCTCTTATTCTAGAGCTGTTTTGTTCCAGGAGTGAGCATGGAGTTTGTGGCATTGATAGCTCCTCTTATTCTAGAGTTTGTGGCTCCTCTTATTCTAGAGTTTGTGGCATTGATGGCTCCTCTTATTCTTGAGTTTGTGGCATTGATGGCTCCTCTTATTCTAGAGTTTGTGGCATTGATGGCTCCTCTTATTCTAGAATTGATGGCTCCTCTTATTCTAGAGTTTGTGGCATTGATGGCTCCTCTTATTCTAGAGTTTGTGGCATTGATGGCTCCTCTTATTCTAGAGTTTGTGGCATTGATGGCTCCTCTTATTCTAGAGTTTGTGGCATTGATGGCTCCTCTTATTCTAGAGCTGTTCTTGTTCCAGGAGTGAGCAAGTAAAATTGAAAGCTCTTCCCAGAGCCTGAAAGGCCACACAGCTGATGTGTCATGTCCAATGACAATTCCCTTGGCCACATGCAGTTGGGAATTCATTAGTATCTGGTATCCTGGCTACCTGCCACACCTTCATAAGCTTACCGCGTCAGTATCTGGTATCCTGGCTACCTGCTACATTTTCATAAGCTGACCTCATCAGGATCTGGTATCCTGGCTACCTGCTATCCAGAAGCTTGCCGCGTCAGTATCTGGTATCCTGGCTACCTGCTACACTTTCATAAGCTTACCGCGTCAGTATCTGGTATCCTGCCTGCCTGCTACACCTTCAGAAGCTGACCTCATCAGGATTTGGCATCCTGGCTACCTGCTATCCAGAAGCTTACCGCGTTTGTATCTGGTATCCTGGTTGCCTGCTACACCTTCAGAAGCTGACCTCGATTACTAAAGTCCTCATTTTCTCAATTAATTTGACCCAGATTATTAGTGTTAAAATGTGATGTGTATACCGAACAGGTTTGGTATGCTGGTGTGTCCTGGCCCTATCCCAACATAGAGGTTGGTAAAGGGTCTGTTTACGTGAGACTACAGGTGGCCTACATTCAAAGCTTCTTTTGAAGCACATGACTTCAAAGAAGCACATGATGGCCTTCCTCGCCAAACTCTAGAGGAAAACGGTAACAAATCATTCATGAAGGTTGGCAGAAAGCCCCTATACAGCAATCATTCATCAAGGTTGGCCGTAAGCCCAAGTTGCCCACAGCACTGCCATTGATGCCCTAGGAAAAGGTGAGTGATTTAACTTTTTCTCTTGACCCGTGGAGTCATGCAAATATATAGCACCAATTTTTTCGATTCCTAAAATAGCAGCAAACCCAATAAGTTCCAGACTAAGTATAGTCCCTGGCAATATTACTAGCTATACCCCATAGCTATACCCCCTGGCAATATTACTAGCTTATCCCCTGGTAATATTACTAACTATATCCCCTGGCAATTATCTTCCTGGTAATATTACTAGCTGTACCCCCTGGCAATATTACTAGCTATATCCCCTGGCTGGTAATATTACTAGATGTATCCCCTGGCAATATTACTAGCTCTACCCCCTGGTAATATTACTAGCTATACCCCCTGGCAATATTACTAGTTGTACCCCCTGGCTAGCTGTACCCCCTGGCAATATTACTAGCTATGTGTATTGGGTCCTTGACTCGCTCGACTGTGTGACCAGATCTCATCCATGCAATGTCAACTATGTGTTGATGACCACCTTCCCCAACAAGGAGCTCTCTGATCCCACACTAACACTCAGCCAGGCAAACTTACTCAATGCTCTCATCGTACAACGCATCAAATAATATGATTACTTCTTGTGTATTTTCCATGCTCTGGAGAATGTGACTATGCAAGACAATGTACACGTAGAGATCATACACATACTCGCTTGTACTCAGGGTTCTGCCTTCATTAATCGGCATCCTGGTAATTATTGATGGAATATTATCTTACATGTATGTATGGATGTTCTGAATTTAGGGAGTGTTAAATATAATCTGCTAATGAATTTATTGTGCGCTACTAGAGCACGCACTGGCCATTTTGTGTGTCTATATTTTAATGCAGATCAAAGCTAATATGAAGGTGGACCATCAAGAAAGGGGAGCGGGGGGGGGGGGGGGGGGGAAGAGGGTTGGTGGGGGGGATGTGCATGCAAAAAATGTATAAGGGCAACTACATAACAGAAATATAGTGTTAATGAGGAACAGTCGGAGAGGATACGGTCGATACGAGCAAGGCTTATGTTATGATCTTCCTGTTGCACGAGATGGTCAAGATGCAATGTAATTCCTTGCACAGAGTAGTTGCATTTCCTGGTTGCTAACTTGGTTACCTTGCGCACTCCAAGTTCACATGTGTTGTAACTTTAGTGAGGGCTCTTTAGTGAGGGTTCCATGCACAGCTGAAGTATATGTTGTAACTTTAGTGAGGGTTCCATGCACAGCTGTAGTATGTGTTGTAACTTTAGTGAGGGCTCCATGCACAGCTGCAGTATATGTTGTAACTTTAGTGAGGGTTCCATGCACAGCTGCAGTATATGTTGTAACTTTAGTGAGGGTTCCATGCACAGCTGCAGTATATGTTGTAACTTTAGTGAGGGCTCCATGCACAGCTGCAGTATATGTTGTAACTTTAGTGAGGGTTCCATGCACAGCTGCAGTATATGTTGTAACTTTAGTGAGGGCTCCATGCACAGCTGCAGTATATGTTGTAACTTTAGTGAGGGTTCCATGCACAGCTGCAGTATATGTTGTAACTTTAGTGAGGGCTCCATGCACAGCTGCAGTATATGTTGTAACTTTAGTGAGGGCTCCATGCAGAGCTGCAGTATATGTTGTAACTTTAGTGAGGGTTCCATGCACAGCTGCAGTATATGTTGTAACTTTAGTGAGGGATCCATGCACAGCTGCAGTATATGTTGTAACTTTAGTGAGGGCTCCATGCAGAGCTGCAGTATATGTTGTAACTTTAGTGAGGGCTCCATGCACAGCTGCAGTATATGTTGTAACTTTAGTGAGGGCTCCATGCACAGCTGCAGTATATGTTGTAACTTTAGTGAGGGCTCCATGCACAGCTGCAGTATATGTTGTAACTTTAGTGAGGGCTCCATGCACAGCTGCAGTATATGTTGCAACTTTAGTGAGGGCTCCATGCACAGCTGCAGTATATGTTGTAACTTTAGTGAGGGCTCCATGCACAGCTGCAGTATATGTTGTAACTTTAGTGAGGGTTCCATGCACAGCTGCAGTATATGTTGTAACTTTAGTGAGGGTTCCATGCACAGCTGCAGTATATGTTGTAACTTTAGTGAGGGTTCCATGCACAGCTGCAGTATGTGTTATAACTTTGGTGAGGGCTCCATGCACAGCTGCAGTATATGTTGTAACTTTAGTGAGGGCTCCATGTACAGCTGCAGTATATGTTGTAACTTTAGTGAGGGCTCCATGCACAGCTGCAGTATGTGTTGTAACTTTAGTGAGGGCTCCATGCACAGCTGCAGTATATGTTGTAACTTTAGTGAGGGCTCAATGCACAGCTGCAGTATATGTTGTAACTTTAGTGAGGGCTCCATGCACAGCTGCAGTATATGTTGTAACTTTAGTGAGGGCTCCATGCACAGCTGCATATATGTTGTAACTTTAGTGAGGGCTCCATGCACAGCTGCAGTATATGTTGTAACTTTAGTGAGGGCTCCATGCACAGCTGCAGTATATGTTGTAACTTTAGTGAGGGTTCCATGCACAGCTGCAGTATGTGTTGTAACTTTAGTGAGGGCTCCATGCAGAGCTGCAGTATATGTTGTAACTTTAGTGAGGGCTCCATGCACAGCTGCAGTATATGTTGTAACTTTAGTGAGGGCTCCATGCGCACAGCTGCAGTATATGTTGTAACTTTAGTGAGGGCTCCATGCACAGCTGCAGTATATGTTGTAACTTTAGTGAGGGCTCATGCACAGCTGCAGTATATGTTGTAACTTTAGTGAGAGTTCCATGCACAGCTGCAGTATATGTTGTAACTTTAGTGAGGGCTCCATGCACAGCTGCCGTATATGTTGTAACTGGTGAGGGTTCCATGCACAGCTGCAGTATATGTTGTAACTTTAGTGAGGGCTCCATGCACAGCTGCAGTATATGTTGTAACTTTAGTGAGGGCTCCATGCACAGCTGCATATATGTTGTAACTTTAGTGAGGGCTCCATGCACAGCTGCAGTATATGTTGTAACTTTAGTGAGGGCTCCATGCACAGCTGCAGTATATGTTGTAACTTTAGTGAGGGTTCCATGCACAGCTGCAGTATATGTTGTAACTTTAGTGAGGGCTCATGCACAGCTGCAGTATATGTTGTAACTTTAGTGAGGGTTCCATGCACAGCTGCATTATGTGTTGTAACTTTAGTGAGGGCTCCATGCAGAGCTGCAGTATATGTTGTAACTTTAGTGAGGGCTCCATGCACAGCTGCAGTATATGTTGTAACTTTAGTGAGGGCTCCATGCACAGCTGCAGTATATGTTGTAACTTTAGTGAGGGTTCCATGCACAGCTGCAGTATATGTTGTAACTTTAGTGAGAGTTCCATGCACAGCTGCAGTATATGTTGTAACTTTAGTGAGGGCTCCATGCACAGCTGCAGTATATGTTGTAACTGGTGAGGGTTCCATGCACAGCTGCAGTATATGTTGTAACTTTAGTGAGGGCTCCATGCACAGCTGCAATGTTATAACTTTGGTGAGGGCTCCATGCACAGCTGCAGTATATGTTGTAACTTTAGTGAGGGCTCCATGTACAGCTGCAGTATATGTTGTAACTTTAGTGAGGGCTCCATGCACAGCTGCAGTATGTGTTGTAACTTTAGTGAGGGCTCCATGCACAGCTGCAGTATATGTTGTAACTTTAGTGAGGGTTCCATGCACAGCTGCAGTATGTGTTGTAACTTTAGTGAGGGCTCCATGCACAGCTGCAATGTTATAACTTTGGTGAGGGCTCCATGCACAGCTGCAGTATATGTTGTAACTTTAGTGAGGGCTCCATGTACAGCTGCAGTATATGTTGTAACTTTAGTGAGGGCTCCATGCACAGCTGCAGTATGTGTTGTAACTTTAGTGAGGGTTCCATGCACAGCTGCAGTATGTGTTGTAACTTTAGTGAGGGCTCCATGCACAGCTGCAATGTTATAACTTTGGTGAGGGCTCCATGCACAGCTGCAGTATATGTTGTAACTTTAGTGAGGGCTCCATGTACAGCTGCAGTATATGTTGTAACTTTAGTGAGGGTTCCATGCACAGCTGCAGTATATGTTGTAACTTTAGTGAGGGCTCCATGCACAGCTGCAGTATATGTTGTAACTTTAGTGAGGGTTCCATGCACAGCTGCAGTATGTGTTGTAACTTTAGTGAGGGCTCCATGCAGAGCTGCAGTATATGTTGTAACTTTAGTGAGGGCTCCATGCACAGCTGCAGTATATGTTGTAACTTTAGTGAGGGCTCCATGCGCACAGCTGCAGTATATGTTGTAACTTTAGTGAGGGCTCCATGCACAGCTGCAGTATATGTTGTAACTTTAGTGAGGGCTCATGCACAGCTGCAGTATATGTTGTATATAACTTTAGTGAGGGTTCCATGCACAGCTGCAGTATATGTTGTAACTTTAGTGAGGGTTCCATGCACAGCTGCAGTATGTGTTGTAACTTTAGTGAGGGCTCCATGCAGAGCTGCAGTATGTGTTGTAACTTTAGTGAGGGTTCCATGCACAGCTGCAGTATATGTTGAACAAATAGATTCATTTTTCATGAGTGTGTGTATATATAATATAGTGTTCATTACATATAACGATTGACCTTCATTTGGGAATTGATAGTTCCCTTCCTTTGAAGTGGCTGCTCTTATATAGTAGCCAGGCTGTCTAATTGTGTGTTCATGAGAAGATGCAGAACTACTAATTTATTTTGCTTTTAAAATACCAGTGTTCAAGAGTTCCGAAAGTTTAAAACAATTAAGCTGATTATAATTATGTCAAGAGTTACATTACCATGGTAACACCGGAATTGTTAAACTCTTGCTGTATGTGCACGTTGTGAGTCTTCCCTTTCTCTCCCAAAGGAGGCAAAGAATTCCAGCCAATCTTCTTTATTACCTGAAGTCCACTAAATCATTATGTGCCATTGGGCCTTCAGCTAGGATTAGGGCATAGATCCATCAGCAGAGGGAAAATGACAGGAGCAGAGTCATCACACAATGCTGACATGTGGAGAAGGATTGGCTTGGGGTGGAGGTGTTTTCAATGTGTTGTTCATGACTCAGTTTGGCCAAAACCTCATCTGGTACATTTACATGCTAGTACCTCTAGTGGAGGTGAGTTCAAGTGTTTTCATCTACGCTTCACCACCAGCTACTTCTATCATCATTGCAGTAACTTCTATCATCATTCTATCATTGCAGTAACTTCTATCATCATTCTATCATTGCAGGAACTTCTATCATCATTCTATCATTGCAGGAACTTCTATCATCATTCTATCATTGCAGGAACTTCTATCATCATTCTATCATTGCAGTAACTTCTATTATCATTGCAGTAACTTCTATCATCATTCTATCATTGCAGTAACTTCTATCATCATTGCAGTAACTTCTATCATCATTCTATCATTGCAGGAACTTCTATCATCATTCTATCATTGCAGGAACTTCTATCATCATTCTATCATTGCAGTAACTTCTATCATCATTCTATCATTGCAGGAACTTCTATCATCATTCTATCATTGCAGGAACTTCTATCATCATTCTATCATTGCAGTAACTTCTATCATCATTGCAGTAACTTCTATCATCATTCTATCATTGCAGTAACTTCTATCATCATTCTATCATTGCAGGAACTTCTATCATCATTCTATCATTGCAGGAACTTCTATCATCATTCTATCATTGCAGTAACTTCTATCATCATTGCAGTAACTTCTATCATCATTCTATCATTGCAGGAACTTCTATCATCATTCTATCATTGGCAGTAACTTCTATCGTCATTGCAGTAACTTCTATCGTCATTGCAGTAACTTCTATCGTCATTGCAGTAACTTCTATCGCATTGCAGTAACTTCTATTATCATTGTAAATTCAAGATATATTTTTAGACTCCAGCAGATGTTTCTGAAGCAGATGTTTCTACGGATTGCCATGGGTCCAGATAACCAATACACTTCAAGTCTTTAATTAATTTTTTCATTATTCCATCTAAGTGGAAAATCCATGGAACTTCACACAAGCTCTATATAGGCATTCACCCTATGTTAGGCATGAAGTGTTTGAGAGGGTTCAATGGGTGCCACAAAATCTACTTGAAATAGTGACAACCAGAACAATTAAAATAAATTGGGGGTGGAGTTGGGAGGCTGTCTAAAATCGGAATCGGATGAACCATGTCCCCATCATTTTCTCCTTCAGAGAATTGCCATCCTGACTGGGGAACGAGTTGGAAAACCATGGTTTAAAGTTAAAGTACCACATCTTAGCACACATTCATGTTATGGTCCTGATTGATATAGCCAGTGCAGTGTGTGCTTTCTGATGCTGTTTTGCCATACATATTGGGAACTGCAAGTTGGAATGTGAAGTAAGGTTAGTGCACCAAATCCATTAAGTAAATAACTCACCAGCATCATGTCTTGAATGACTATGATTAATAGAGCTGTGCAAACACAACGACTTGATGTTGAGATATTTTTAATATATTTTTTATAAAGTGGACTTCTGCGGGTCTAAAGTTATCATTAAAAATAAAAATAAAAACCCTTGTGGTTAATGAGGAAGTCCTTCATTAGGTGCTAATACGTGACTAATTAGGCAAGCGCGGCAGCTTGCCACATTTTAGCGCCTAAATCAACACGTCAAGTTGTCGAGCAGGTTTCCTCTAGCCACAGATACTAATACAAATTTCAACTGGCTAGCATCATGACTAGCATTTAAAACCAATTCAGGCTGCATGTCACTTTAGCATAGTTATACCTAGCATAGTTATACCTATGCAACTTTTTAAATACCAAAAGAGAGTACACAGAGAGATCTATCATTTGAGCTACATATCCAGTGAAGGCAGCATCTATGGAGCTCCAAAGTCCTACACTTTCTAGACCTGCTCGACTTGTTCCCCCCTTAACTTAAAAAAAAAATTAGTGTCGTAGTGACCCTTGGACCTGCAGAGCCCAGCACTGCAGCTGTTGTGACGTTGCACTGCCACCAAGATTCTATGGAGCAGGTAAAGGGAATGTCCCTCTTATCAATATTCCTCCTTGATTTTTGCCGCTCCCCGAGAAAGGTCATGGCCTCCCTCCCAAACACCCCTGAAATCTCTATCCCAAAGGGGACAAAATGGTGAGTGTTTGCACACTTCTTCAAACACTCTTCTCTGTTAGCAACTTCCGCCAGACACGAGATCACAATATGAGGGGGCAAAATTGTCTGGACAAGTAGCATCCCAGACCAGTACCTTTCCTGACTTACATGACATCACAGTCACTCCATCAGAGCACTTGTCATCACCACCGGCCAAGCCTGGTGGTTAGCAGATCTGAGGGGATTTTGATGGAACCAAGTGATCTTTTGATGTCATTGATAGCAGACTGGAGTGGCGACCCTGACTCTTCCTGCAGTGTCACCCATGTGTGCCCTACTGGAGCTCCACACTGGTGGCAATAGTGAGGGCTGAAAGAAGAGACGGAGTCCTGTGGCTACTCGTACTACTTCATCATCCATTCTCAAATCTACAGAGGACATCGGTAAAGCATGAAGCCAGGCACTAGCTTCCTTCTTTGTTACAGTTCTAATCTGTGCAGATGCAGTAACATTAGGAACTCCTTCCAACAATTTTCCTAAACAGGATGCCCATGATGACTTCTGGAGAAATGGTGCCTAATGTGAGGGAGGAGGTTCGTCGATGTTCCGGCACCACTCACTCGATCCTAATGATACTGACAGGCAGCCATCATACTGGGTAAAATCTGGGAAACAAGGTCAAAGGAACCCGAAGCCGAAGAAAAGCTGATTGGGCAAGCATTGCAGCATCTCTGATCCCAAGACCCCATACTTGATGGGCGGAGAGGACTGATGCCATGTTAAACTGTTCACTGCAATGTTGACATTTGTGATGCTGCTGAGGATGGGAGACTGGATGGCATCGAATTCTGCAAGTTTCATTGGCAAAGAAAGAAAAACAGGGAGAGGTGCATGAGAGGTAGAGAAGTTTGGGCATAGAGAATCTAGTGTTTGAAAGTGATGAGTGAATGAATCTCTAGAGCTTGAGGTAAGTTGTTCCACAAGGTGACAGAGCCAGGTACAAAAGAAAACTTGAATGCCTGCGTTTTAGCATATGGTTGGCAACAGTGCTATCGGTCCTTGGTTATTCTGCTTGTTCAGTTTGGTAATGAATACATCTTGAGGAAATAGCAGATGGCCTTTCATAATTTTGAATGCCTACATAAATTCAGAAATATTCTGCGACTCTCAGGTCCTGATAGTTGCAGGCCACTGTTTCGTACACATTTTGAGAGAGCAAACTCAAGTTTCGTAACATCTCTGATCTGGTATGGGTCTCAAACAGGAGCAGCATATTCCAGATAAGGACGTACTAGGACATTGTATATCTCTAGCTGCTAGCGGCATCTATATGATTATAGAAACTCCTGTATAAGGTCAATTACCTAGTTTTGGCACAAATACTTCTATATGTGCAGACCAAGATAGTTCCGAAGAGAGTGGCACACCAAGGTATTTGCAAGAATTAACTTGGTCCAGAGTTGTACCATTCAGAACAAGTTTGGAAGGCTTGTTTTTCCTTGATATCATCATGGTCTTACACTTGGTTGGATCAAAGGAAAGATTATTACAACAGGCCCAGTAGTTGATACGATCAATGTCCATTTGTATACTGGAGAAGTCGTATGTGAAGATTTAAGGTGCTTCAGCAGAGAGAATAACATCCATTACATCATCTATATAGAGTAATAGACCCAATACCGAACCTTGTGGAATACCAGATAGTCCAGTGAAGACACACCACCTGCCACCACATGTTGCTTCCTGTTGCATAAGTAACTCCTTATCCAGGCTATTGTGCGACTGTCCAAACCACAGTTTGTCAGTTTATCAAGGAGTGGCTGATGAGGAATTGAGTCAAACGCTTTTGTTAATATGATGCATACCTCCTGACCATATTCCAATATCTTAAGCCAATCATGTGTAACTGACAGTACAGCAGTAACCATTGATTTTCCATGTTTTAGAAACCCCATTTTTGTCAGATAGTGATATACTTCCAACTGGTCGGTCGGTATATGATGCTCGAGCATCTTGCTCATTACTGGCCAAAGTGAGATGGGTCGGTAATTGGAGCACTCATTTCCCTTGTTTGATTTGGGGATCGGAACAACAGAGGATGTTTTCCAACATTGTGGGAAGCACCCCTGAGTAATGGATAAGTTGAAAGTTTTGTAAGAGGGCATTTTTGCTGATATTCCATCTGGACCATTTGCTTCTGTGGTGCCTAGTGACATTATGATATGAAATGCTTCCTCATCTGTGCACAGGAAGCTGTCTGCGAGGGATACAATTTTCACTGTCGTATTTATTGTCAAACTGAGATAATGGGGGGATAGCTTGGTTAGCACTGCGAGAGAAAAAATCAATTAGCATATTGGCCTTGTCTAAGTCAAACTCATTCTTATAACGAAGAGTTATAGGGCTAGGGCTAGGATGGCAGACTTTATTCTTGAGATATATATACCATTTTTCAAAAAAAAATTTTTTTTTGTTCAACCTTGCCAGATATGCTGACTTAGCACTACGTAAACCTACAACTTCATTTCTAAGTTTCTTATTAATCTTGGACTTCTCATGTTGTTATCTAGTTCTCAGTGTAGCTCTGAATGCTGCATTTCTTTTCCTGATGAGCCAAATGACATGTGCTGACAACCAAGGAACATTTTTCTCGCCACTCAAAATCCTCTAAGGAATGCATGCAGACATGACTTCAGATAATTTTGCAGACCAATTAGCTGCAGAACAATTAATGTCTCTTCCCCCTAGTAAACTGTCCCAGTCAGATTCATTGATAATTTCACCAGCCCTCTTATCACAAGGAGACCTGACTTTTATAGCTACAAACTCAAACTCAAAAGTCATCCGTGTCATTTCCCAGATTAGAGTAGCAAGAACAAACATGATGATGTCACCTCCATGCCTAGCTGTAGTTATCAATCACTAGCTCCTGGTCAAGTATTTCCTCAGACAGCCATGATTCGACAATACATATAATAGATGGATTTTGATCAGCAACCTCAGCCCTCAATGTACAATAAACTCCTTCAGAGAACAGTGCAGAAATTGTAGATAAATGGCTGTGCATGTGCAGTTAAATTACTTGATCTCTTGATGCAGATTTGGGGTGAATTGTAGTTGATGTTACAATCAGGACATATAAGTGCTGAAAAATTATGTGTTAGAATGGGAGATTTCAGGTGATGCACGTCAATTGTTGATAATGTGATCATAAGGATGTACAAGTGCCAAAGTATTAAGTGCATTAGAGTGGCAGACTATACATGTAGTCATGTAGGTTGGTGAGAGATTCTAGTAGCAGGTTTGCCTGGTCACTTTTAGGATCTGTGGTGACACTGTTATCATCCAGAACAATCGAGCTTTGGAAATCAGCTATGGAGATAACACAGCCAGAAATGATATCATCATGGTTCAATCTTCGCAAAGCAGCATGAAAGCTAGCTTTCCTATTAGTAGCATCAGCATGATTTAAAGTCATTTGGCAACACGGTCGACTCCACCGAATCCGTGGGACATATTTTAAAAGTAAGTCCTTTATACCATGCCATATTTCATATTATCTATATACATAATATGCTGTTAAAACATATTATCAACTTACGATCAGTGCCATATTTTATGAGATCCCATTGACCCTTTAGCAGGATTGATTCCGTCATTCTCTCTCTTGGTGCTAAATCTGGTTTGACTGAAATTTTGCATCACATGATCTGGTCATCTCTAGAATAGGGCATTGACGCTCAGGCTGGCCCAGTCTAAAATGGTCACGAACAGAGTTTTCATTTATATGTTCACTTGTTGAACTTGTTGAGTATAACACTGATACTACTCTTTCCATATCCTCTGCCTGGCGTTTGTACCTCATATATAGCCTTTGGAGGGCATTCATTAATTCCGTGCACTACCAGGTTGAATTTCCGGTCATGGTCGGTTTTAGAAGTAGGTTTAGAGGTCGAGTTGGGCTTTACTACACATGCATATCTCTTCTTAGTCTCTCCAGTTGAGTTTACATCTAGTGCAGCTGTTTCTTGGGACTTTTGATTACCTGAATAAACCCACCCCCACATAGTAAACCCACCCCCACATAGGCCTTGGTCTAGTTTCTGAAACTTCGATATCTCGTTCTTTTAGGATTGCAATTTCTTGGTTATGTTTACTAAGTTGGGAGTGAGTGCATGAAAAGGGTTCAATAGAAGTAGTTAGTCGAGCAAAAACCACTGCTGATAGGCCCGCACATCCCCTGTGACTGCATGATTTGAATTTTGCATTACAATAGATTGGGTCTTGGCCTTCTTTACCATCAGTGGCACCAATGATGACATCCAGACAGGTAGGTCAGGTGACATCCAGACAGATGGGCAGGTGACATCCAGACATGAGCAGGTGACATCCAGACAGATAGGGCAGGTGACATCCAGACAGATAGGGCAGGTGACATCCAGACAGATAGGGCAGGTGACATCCAGACAGATGGGGCAGGCGACATCCAGACAGATGGGCAGGTGACATCCAGACAGATAGGGCAGGTGACATCCAGACAGATAGGGCAGGCAACATCCAGACAGATGGGCAGGTGGCATCCAGACAGATGGGCACAGACAGATAGGGCAGGTGACATCCAGACAGATAGGGCAGGTGACATCCAGACAGGCAGGTCAGGTGACATCCAGACAGATGGGCAGGTGACATCCAGACAGATAGGGCAGGTGACATCCAGACAGATGGGCAGGTGACGTCCAGACAGATAGAGCAGGTGACATCCAGACAGGCAGGTCAGGTGACATCCAGACAGATAGGGCAGGTGACGTCCAGACAGATGGGCAGGTGACATCCAGACAGATAGGGCAGGTGACATCCAGACAGATAGGGCAGGTGACATCCAGACAGATGGGGCAGGCGACATCCAGACAGATGGGCAGGTGACATCCAGACAGATAGGGCAGGTGACATCCAGACAGATAGGGCAGGCGACATCCAGACAGATGGGCAGGTGGCATCCAGACAGATGGGCACAGACAGATAGGGCAGGTGACATCCAGACAGATAGTGCAGGCGACATCCAGACAGATAGGGCAGGTGACATCCAGACAGGCAGGTCAGGTGACATCCAGACAGATGGGCAGGTGACATCCAGACAGATAGGGCAGGTGACATCCAGACAGATGGGCAGGTGACGTCCAGACAGATAGGGCAGATGACATCCAGACAGGCAGGTCAGGTGACATCCAGACAGATAGGGCAGGTGACGTCCAGACAGATGGGCAGGTGAAATCCAGACAGGCAGGTCAGGTGACATCCAGACAGATGGGCAGGTGACATCCAGACAGATGGGCAGGTGACATCCAGACAGATGGGCAGGTGACATCCAGACAGATGGGCAGGTGCCATCCAGACAGGCAGGTCAGGTGACATCCAGACAGGCAGGTCAGGTGACACATCCTCTATTCCTGGAGGGTCTGGATTTTTTCCTGCCACATTTGTGCTGTTATTCCCACTGCCTCTCTTTTTGGGAGGCAATCTTCAAGAAAACTCTCCTTTTTATGACGCAGTAACCCACTAACTAAATGTCAAGTAACAAAAATGAATTGAAATCTCAGAAACTCACTATAAAGTCAAAAGTAGTTATGATTTAATCTTGATATTGCTGAGCCTGTTAAGGCCATCACATATATATTACAGCACAGCGTGGAACTATTAGCAACTAACCTAATAACAAAAAATCAACAGTACTTAATTAATAAAATTATCCACAATATTAAGTTATGAGTGTCCTGCCGAGGAGGGGGGGACGGGAGGGGACCAAAGATCATTCCTCAGCTCACCATACAACAGTTCCTTTCTCCTTGCCACCACTTCCCTACCCAATACATAACACACTCGCCCACCTCCTCATCACTTTATGATTTAATGTTGCTATTGCTGAGCCTGTTAAGGCCGTCACATATATAATACAGCACAGTGTGAAACTATTTAGTAACTAACCTAATTACAATCTATATTTTAAAAAGAAGTCAACACTTTATTAATATTATGCTATCTGTGATCATTCTTTCAGCTACTTTGAACACAGCTAAAGAGCAATCAGAGCAATCATAATAATAATACTAATATAATTATAATCTATACCACCATGATGTAATGTTGAACCACTAGACTACGGGATTGATCACACCTACCTTCAGCTAAGCGTGCTCGACAAATCTCCACGGATACGAGATAGTCACGCCATAAAACAACATTATATAATATACCCCAAGAACTTACTCGAGGCTCAATAGATGAACCATGATGACTGAGATATGCATGTTCAGGGAAGCGTAGAACACTTGATAAATGAGCACGATCAAACTAACGGAGGGAATCTAGAAGAATTACGGCTATCCACTCATTTTCACTTTGGGCGTTATAGGGGTTCCTACGAATCCCCCTTGGGTTCCTATGCCTCACAGAGATCTCAAATACAAATACAACGCTTAGCTTCCACGTCCATTTATCCCCGGTCCAGGCAAGAATATATCGGTGATATTTCTCTTTCAGAGCTGAGTGCACTAGGAGGCAATCTTGCTTCACTGGGCACAGCTTTTAACTCCACCACTAAGGTCAAGTGTGTGCAGCTGCCATTTACGTCCAATCATCTAAACGCATCTCGCAACGTGAGGAAGGTTTTAGTTCACACAAGGCGCTATACACCAGGACCAATCCCAACCCTACCCACCAGCGCTTCACCACTTGCTGCTAGACCTTGGTGCGTTCCAAAATACAACCCTCAAGACGGACTAAAATTGCCACTGGTTAAAAGAGAGAGCAACGAGATTGTCAACAAAGATTACCGTTTTAAGCTGGTCAGAGATGTGATACCACATCGCCTTAACAAAGGTTTCTACATGAAGAGCCAGCGTATGCCACTCTATGACAGGAAAGCAATGCCTTCAAGCAAACCCTTGACTTTTTTAGAAACTAAGAACCTTTGCCACACAGACCAACCCACTTTTATAACGCTGGGATAAGACCTGCACACTCAAAGGGAAGCACTATTGAGATTTGGGAAGCTTAAAGGAAGAACCTTAAAAGGAAGAACCCAATGGCTTTGAGTACAATGGGGAGATTTCTTGAACGGTATACTGAAAAGGATTTTATAGTAGGGGGGGAAAAGACGATTGCCAGTTCTTTAAACCTTGAACCACGCTTATTATGACGCGTTTGGCTTAGGCAAAAATTTGAGTAGGTGGGGGTGGAGGGGGAGGGGTGGGGGGAACGTTATCCATGCGGGGGCCTCGTTTGGGCGGAAGAGCAACCGGGGATTGGGCGGAGATTAAAATTAGTCGTGGAGCGATGCCCCGCCTAGTAAAGAGATAATATTAGCTATCAAAATTTTATCTCTTCCTAGTACGATTTGTAGGGATGTCGGAAGTAACTCAAGATATGATTCTGGACTACCTGATAAAGAAAGGTGGTTCTGTGAGAAATGTTGACCTAGTTCGCCACTTCAGAAAGTTTCTGCAGAACGAAAGCACTCCTGAGAAGGGTAAGCCTGAGCCTATCTTTCTTACTTGTGTATGTGTTTGCAGGATATGCCGCTATACTTTAGTGGTTGGAGACTAATGTTGAGTAGCTTAGCTCGTACTTTTTCGCTGTAATTTTCTTTGGGAGACATGCCATAGCTCAAGTTCGATTGGGAGGGAGATATGGCTTAGATTAATGGATGGTAGATTAATGGATGGTTGTTTTGGTTGAAAATAATTGTCAGGCAGCTCTGTTCACCTTGTCCACCATGGGCATGGTTCTCTTGTTACAGCTGTGCTACATGTATCCATCATCCATCAGCCTCGGAACACAACAGTTGTGTAGCAAGTGTGTTCTAGGATGTACTAACCATACTAGATGGAGCAAGACTGGCTGTTATTCTGTTATGTAATGTACCAGTCATGTTCCATCTGTCAGCAGCTCTTAACTAAACATATTAAAAAAAAAGAGTGTCTAGGACCAAGATTGAGGAAATGGGGACCTTTCTCCGTGGTTGCAATGGTGATGACCACTTTAGTGTGTGTGTGTTAGTGTGTGTGTGTGTTGTTGTTGTGTTGGTTATATTGTGTTTGTAGAATGTAATGTGTTTCTAATTTTTTTCTAAGTGTCTTATTAATTGTCCATGTGCTTTAATGAACCCCCCCCCCCCCCCCCCCCTTCCTTCCCTGTGGACCATGATTTGCAACCTTTTCTTAACTATAGGGCCCACTTTCTGAAGGGGTCTAAGATTGTGAATATTTAGCAAGGTTTACTGTGTGTGTGTGTGTATTGTGTAGGTGCGTGTGTGGTGTGTATGTGCGTGTGTTGTGTGTGTATAGATGTGTTAGTGTATGGTGTGTGTATGATATGTGTGTGTGTATGTACAGGTGTGTTAACCCTGTGTGTATGATATATGTGTGTATGTACAGGTGTGTTAACCCTGTGTGTATGGTGTGTGTGTATGTACAGGTGTGTTAACCCTGTGTGTATGGTGTGTGTGTGTATGTACAGGTGTGTTAACCCTGTGTGTATGGTGTGTGTGTATGTACAGGTGTGTTAACCCTGTGTGTATGGTGTGTGTGTATGTACAGGTGTGTTAACCCTGTGTGTATGGTGTGTGTGTGTATGTACAGGTGTGTTAACCCTGTGTGTATGGTGTGTGTGTATGTACAGGTGTGTTAACCCTGTGTGTATGGTGTGTGTGTATGTACAGGTGTGTTAACCCTGTGTGTATGGTGTGTGTGTATGTATGTACAGGTGTGTTAACCCTGTGTGTATGGTGTGTGTGTGTATGTACAGGTGTGTTAACCCTGTGTGTATGATATGTGTGTGTATGTACAGGTGTGTTAACCCTGTGTGTATGGTGTGTGTGTGTGTATGTACAGGTGTGTTAACCCTGTGTGTATGGTGTGTGTGTATGTATGTACAGGTGTGTTAACCCTGTGTGTATGATATGTGTGTGTATGTACAGGTGTGTTAACCCTGTGTGTATGGTGTGTGTGTGTGTATGTACAGGTGTGTTAACCCTGTGTGTATGGTGTGTGTGTATGTACAGGTGTGTTAACCCTGTGTGTATGGTGTGTGTGTATGTACAGGTGTGTTAACCCTGTGTGTATGGTGTGTGTGTGTATGTACAGGTGTGTTAACCCTGTGTGTATGGTGTGTGTGTATGTATGTACAGGTGTGTTAACCCTGTGTGTATGGTGTGTGTATGTACAGGTGTGTTAACCCTGTGTGTATGGTGTGTGTATGTACAGGTGTGTTAACCCTGTGTGTATGGTGTGTGTGTATGTACAGGTGTGTTAACCCTGTGTGTATGGTGTGTGTGTGTGTATGTACAGGTGTGTTAACCCTGTGTGTATGGTGTGTGTGTGTGTGTACAGGTGTGTTAACCCTGTGTGTATGGTGTGTGTGTATGTACAGGTGTGTTAACCCTGTGTGTATGGTGTGTGTGTATGTACAGGTGTGTTAACCCTGTGTGTATGGTGTGTGTGTGTATGTACAGGTGTGTTAACCCTGTGTGTATGGTGTGTGTGTATGTATGTACAGGTGTGTTAACCCTGTGTGTATGGTGTGTGTATGTACAGGTGTGTTAACCCTGTGTGTATGGTGTGTGTGTATGTACAGGTGTGTTAACCCTGTGTGTGTGTGTGTATGTACAGGTGTGTTTACTATATATATAACTAGGTTTCATATTGTTCCCCTGCATTTGATCTGTTTCTCTAGATCGTGCGAGAGTACTCTTCAAAGAGAGAGTGAACACAGTAGCCTTCATCAAGGCTGACAAGGTAGGTTGACCTATGACCTCTCCCTGCCGTGCCGCCGTATACTGGCCTACTTCTGTATATAGGCATGTCATTAATTAATTGATTCTTTAGGGCCTAAAATTGCAATAATGTGACACACATGTGTGCCTGGCTTTTATTTCAAGTATGTGATGTAGTAACAGCAAGTGTCAATGGTGCTTTCTTCATGGCAGGCTCTATCAGGTGACTGTTGTCGCTAGCCTAGCAACAAGAAAAGTAAAATTAAAAAACTCTTGGAATTATTTTTTGCTTCTCTACCGCACTAGCATTTAGGCCAATGACAGTAGCTATCATTTTAGCTCTGAGCTAGCTGGCACCTGGGTCTTCAAGCTTTAGTGTGGCAGGCAATGATTCTCTCTAAAAGATCATTTGTTACCTTCAGCTGGACCTACCATACATTGTAACTAATAAATCTCTTTGCTTTTTGTTGAAGACAACGACACTTGCCACTGTAAACCTTGTTTCAGCGACAGTGCTTGCTGCTATAAACGTCTCTATTTCTTCAATGGTGTTATTCACTAGTACAGTAAGGTTAGATACAGCCTTGCTAACCAACAGCTGGACTTTGATTGCACTGTGCGAGCTCTAGTGAAGCTTTTTTGAAACGTCTTCCCTGTTGCTGAGTGAAACACACACGCGCACAAACAAATATATCTGCTCATCGGCCCTAAAGAATTAAAGTATGGAATTATTAATTAGACACCTTCCTGCCCGTCGCTGGGAATGGATCAAGGTGCTACTATTTTAATGTCACCCTGCGCCACCGTGTGAGGTAGGCCCAGTGTGTTGTGTGTCAGGTATATATATACACTTATACATATTTATAGATGTACATATACATGTATTTGTCCTATCAAAAGAATTGTATAATTTTAATTTTTCACTTTCTTTGTCTTTTTGAGTTTATGTCGCTGAAAAAAAGATGGGGGTGACATTTGGAACTCCTTATATTATGCAATTAGGGCTTTACAAGAGCCGACAAATCATTTAGTCTGCTGTAGGCCAGAGTCTCAATCCTGCAGGCCAGGGCTCTCAGTCCTGCAGGCTAGGGCTCTCAGTCCTGCAGGCTAGGGCTCTCAGTCCTGCAGGCTAGGGCTCTCAGTCCTGCAGGCCAGGGCTCTCAGTCCTGCAGGCCAGGGCTCTCAGTCCTGCAGGCCAGGGCTCTCAGTCCTGCAGGCCAGGGCTCTCAGTCCTGCAGGCCAGGGCTCTCAGTCCTGCAGGCTAGGGCTCGCAATCCTGCCGGTTGGGGGCTGTGAAAACAGTTTGTAGGGAAATAATGGCTCCGTTTATTTCTATAGACAGTGATCTTGTGACTGCAGTCATGTGACTGCATTATACACTGGTCATGTGACTGCATTTATTTTTGGTATAGACTGGTCATGTGACTGCATTTGTTTCTGATATAGACAGTGCGTGGGACTGCACAAACCAAACTAATCGAGGTGTGCATTTACATTAGCAGGGCATCAGATGACAGATCTTAGGTTCAAATCACACAACAAGGAGTGTTTATTACAATAATCTTCTCAGTAATCAACTTTAAATTGTATTCTCTGGACGTTTCCACTAGATGCTCTAGCCTTCATGAGAAGATTATTGTAATATATTCTTGAGACCACTGCCTGTTCGATAAACCTAGATTACTAGACAGAAGATTGGTTTCTTTATGAGACCATGTCAGCCATGTGAGAGCCAAGGCATGGACCATGTCAGGCATGTGAGGGCCAAGGCATGGACCATGTCAGCCATGTGAGAGCCAAGGCA
The DNA here is from genome assembly GCA_028752905.1 of Cladorhizidae sp. MBARI D1340-BT2. Taxonomy (NCBI): domain Eukaryota; kingdom Metazoa; phylum Porifera; class Demospongiae; order Poecilosclerida; family Cladorhizidae; species Cladorhizidae sp. MBARI D1340-BT2. The sequence goes on along the minus strand of JAQNBH010000018.1, from coordinate 3,422,895 downwards.
TGGACCATGTCAGCCATGTGAGAGCCAAGGCATGGACCATGTCAGACATGTGAGAGCCAAGGCATGGACCATGTCGGAGCCAAGGGGTTGACTTTTAGCAGAACCTGCAACTTGTCATATAGCAGGTGCCATGTCCTGTCTTTTCCTGTGGACATGAAGCACCATTAAAGAGCTGTGATCTCTGTTGAAGCATTGTTGACTCAGATATGCAGCTCTTCAAAATATGAAACAGAAAAAAAGGCAGATCATAAAAGGCAATGAGTTAAGATCTTGGACGAAGACCACGTAGGAGTGCTTCCTGTGCAAAGTAACACTTAGGATAAAGCTTATGAGGCTGGCGTTGATCACTGGCTCCACATCCATCACAGCTTCATCCATCACAGCCTCATCCATCACAGCCTCATCCATCACAGCCTCATCCATCACAGCTTCATCGATCACAGCCTCATCCATCACAGCCTCATCCATCACAGCCTCACCCATCACAGCCTCACCCATCACAGCCTCATCCATCACAGCCTCATCCATCACAGCCTCATCCATCACAGCCTCATCCATCACAGCCTCATCCATCACAGCTTCATCCATCACAGCCTCATCCATCACAGCCTCATCCATCACAGCCTCATCCATCACAGCTTCATCGATCACAGCCTCATCCATCACAGCCTCATCCATCACAGCCTCATCCATCACAGCCTCATCCATCACAGCCTCATCCATCACAGCCTCATCCATCACAGCCTCATCCATCACAGCCTCATCCATCACAGCCTCATCCATCACAGCCTCATCCATCACAGCCTCATCCATCACAGCCTCATCCATCACAGCCTCATCCATCACAGCCTCATCCATCACAGCCTCATCCATCACAGCCTCATCCATCACAGCCTCATCCATCACAGCCTCATCCATCACAGCCTCATCCATCACAGCCTCATCCATCACAGCCTCATCCATCACAGCCTCATCCATCACAGCCTCATCCATCACAGCCTCATCCATCACAGCCTCATCCATCACAGCTTCACCCATCACAGCCTCATCCATCACAGCTTCACCCATCACAGCCTCATCCATCACAGCTTCACCCATCACAGCCTCATCCATCACAGCCTCATCCATCACAGCCTCATCCATCACAGCCTCACCCATCACAGCCTCATCCATCACAGCTTCACCCATCACAGCCTCATCCATCACAGCTTCACCCATCACAGCCTCATCCATCACAGCTTCACCCATCACAGCTTCACCCATCACAGCCTCATCCATCACAGCTTCATCCATCACAGCCTCATCCATCACAGCTTCATCCATCACAGCCTCATCCATCACAGCCTCACCCATCACAGCCTCATCCATCACAGCCTCATCCATCACAGCCTCATCCATCACAGCCTCATCCATCACAGCCTCATCCATCACAGCCTCATCCATCACAGCCTCATCCATCACAGCCTCATCCATCACAGCCTCATCCATCACAGCCTCATCCATCACAGCTTCATCCATCACAGCCTCATCCATCACAGCTTCATCCATCACAGCCTCATCCATCACAGCCTCACCCATCACAGCCTCATCCATCACAGCCTCATCCATCACAGCCTCATCCATTACAGCCTCATCCATCACAGCCTCATCCATCACAGCTTCATCACTGAAGCTCCGAAGTAAATGTTTGTCAGAAAACCAAACCACATGTTAAGCTTGTGTCTGTGAGTAGGTGTGAATATGGTGCCAAAGGTGGGCCTCCCAAACCTCACCAGGCACACCACTTGTCTGGCGATGGTTGATATCCAACGTATGCGTACAACACCTTGGATATTGCATAGGTGACTAGGATATTGCATAGCATACTAGGATATTGCATAGCATACTAGGATATTGCATAGCATACTAGGATATTTCATAGCCGACTAGGATATTGCATAGCATACTAGGATATTGCATAGCAGGCTAGGATATTGCATAGCAGGCTAGGATATCGCATGGCAGACTAGGATATTGCATACCAGGCTAGGATATTGCATAGCAGGTTAGGATATTGTGTAGAAGGCTAAGAGGGTTTCTTTTTTCCAACACTGTGTAACTATTGTGTAACACTGTGTGACTGTTGTGTAACACTGTGTGACTGTTGTGTAACACTGTGTAACTGCCCAGGGTAATTGTAAAGCCATTGAGTGAGTGCTCAATAGCATGCAACTTGTGGATATCTGAGTGTCTATGAGCTTGGTGGGAGTGGCTGGCTAACTCGTGGTTTGATTCCCCCAAGAAGTGCCAATCACTTTAAAGGCCTGTCCACACCACACACAAGGTAACGTGCATTAATATGCATTGGTCGCATCCACACTGAATTATAATTGAATTAATGCGTGTTATTCTGGTCCACCTCAATAGGTGGTTTGATGTGAATCAGAGCAACAAATTAAAGCGCTCAAATAACTATGCAAGTGTGTGTTTCATTCACTCACCCGTGTCTTCCTGATGCTGTAGTTGGGAACTTTGGAGCTAGCTGTATACCATCTGTGGCCTGCGGCCAAACTAGCTAGCTAGAGTAGCCAACTACATAGCTAGGGAACTGTTGCTATGTTTATACGCCCTGCATCTGGACTTCTGGAGTGTGTGCAGTCGCAACCTTTGTTGGTTCTGCCTTACCCCTCAGCTCTCTCCTCTTTCTTCTCTGCAGCAAATGTTTCCTGCGCATCTGTAGGTAGCTGACCAGCAAGAAAAGGACGTAAAAACAAACTCCATCTCAACTACAGCTACAGTATATGATTTTGACTGACTTTGGTAGGCTGAATAGTTTTGATTCGTATGGTTTATTTTGGTGCTAATGTGGACTCGATGAATCTGCATGGATGGGCATCAATATTTTCTTCTGACCCAATGTGTATTAATGCACATCGGTTTAAGTGCAGTGTGGTATGGGCCTTTAGACTGCCGTAAAATGCTGCACAACTAAGCTGTCACAGAGATTGTCTGAAGTCCAATACAGATTTGTCTAACCCTACACTGGAGTGTAAAATAGTGTTGATGCATCCTGAACCTGCCACCGACCTCTTGTGCTACCCAACATTGAATATGTGAAATGCCAGACTACCTGCACCCAACTGCTAGCAGAGCAGACTACTACACTGAACTCCTAGTAGAGCAGACTACTACACTGAACTCCTAGCAGAGCGGACTACCTACACTGAACTCCTAGTAGAGCAGACTACTACACTGAACTGCCAGCAGAGTACACTGAACTGACCGTGAACTGCTCCTATACTGAACTGCTAGCAGAGAGCAGACTACCTACACTGAACTGCTGGCAGAGCAGACTACCTACACTGAACTGCTGGCAGAGTACACTGAACTGCTGGCAGAGTACACTGAACTCCTAGCAGAGCGGACTACCTATACTGAACTCCTAGTAGAGCAGACTACTACACTGAACTCCTAGCAGAGCGGACTACCTACACTGAACTCCTAGTAGAGCAGACTACTACACTGAACTGCCAGCAGAGTACACTGAACTGACCGTGAACTGCTCCTATACTGAACTGCTAGCAGAGAGCAGACTACCTGCACTGAACTGCTGGCAGACTACCTGCACTGAACTGACACTGAACTGCTAGCAGAGAGCAGATTACCTACAGGAGCTAATCCAGTGTACTCCAACATTGAATGTGTAAAATACTTGTACCACTTAGTGTTATGCAACCAGCTATCACACAGCTGCCCTCAATAGCTTACCAGCTGTAGTGAATGTGTGTTTGTGTGTGTGTGTGTGTGTGTGCGTGTGTGTGTGAGTGTGTGTGAGTGTGGGAAGCAAGAGGACACGAACTAGTGCTGAGCTATCTTACTCTGTGTTGACAACTCTTAAGTTATTGTGTTTCTGGTGGATGTAGGTGCATATAATTGCATGATGTGAACAGCAGTGATTCCTGGTACTGTCAGAGTGAAACTTCAGGCCAGGGAAAGAGCGTGTTGAGGGCTATGCAGCAGCACTGTTGTTTGCAGAGACTGTGCAGCCAGTTCTCTCTCCTCTACTGACTGTGCAGCCAGTTCTCTCTCCATGCAACTTTACTATCTTTTGCTCTGAAAGCTGGTTGGTAGAATATTGTCTTAGTTGGTCTACACATTAGCTCCATCTCCTCCATGAAGGGTCTCTCCTCTACTGACTGTGCAGCCAGTTCTCTCTCCTCTACTGACTGTGCAGCCAGTTCTCTCTCCTCCACTGACTATGCAGCCAGTTCTCTCTCCTCTACTGATTGTGCAGCCAGTTCTCTCTCCTCTGACTGTGCAGCCAGTTCTCTCTCCTCTACTGACTGTGCAGCCAGTTCTCTCTCCTCTACTGACTGTGCAGCCAGTTCTCTCTCCTCTACTGACAGTGCAGCCAGTTCTCTCTCCTCTACTGACAGTGCAGCCAGTTCTCTCTCCTCTGACTGTGCAGCCAGTTCTCTCTCCTCTACTGATTGTGCAGCCAGTTCTCTCTCCTCTACTGACTGTACAGCCAGTTCTCTCTCCTCTACTGACAGTGCAGCCAGTTCTCTCTCCTCTACTGACTGTACAGCCAGTTCTCTCTCCTCTACTGACTGTGCAGCCAGTTCTCTCTCCTCTACTGACTGTGCAGCCAGTTCTCTCTCCTCTACTGACTGTGCAGCCAGTTCTCTCTCCTCTACTAACTGTACAGCCAGTTCTCTCTCCTCTACTGATTGTGCAGCCAGTTCTCTCTCCTCTACTGACTGTGCAGCCAGTTCTCTCTCCTCTACTGATTGTGCAGCCAGTTCTCTCTCCTCTGACTGTGCAGCCAGTTCTCTCTCCTCTACTGACAGTGCAGCCAGTTCTCTCTCCTCTACTGATTGTGCAGCCAGTTCTCTCTCCTCTACTGATTGTGCAGCCAGTTCTCTCTCCTCTGACTGTGCAGCCAGTTCTCTCTCCTCTACTGATTGTGCAGCCAGTTCTCTCTCCTCTGACTGTGCAGCCAGTTCTCTCTCCTCTGACTGTGCAGCCAGTTCTCTCTCCTCTACTGACTGTGCAGCCAGTTCTCTCTCCTCTACTGACTGTGCAGCCAGTTCTCTCTCCTCTACTGATTGTGCAGCCAGTTCTCTCTCCTCTACTGACAGTGCAGCCAGTTCTCTCTCCTCTACTGACTGTGCAGCCAGTTCTCTCTCCTCTACTGACAGTGCAGCCAGTTCTCTCTCCTCTACTGACTGTGCAGCCAGTTCTCTCTCCTCTACTGACTGTACAGCCAGTTCTCTCTCCTCTACTGATTGTGCAGCCAGTTCTCTCTCCTCTACTGACTGTACAGCCAGTTCTCTCTCCTCTACTGACAGTGCAGCCAGTTCTCTCTCCTCTACTGACTGTACAGCGAGTTCTCTCTCCTCTACTGATTGTGCAGCCAGTTCTCTCTCCTCTACTGACAGTGCAGCCAGTTCTCTCTCCTCTACTGACTGTGCAGCCAGTTCTCTCTCCTCTACTGACAGTGCAGCCAGTTCTCTCTCCTCTACTGATTGTGCAGCCAGTTCTCTCTCCTCTACTGACTGTACAGCCAGTTCTCTCTCCTCTACTGACTGTACAGCCAGTTCTCTCTCCTCTACTGACTGTGCAGCCAGTTCTCTCTCCTCTACTGACTGTGCAGCCAGTTCTCTCTCCTCTACTGATTGTGCAGCCAGTTCTCTCTCCTCTACTGACTGTGCAGCCAGTTCTCTCTCCTCTGACTGTGCAGCCAGTTCTCTCTCCTCTACTGATTGTGCAGCCAGTTCTCTCTCCTCTACTGATTGTGCAGCCAGTTCTCTCTCCTCTACTGACAGTGCAGCCAGTTCTCTCTCCTCTACTGACTGGACTGTGCAGCCAGTTCTCTCTTCTCTACTGACTGTGCAGCCAGTTCTTTCTTCTTCACCGACTGTGCAGCCAGTTCTCTCTCCTCTACTGACTGTGCAGCCAGTTCTCTCTCCTCTACTGACTGTGCAGCCAGTTCTCTCTCCTCTACTGACTGTGCAGCCAGTTCTCTCTCCTCTACTGACTGTGCAGCCAGTTCTCTCTCCTCTACTGACTGTGCAGCCAGTTCTCTTCCCTCTACTGACAGTGCAGCCAGTTCTCTCCCCTCTACTGACTGTGCAGCCAGTTCTCTCCCCTCTACTGACTGTGCAGCCAGTTCTCTCCCCTCTACTGACTGTGCAGCCAGTTCTCTCCCCTCTACTGACTGTGCAGCCAGTTCTCTCTCCTCTACTGACTGTGCAGCCAGTTCTCTCTCCTCTACTGACTGTACAGCCAGTTCTCTCTCCTCTACTGACTGTGCAGCCAGTTCTCTCTCCTCTACTGATTGTGCAGCCAGTTCTCTCTCCTCTGACTGTGCAGCCAGTTCTCTCTCCTCTGACTGTGCAGCCAGTTCTCTCTCCTCTACTGACTGTGCAGCCAGTTCTCTCTCCTCTACTGACTGTGCAGCCAGTTCTCTCTCCTCTGACTGTGCAGCCAGTTCTCTCTCCTCTACTGATTGTGCAGCCAGTTCTCTCTCCTCTGACTGTGCAGCCAGTTCTCTCTCCTCTACTGACTATGCAGGCAGTTCTTTCTCCTCTACTGACTGTGCAGCCAGTTCTCTCTCCTCTACTGATTGTGCAGCCAGTTCTCTCTCCTCTACTGACTGTGCAGCCAGTTCTCTCTCCTCTACTGACTGTGCAGCCAGTTCTCTCTCCTCTGACTGTGCAGCCAGTTCTCTCTCCTCTACTGACTGTGCAGCCAGTTTTCTCTCCTCTACTGACTGTGCAGCCAGTTCTCTCTCCTCTACTGACTGGACTGTGCAGCCAGTTCTCTCTTCTCTACTGACTGTGCAGCCAGTTCTTTCTCCTTCACCGACTGTGCAGCCAGTTCTCTCTCCTCTACTGACTGTGCAGCCAGTTCTCTCTCCTCTACTGACTGTGCAGCCAGTTCTCTTCCCTCTACTGACAGTGCAGCCAGTTCTCTCCCCTCTACTGACTGTGCAGCCAGTTCTCTCCCCTCTACTGACTGTGCAGCCAGTTCTCTCTCCTCTACTGACTGTGCAGCCAGTTCTCTCTCCTCTACTGACTGTGCAGCCAGTTCTCTCTCCTCTACTGATTGTGCAGCCAGTTCTCTCTCCTCTACTGATTGTGCAGCCAGTTCTCTCTCCTCTGACTGTGCAGCCAGTTCTCTCTCCTCTACTGACTGTACAGCCAGTTCTCTCTCCTCTACTGACTGTGCAGCCAGTTCTCTCTCCTCTGACTGTGCAGCCAGTTCTCTCTCCTCTACTGATTGTGCAGCCAGTTCTCTCTCCTCTGACTGTGCAGCCAGTTCTCTCTCCTCTGACTGTGCAGCCAGTTCTCTCTCCTCTACTGACTGTGCAGCCAGTTCTCTCTCCTCTACTGACTGTGCAGCCAGTTCTCTCTCCTCTACTGATTGTGCAGCCAGTTCTCTCTCCTCTACTGACAGTGCAGCCAGTTCTCTCTCCTCTACTGACTGTGCAGCCAGTTCTCTCTCCTCTACTGACAGTGCAGCCAGTTCTCTCTCCTCTACTGACTGTGCAGCCAGTTCTCTCTCCTCTACTGATTGTGCAGCCAGTTCTCTCTCCTCTACTGACTGTGCAGCCAGTTCTCTCTCCTCTACTGACTGTGCAGCCAGTTCTCTCTCCTCTACTGACAGTGCAGCCAGTTCTCTCCTCTACTGATTGTGCAGCCAGTTCTCTCTCCTCTACTGACTGTACAGCCAGTTCTCTCTCCTCTACTGACTGTACAGCCAGTTCTCTCTCCTCTACTGACTGTGCAGCCAGTTCTCTCTCCTCTACTGATTGTGCAGCCAGTTCTCTCTCCTCTACTGACTGTACAGCCAGTTCTCTCTCCTCTACTGACAGTGCAGCCAGTTCTCTCTCCTCTACTGACTGTACAGCCAGTTCTCTCTCCTCTACTGATTGTGCAGCCATGTACAGCCAGTTCTCTCTCCTCTACTGACAGTGCAGCCAGTTCTCTCTCCTCTACTGACTGTACAGCCAGTTCTCTCTCCTCTACTGATTGTGCAGCCAGTTCTCTCTCCTCTACTGACAGTGCAGCCAGTTCTCTCTCCTCTACTGACTATGCAGCCAGTTCTCTCTCCTCTACTGACAGTGCAGCCAGTTCTCTCTCCTCTACTGACTGTGCAGCCAGTTCTCTCTCCTCTACTGACAGTGCAGCCAGTTCTCTCTCCTCTACTGATTGTGCAGCCAGTTCTCTCTCCTCTACTGACTGTACAGCCAGTTCTCACTCCTCTACTGACTGTACAGCCAGTTCTCTCTCCTCTACTGACTGTGCAGCCAGTTCTCTCTCCTCTACTGATTGTGCAGCCAGTTCTCTCTCCTCTGACTGTGCAGCCAGTTCTCTCTCCTCTGACTGTGCAGCCAGTTCTCTCTCCTCTACTGACTGTGCAGCCAGTTTTCTCTCCTCTACTGACTGTGCAGCCAGTTCTCTCTTCTCTACTGACTGTGCAGCCAGTTCTTTCTCCTTCACCGACTGTGCAGCCAGTTCTCTCTCCTCTACTGACTGTGCAGCCAGTTCTCTCTCCTCTACTGACTGTGCAGCCAGTTCTCTCTCCTCTACTGACTGTGCAGCCAGTTCTCTCTCCTCTACTGACTGTGCAGCCAGTTCTCTTCCCTCTACTGACAGTGCAGCCAGTTCTCTCCCCTCTACTGACTGTGCAGCCAGTTCTCTCCCCTCTACTGACTGTGCAGCCAGTTCTCTCCCCTCTACTGACTGTGCAGCCAGTTCTCTCCCCTCTACTGACTGTGCAGCCAGTTCTCTCTCCTCTACTGACTGTGCAGCCAGTTCTCTCTCCTCTACTGACTGTGCAGCCAGTTCTCTCTCCTCTACTGACTGTACAGCCAGTTCTCTCTCCTCTACTGACTGTGCAGCCAGTTCTCTCTCCTCTACTGATTGTGCAGCCAGTTCTCTCTCCTCTGACTGTGCAGCCAGTTCTCTCTCCTCTGACTGTGCAGCCAGTTCTCTCTCCTCTACTGACTGTGCAGCCAGTTCTCTCTCCTCTACTGATTGTGCAGCCAGTTCTCTCTCCTCTGACTGTGCAGCCAGTTCTCTCTCCTCTACTGACTGTGCAGCCAGTTCTCTCCCCTCTACTGACTGTGCAGCCAGTTCTCTCTCCTCTACTGATTGTGCAGCCAGTTCTCTCTCCTCTACTGACTGTGCAGCCAGTTTTCTCTCCTCTACTGACTGTGCAGCCAGTTCTCTTTCCTCTACTGACTGGACTGTGCAGCCAGTTCTCTCTTCTCTACCGACTGTGCAGCCAGTTCTTTCTCCTTCACCGACTGTGCAGCCAGTTCTCTCTCCTCTACTGACTGTGCAGCCAGTTCTCTCTCCTCTACTGACTGTGCAGCCAGTTCTCTTCCCTCTACTGACAGTGCAGCCAGTTCTCTCCCCTCTACTGACTGTGCAGCCAGTTCTCTCCCCTCTACTGACTGTGCAGCCAGTTCTCTCTCCTCTACTGACTGTGCAGCCAGTTCTCTCTCCTCTACTGACTGTGCAGCCAGTTCTCTCTCCTCTACTGATTGTGCAGCCAGTTCTCTCTCCTCTACTGATTGTGCAGCCAGTTCTCTCTCCTCTGACTGTGCAGCCAGTTCTCTCTCCTCTACTGACTGTACAGCCAGTTCTCTCTCCTCTACTGACTGTGCAGCCAGTTCTCTCTCCTCTGACTGTGCAGCCAGTTCTCTCTCCTCTACTGATTGTGCAGCCAGTTCTCTCTCCTCTGACTGTGCAGCCAGTTCTCTCTCCTCTGACTGTGCAGCCAGTTCTCTCTCCTCTACTGACTGTGCAGCCAGTTCTCTCTCCTCTACTGACTGTGCAGCCAGTTCTCTCTCCTCTACTGATTGTGCAGCCAGTTCTCTCTCCTCTACTGACAGTGCAGCCAGTTCTCTCTCCTCTACTGACTGTGCAGCCAGTTCTCTCTCCTCTACTGACAGTGCAGCCAGTTCTCTCTCCTCTACTGACTGTGCAGCCAGTTCTCTCTCCTCTACTGATTGTGCAGCCAGTTCTCTCTCCTCTACTGACTGTGCAGCCAGTTCTCTCTCCTCTACTGACTGTGCAGCCAGTTCTCTCTCCTCTACTGACAGTGCAGCCAGTTCTCTCTCCTCTACTGATTGTGCAGCCAGTTCTCTCTCCTCTACTGACTGTACAGCCAGTTCTCTCTCCTCTACTGACTGTACAGCCAGTTCTCTCTCCTCTACTGACTGTGCAGCCAGTTCTCTCTCCTCTACTGATTGTGCAGCCAGTTCTCTCTCCTCTACTGACTGTACAGCCAGTTCTCTCTCCTCTACTGACAGTGCAGCCAGTTCTCTCTCCTCTACTGACTGTACAGCCAGTTCTCTCTCCTCTACTGATTGTGCAGCCAGACTGTACAGCCAGTTCTCTCTCCTCTACTGACAGTGCAGCCAGTTCTCTCTCCTCTACTGACTGTACAGCCAGTTCTCTCTCCTCTACTGATTGTGCAGCCAGTTCTCTCTCCTCTACTGACAGTGCAGCCAGTTCTCTCTCCTCTACTGACTATGCAGCCAGTTCTCTCTCCTCTACTGACAGTGCAGCCAGTTCTCTCTCCTCTACTGACTGTGCAGCCAGTTCTCTCTCCTCTACTGACAGTGCAGCCAGTTCTCTCTCCTCTACTGATTGTGCAGCCAGTTCTCTCTCCTCTACTGACTGTACAGCCAGTTCTCTCTCCTCTACTGACTGTACAGCCAGTTCTCTCTCCTCTACTGACTGTGCAGCCAGTTCTCTCTCCTCTACTGATTGTGCAGCCAGTTCTCTCTCCTCTACTGACTGTGCAGCCAGTTTTCTCTCCTCTACTGACTGTGCAGCCAGTTCTCTCTTCTCTACTGACTGTGCAGCCAGTTCTTTCTCCTTCACCGACTGTGCAGCCAGTTCTCTCTCCTCTACTGACTGTGCAGCCAGTTCTCTCTCCTCTACTGACTGTGCAGCCAGTTCTCTCTCCTCTACTGACTGTGCAGCCAGTTCTCTCTCCTCTACTGACTGTGCAGCCAGTTCTCTTCCCTCTACTGACAGTGCAGCCAGTTCTCTCCCCTCTACTGACTGTGCAGCCAGTTCTCTCCCCTCTACTGACTGTGCAGCCAGTTCTCTCCCCTCTACTGACTGTGCAGCCAGTTCTCTCCCCTCTACTGACTGTGCAGCCAGTTCTCTCTCCTCTACTGACTGTGCAGCCAGTTCTCTCTCCTCTACTGACTGTGCAGCCAGTTCTCTCTCCTCTACTGACTGTGCAGCCAGTTCTCTCTCCTCTACTGACTGTGCAGCCAGTTCTCTCTCCTCTACTGATTGTGCAGCCAGTTCTCTCTCCTCTGACTGTGCAGCCAGTTCTCTCTCCTCTGACTGTGCAGCCAGTTCTCTCTCCTCTACTGACTGTGCAGCCAGTTCTCTCTCCTCTACTGATTGTGCAGCCAGTTCTCTCTCCTCTGACTGTGCAGCCAGTTCTCTCTCCTCTACTGACTGTGCAGCCAGTTCTCTCCCCTCTACTGACTGTGCAGCCAGTTCTCTCTCCTCTACTGATTGTGCAGCCAGTTCTCTCTTCTCTACTGACTGTACAGCCAGTTCTCTCTCCTCTACTGACTGTGCAGCCAGTTCTCTCTCCTCTACTGATTGTGCAGCCAGTTCTCTCTCCTCTGACTGTGCAGCCAGTTCTCTCTCCTCTGACTGTGCAGCCAGTTCTCTCTCCTCTACTGACTGTGCAGCCAGTTTTCTCTCCTCTACTGACTGTGCAGCCAGTTTTCTCTCCTCTACTGACTGTGCAGCCAGTTCTCTCTCCTCTACTGATTGTGCAGCCAGTTCTCTCTCCTCTACTGACTGTGCAGCCAGTTCTCTCTCCTCTACTGACTGGACTGTGCAGCCAGTTCTCTCTTCTCTACTGACTGTGCAGCCAGTTCTTTCTCCTTCACCGACTGTGCAGCCAGTTCTCTCTCCTCTACTGACTGTGCAGCCAGTTCTCTCTCCTCTACTGACTGTGCAGCCAGTTCTCTCTCCTCTACTGACTGTGCAGCCAGTTCTCTCTCCTCTACTGACTGTGCAGCCAGTTCTCTCTCCTCTACTGACTGTGCAGCCAGTTCTCTTCCCTCTACTGACAGTGCAGCCAGTTCTCTCCCCTCTACTGACTGTGCAGCCAGTTCTCTCCCCTCTACTGACTGTGCAGCCAGTTCTCTCCCCTCTACTGACTGTGCAGCCAGTTCTCTCCCCTCTACTGACTGTGCAGCCAGTTCTCTCCCCTCTACTGACTGTGCAGCCAGTTCTCTCCCCTCTACTGACTGTGCAGCTAGTTCACTCTCCTCTACTTCAATAGAGTGAATACCTCAATTCAAGTGATGTCAGGCTCACTGCTAGGTTACCTTATTGATCCCTTGTCTATATCTTTACAGCAAGAAAAATACTTACATATCCGGCCAGAATTTGTCCCTGCCGGAGGTCTGATACGCCCTCCTCCTGGTCCCATCATCCCAGGAAGTGAACGTACCTCCGTCTCATCCATGGCCTCTCTAGAAGATGTTATTGCTGGCCGGGAGCCCTCCAACAGACACGACCCACAGAGTCAGTTACACGGCAAACAGACCACACAGAATTCTCGGTCATACATTCTGGACTCTCGTTTCTCTGACTCGGACCAGATGAAATTGGGTGGTGTCACTGCTACGTCAAGTCCCCCTCCTCCAGTAACTTCCTCCAATAAAACCACACCTCCATCCTCTGCGGGTAAGTCGAAGCTCATCGACGAAGATGACTTTGGTTCATCACTCATGTCCGAGTTAAACACATTTGGTAATCTCCTGGACTCCTTCGGATTGAGTGGTGGAAGCTCGACAGCATCAACTGGTATCAACAAAGCCACACCTATTTCTTACGCTGCTGGAAAATCTTCTCCAGCCTCTGCGAATGTGGCTCCGTTGTCTAAACCCCCGGCTGCGAGCACTGGCAATAGTAACCCTTACAGCTCCAAATATGATGGTATGATGGGAGGGTTAGGACATAATTACTCTCCTTAATGATGGGGGCGGGAATAGTTACTCTCCTTAATGATGGGATGGGAATATACTCTCCTTAATGATGGGGGTGGGACATAGTTACTCTCCTTAATGATTGGGTGGGACTAGTTACTCTCCTTAATGATGGGGTGGGAATAGTTACTCTCCTTATGATGGGGTGGGACATAGTTACTCTCCTTAATGATGGGGGTGGGACATAGTTACTCTCCTTAATGATGGGGTGGGACATAGTTACTCTCCTTAATGATGGGGGTGGGACATAGTTACTCTCCTTAATGATGGGGGTGGGAATAGTTACTCTCCTTAATGATGGTGGTGGGACATAGTTACTCTCCTTAATGATGGGGTGGGACATAGTTACTCTCCTTAATGATGGGGGTGGGACATAGTTACTCTCCTTAATGATGGGGTGGGACATAGTTACTCTCCTTAATGATGGGGGTGGGAATAGTTACTCTCCTTAATGATGGGGGTGGGACATAGTTACTCTCCTTAATGATGGGGTGGGACATAGTTACTCTCCTTAATGATGGGGGTGGGACATAGTTACTCTCCTTAATGATGGGATGGGACATAGTTACTCTCCTTAATGATGGGTGGGTGGGACATAGTTACTCTCCTTAATGATGGGGGTGGGAATAGTTACTCTCCTTAATGATGGTGGTGGGACATAGTTACTCTCCTTAATGATGGGGGTGGGACATAGTTACTCTCCTTAATGATGGGGTGGGACTAGTTACTCTCCTTAATGATGGGGGTGGGAATAGTTATCTCCTTAATGATGGGGGTGGGACATGTTACTATCCTTGACGATGGGATGGGAATACTTATAGTTAATCTCCTTATGAGATATAGTTACTATCCTTAACAATGAAGACTGGACAAAATGAGGGATATTGGGGCCATAATTCTCGTTACCATATGCAGTTGGTTGCCGAGGCTTTGTGATGTTACTGCTGGTGGGTTTGTCCACACTTAGAGGGTGGAGTGGTTGGTAGACTATTCACACTTGTGTTCCGAGTAAAAAAATATTGCTCTTCTCTCTACAGCTTATTCCTCAAATGCCTCGTCTGCTGGCAGTAATACCCGTTCATACACAAGCAACACCCCTTCATATGCAAGCAACACCCCTTCATACACGAACAACACCCCTTCATATGCAAGCAACACCCCTTCAAATGCGAGCAACACCCCTTCATACACGAACAACACTCCCTCACAAAGTGCCCATGTGGTCCCTCAAACTGGTCCCACCCCTCTTGGCCAAGCCCCTGTTGGGATCTCTTCTATCACGAGGTTCAGTCCACCTCGCTCCGGTGTAAACAACTCCCCTTCACACTCCAGCAAGGCGGGGAAAAAGTCTGTTTCACGAGGACAAACGGACATCGACCTTGTCCTTACATCTGTCCTATCAAGCTTGCCATCTGCTAAGCCGACAAGTTTCGGAAGAAGCACCGGAAAGCCCCCCAGTGGAGCCGGGAAAAGTGGAATGGGTAAGCTCTCCAGCGGGTCTCAACCATCGACAGGTAGGCCCGATCAGCCAAGAGTGGGTCAGACCGGTTACCAGAACAGCACTAAGTTTGTGCAGCCAGCTCTCCCCAGCCAACCTAATTACCAGAACAGCACCAAATTTGTGCAGCCAGCTCTCCCTTCTCAGTCCGGCTACCACGGCAGCTCTCTGTTGATGCAGCCCGCAGCTTCTCTCCAACCGAGCTACCAGGGCAGTGGCACTATTCCTGATAGTTATCACTCTGTTCCTCCTCAAGCAATGACCTCACAGCTGGGCTTCGATGAGCGTGCTCTTGCTGCTCTTACAACAAACGTCCCACAGCCCACAAATCCGCAGCCTCTTCCCCCCGTCGGACCTTCGTACAAGCCGAGCGCCTTCCCGGCTGCCGTGACTGCATTGCAACCTGTTCCACCTCCTGTAGCTCCAACCAACCCTCCTTACAACAGCGACCTCCAGCAGAGTTCTTACGAACCCCAATCTATGGGGCACCCTTCCCAAGTCTCAGCAGCCCCTCATTCTGAGGAGAATCAGATGTCGGTCTCAACAGCACCCAGAGCCCCTGTGAGGAGCAGCTCTATCAGCCAAGCCACCAGGAACAGCTCTACCAGCCAGGGAACAAGCAGCTCTACCAGCCCAGGGATGAACAACTCGACCAGCCAAGCTGCCAGGAGCTCTACCAGCCAGGGAACAAGCAGCTCTACCAGCCTGGGGACGAACAACTCGATCAGCCAAGCTGCCAGGACCAGATCTATCAGTCATGGAACAAACAGCTCTACCAGCCCAGGGACGAATCACTCCATCAGCCAATCGAACAGAACCAGATCTATCAGCCAAGGATCGCATAGCCACAGCAGCCAGAAGAACAGGAAGATATCTACCGTCAAAGAATCCCCTGCTCCCTCTTCGGCTTCCTCCTCCCACTATGCTCCACATAGGGCAGCACCCCCACCTCCCCTCGCCACCAACAGTGGCCACGCCCTTGGACACACCCACACTTCGACTTCAATGCTCAGGTCTCATGGAAATGCCATGCCTCTGGATTACACTCAGAGCACCGGCAGTCCCAACTCGGCTTCTCTTGACTTGGGAGGCTCAATGGAGTTCGGGGACATGTCATCATTTGACCTCCCTGGCTCTCAGATATCAAGTAGTGTCCCCGCCGATGGCTTCCTGTCTACAAACTATACCTTGTCGGAGTCGGACTTCGGCAGAGGGTTAGACAGCCCTATACTTCATTCAGTCACTCACAGTCTGGCCCCCGGTGGGGGAGTGGCTAGATCACACCAGGAGGGGGAGAGTTACAGACCCGGCTCCGTGGACTCCAATCCCTCTATACATGTGGATTCATGTCCAAGTAGGTGTGGTTTCATTTTAATATATATATATGTCATCACACGAGTCATGGAATATGGCAGAGTCATTCCACGAGTATGTGTTTATAATTTGACAAGCTGAAGTCGACTGAGAATACTCTTGTGCGAGTAAAATGTCTCGCCATATTCCACGACAAGTGTGATAAGCTGTTGATTCTATACGTGTATACTAAGGAATTACTATACTTTGTATAACGGTCCGTCCGTTCATCCGTCAGTCGGTACCAGTTGATCCGATCTTGCCACATTTTGCGTCACTTTTAGCTTTGTTGATGTTATGTATGTAAATTGCTGAACTGCTTCTGTCGTATTGGAAGGTGTTGCCATGAACTATGGAAGCGTTACTTGGTGACAACACACTTGTGCAGGAGAGCAAAAGCGTAATGGAATATGTATTGCCATGCCTATAGGAAGATACAGTGATTAGATCTATAACACGATAATTCTTAATAATTCACATCAGACCATACTTGCACTGTACTGTGGACCAGGATATTTTCAGAAGTTAATAATCGAAGTTTTCACGGTTAAAATCCAATCCGCACCGTACATGTGGGTGGGAGTAGGGTGTGGCTTCCACTATGCGCCACCCCCACCCCCCGTGAATATCAATCACCACCTGCAAATAAGGGTGACCCTTCAAAGCTATCCTGGTACACGTCTAGTGCTGCTCAGCCTGCAGCAATATGAATGTGATATGACTTTTGCCTGCAGGTGGTGAGAGTGGCACTACCTCTCCTAACCATGGCGAGGAGCAGCGAGGAGCCTCCTCCTACGGAGTGATGGGTGTGGTGGCGCCTGCGCCCGGCTTGGTGCACCTTAGGAACAATGAGGGTAGGCGTGTTGGACCAGGACCTCTCTTCAGACGTTCCAAGAATTTCGAAAGGAATGGTAATTCATGTTACATGCATGGGTGGTGAAAATGTCTCTTAAATGACCCGTGACCTTGTGCTGTTGGCATGACCCTTGACCTTGTGCTGTTGGCATGACCCTTGACCTTGTGTTAGGTAATGGACATGAACTTTCACCTTGCACTCTAGATCATTATCCTTGGACTTGAGTTGATGATTATTATCTGATACCTACTGCACACATACACATACCTACTGCACACATACACACACACACACACACACACCCTCCCCACAACACACTTTGCCAAACTGAAAGTGTGAGGATTAATTTCGCATCGAACTCGATCAAGCTTTTACATCTTCAGTTTGAATGTGGTTGTGTGCGCACGCTGAAGTATGTCTTTATATGGAGTGTCTGCGTGCATTTGGTGTAGATTGTGTGTTATGTTTGTGTGTGAGTGTGTGTGTGTGTGAGAGAGAGAGAGAGAGCGAGAGAGAGAGAGTTGTGTGCCAGCTACACTCACTCAGAGGTTATCCAGCATGAAGCTCGGGAAAGCTATCATGCCTCACTCTCACTGTTATTAGGGATACATACTTATATGCTTAGTGACACACATTGGGTCATCAACACCACTCTGGGTGGAGGCAGGTTGAAAAGTAGACAATAGCTCTATGGGGACACACACTGGACCAACACCACACTGGGTGGAGGCAGGTTGAAGTAGGTTGACAATAGCTCTATGGGGACACACACTGGACCAACACCACACTGGGTGGAGGCAGGTTGAAGTAGGTTGACAATAGCTCTATGGGGAAACACACTGGACCAACATCACACTGGGTTGAGGCATGTTGAAGTAGGTTGACAATAGCTCTATGGGGACACACACTGGACCAACACCACACTGGGTGGAGGTAGGTTGAAGTAGGTTGACAATAGCTCTATGGGGACACACACTGGTCCAACACCACACTGGGTGGAGACAGGTTGAAGTAGGTTGACAAGAGCTCTATGGGGAAACACACTGGACCAACATCACACTGGGTTGAGGCATGTTGAAGTAGGTTGACAATAGCTCTATGGGGACACACACTGGACCAACACCACACTGGGTGGAGGTAGGTTGAAGTAGGTTGACAATAGCTCTATGGGGAAACACACTGGACCAACATCACACTGGGTTGAGGCATGTTGAAGTAGGTTGACAATAGCTCTATGGGGACACACACTGGACCAACACCACACTGGGTGGAGGCAGGTTGAAGTAGGTTGACAATAGCTCTATGGGGACACACACTGGACCAACATCACACTGGGTTGAGGCATGTTGAAGTAGGTTGAGAATAGCTCTATGGGGACACACACTGGACCAACACCACACTGGGTGGAGGCAGGTTGAAGTAGGTTGACAATAGCTCTATGGGGAAACACACTGGACCAACATCACACTGGGTGGAGGCAGGTTGAAGTAGGTTGAGAATAGCTCTATGGGGACACACACTGGACCAACATCACACTGGGTGGATGCAGGTTGAAGTTGGTTGACAATAGCTCTATGGGGACACGCACTGGACCAACACCACACTGGGTGGAGACAGGTTGAAGTAGGTTGACAATAGCTCTATGGGGAAACACACTGGACCAACATCACACTGGGTGGAGGCAGGTTGAAGTAGGTTGAGAATAGCTCTATGGGGACACACACTGGACCAACATCACACTGGGTGGAGGCAGGTTGAAGTAGGTTGAGAATAGCTCTATGGGGACACACACTGGACCAACATCACACTGGGTGGAGGCAGGTTGAAGTAGGTAGACAATAGCTCTATGGGGACACGCACTGGACCAACACCACACTGGGTGGAGACAGGTTGAAGTAGGTTGACAATAGCTCTATGGGGAAACACACTGGACCAACATCACACTGGGTGGAGGCAGGTTGAAGTAGGTTGACAATAGCTCTATGGGGACACACACTGGACCAACACCATACTGGGTTGAGGCATGTTGAAGTAGGTTGACAATAGCTCTATGGGGACACACACTGGTCCAACACCACACTGGGTGGAGACAGGTTGAAGTAGGTTGACAATAGCTCTATGGGGACACACACTGGACCAACATCATACTGGATGGAGGCAGGTTGAAGTAGGTTGACAATAGCTCTATGGGGACACACACTTGGCCAACATCACACTGGGTGGAGGCAGGTTGGAGTAGGTTGACAATAGCTCTATGGGGACACACACTGGACCAACACCACACTGGATGGAGGCAGGTTGAAGTAGGTAGACAATAGCTCTATGGGGACACACACTGGACCAACATCACACTGGGTGTAGGCAGGTTGGAGTAGGTTGACAATAGCTCTATGGGGACACACACTGGACCAACACCACACTGGATGGAGGCAGGTTGAAGTAGGTAGACAATAGCTCAATGGGGACACACACTTGGCCAACATCACACTGGGTGGAGGCAGGTTGAAGTAGGTTGACAATAGCTCTATGGGGACACACACTGGACCAGCATCACACTTGGTGGAGGCAGGTTGAAGTAGGTTGACAATAGCTCTATGGGGACACACACTGGACCAACATCATACTGGGTGGAGACAGGTTGAAGTAGGTTGACAATAGCTCTATGGGGACACACACTGGACCAGCATCACACTGGGTGGAGGCAGGCTGAAGTAGGTTGACAATAGCTCTATAGGGACACACACTGGACCAACATCACACTGGGTGGAGACAGGTTGAAGTAGGTTGACAATAGGTCTATGGGGATGCACACTGGACCAGCATCACACTGGGTGGAGGCAGGTTGGAGTAGGTTGACTATAGCTCTATGGGGACACACACTGGACCAGCATCACATGGAATAAAACCCACCTACTTCAACCTTGCCTCCTATCATATATGGAACTATCCAGAGAACTTGAGATCAAGGTTGAGAGGTTGTGTATCTTCAGCTTGTTCCAGGTAGTGACTGAGCAGCAAGCATGTGAGAGAAGACGAGGATTCTGGCGTCGGAGTGATGCGGGGGACTACATATCAGCCTAGGTCTCAGGGCACCACCTAGGTCTCTCAGGGCACCACCTAGGTCTCTCAGGGCACCACCTAGGTCTCTCAGAGTCCACCACCCAGAGTGCACCACCTAGGTCTCTCAGGGTGGGTCTCTCAGGGCACCACCTAGGTCTCTCAGGGTACACCACCTAGGCCTCTCAGGGCACCACCTAGGTCTCTCAGGGTGCACCACCTAGGTCTCTCAGGGCACCACCTAGGTCTCTCAGGGTCCACCACCTAGGTCTCTCAGGGTCCACCACCTAAGTCTCTCAGGGCACCACCTAAGTCTCTCAGGGAGCACCACCTAGGTCTCTCAGGGTCCACCACCTAGGTCTCTCAGGGTACCACCTAGGTCTCTCAGGGTGGGTCTCTCAGGGCACCACCTAGGCCTCTCAGGGCACCACCTAGGTCTCTCAGGGCACCACCTAGGTCTCTCAGGGTCCACCACCTAGGTCTCTCAGGGTGCACCACCTAAGTCTCTCAGGGCACCACCTAGGTCTCTCAGGGCACCACCTAGGTCTCTCAGGGCACCACCTAGGTCTCTCAGGGCACCACCTAGGTCTCTCAGGGTCCACCACCTAGGTCTCTCAGGGCACCACCTAGGTCTCTCAGGGCACCACCTACATAGGTCTCTCAGGGCACCACCTAGGTCTCTCAGGGTGCACCACCTAGGCCTCTCAGGGCACCACCTAGGTCTCTCAGGGCACCACCTAGGTCTCTCAGGGCGCACCACCTAGGCCTCTCAGGGCACCACCTAGGTCTCTCAGGGTCCACCACCTAGGTCTCTCAGGGCACCACCTAGGTCTCTCAGGGCACCACCTACATAGGTCTCTCAGGGTCCACCACCTAGGTCTCTCAGGGTCCACCACCTAGGTCTCTCAGGGTCCACCACCTAGGTCTCTCAGGGCACCACCTAGGTCTCTCAGGGCACCACCTAGGTCTCTCAGGGTGCACCACCTAGGCCTCTCCGGGTCCACCACCTAGGTCTCTCAGGGGGCACCACCTAGGTCTCTCAGGGCGCACCACCTAGGTCTCTCAGGGCACCACCTAGGTCTCTCAGGGTCCACCACCTAGGTCTCTCAGGGCACCACCTAGGTCTCTCAGGGTCCACCACGCACCGCCTAGGTCTCTCAGGGTCCACCACCTAGGTCTCTCAGGGCACCACCTAGGTCTCTCAGGGCACCACCTAGGTCTCTCAGGGTGCACCACCTAGGCCTCTCAGGGTCCACCACCTAGGCCTCTCAGGGTCCACCACCTAGGTCTCTCAGGGGGCACCACCTAGGTCTCTCAGGGCGCACCACCTAGGTCTCTCAGGGCACCACCTAGGTCTCTCAGGGTACACCACGCACCGCCTAGGTCTCTCAGGGCACCACCTAGGTCTCTCAGGGCACCACGTAGGTCTCTCAGGGTGCACCACCTAGGCCTCTCAGGGGGCACCACCTAGGTCTCTCAGGGCACCACCTAGGTCTCTCAGGGCACCACCTAGGTCTCTCAGGGCACCACGTAGGTCTCTCAGGGTGCACCACCTAGGCCTCTCAGGGGGCACCACCTAGGTCTCTCAGGGTGCACCACCTAGGTCTCTCAGGGCACCACCTAGGCCTCTCAGGGTGCACCACCTAGGTCTCTCAGGGCACCACCTAGGCCTCTCAGGGCACCACGTAGGTCTCTCAGGGTACACCACCTAGGTCTCTCAGGGGGCACCACCTAGGTCTCTCAGGGCACCACCTAGGCCTCTCAGGGCACCACGTAGGTCTCTCAGGGTACACCACCTAGGCCTCTCAGGGTGCACCACCTAGGCAGGGTCTCTCAGGGCACCACCTAGGCCTCTCAGGGTACCACCTAGGTCTCTCAGGGTGCACCGCCTAGGCCTCTCAGGGCGGGTCTCTCAGGGCACCACCTAGGTCTCTCAGGGTGCACCGCCTAGGCCTCTCAGGGCACCACCTAGGTCTCTCAGGGTGCCACCTAGGTCTCTCAGGGGGCACCACCTAGGTCTCTCAGGGCACCACCTAGGTCTCTCAGGGTGCACCACCTAGGTCTCTCAGGGCACCACCTAGGCCTCTCAGGGCACCACCTAGGTCTCTCAGGGTCCACCACCTAGGCAGGGTCTCTCAGGGGGCACCACCTAGGTCTCTCAGGGCACCACCTAGGCCTCTCAGGGTCCACCACCTAGGTCTCTCAGGGCACCACCTAGGTCTCTCAGGGCACCACCTAGGTCTCTCAGGGTCCACCACCTAGGTCTCTCAGGGGGCACCACCTAGGTCTCTCAGGGTGCACCACCTAGGTCTCTCAGGGCACCACCTAGGTCTCTCAGGGCACCACCTAGGTCTCTCAGGGGGCACCACCTAGGCCTCTCAGGGCACCACCTAGGTCTCTCAGGGGGCACCACCTAGGCCTCTCAGGGCACCACCTAGGTCTCTCAGGGTGCACCACCTAGGTCTCTCGGGGTGCAGAAGAGTCATAACAAGTGTGGGTGATTCCTGAACAGCAAACTTCTAACTGATGCACATTCCTTTGAGATTGTTCATCAAATGAAAGTCTGGTCAGTGGAGGACCACCTCGGTGTGTATGTTGGGTCTGCACTATTACATTCAGCTTGTGCATATTGTGCTGTGAACACCTGCAGCTGATGCGTCTTGTGCTGTGAACACCTGCAGCTGATGCGCCTTGTGCTGTGAGCACCTGGCAGCTGATGCGTCTTGTGCTGTGAACACCTGCAGCTGATGCGTCTTGTGCTGTGAACACCTGCAGCTGATGCGCCTTGTGCTGTGAGCACCTGGCAGCTGATGCGTCTTGTGCTGTGAACACCTGCAGCTGATGCGCCTTGTGCTGTGAACACCTGCAGCTGATGCGTCTTGTGCTGTGAACACCTGCAGCTGATGCGTCTTGTGCTGTGAGCACCTGCAGCTGATGCGTCTTGTGCTGTGAGCACCTGGCAGCTGATGCGTCTTGTACTGTGAACACCTGCAGCTGATGCGTCTTGTACTGTGAACACCTGCAGCTGATGCGTCTTGTGCTGTGAGCACCTGCAGCTGATGCGTCTTGTGCTGTGAGCACCTGCAGCTGATGCGTCTTGTGCTGTGAGCACCTGCAGCTGATGCATCTTGTGCTGTGAGCACCTGCAGCTGATGCGTCTTGTGCTGTGAACACCTGCAGCTGATGCGTCTTGTGCTGTGAACACCTGCAGCTGATGCGTCTTATGCTGTGAGCACCTGCAGCTGATGCGTCTTGTGCTGTGAGCACCTGCAGCTGATGCGTCTTGTGCTGTGAGCACCTGCAGCTGATGCGTCTTGTGCTGTGAGCACCTGCAGCTGATGCGTCTTGTGCTGTGAACACCTGCAGCTGATGCGTCTTGTGCTGTGAGCACCTGCAGCTGATGCGTCTTGTGCTGTGAGCACCTGCAGCTGATGCATCTTGTGCTGTGAGCACCTGGCAGCTGATGCGTCTTGTACTGTGAACACCTGCAGCTGATGCGTCTTGTACTGTGAACACCTGCAGCTGATGCGTCTTGTGCTGTGAGCACCTGCAGCTGATGCGTCTTGTGCTGTGAGCACCTGCAGCTGATGCGTCTTGTGCTGTGAGCACCTGCAGCTGATGCGTCTTGTGCTGTGAGCACCTGCAGCTGATGCGTCTTGTGCTGTGAGCACCTGCAGCTGATGCGTCTTGTACTGTGAGCACCTGCAGCTGATCCTTGTGCTGTGAGCACCTGGCAGCTGATGCGTCTTGTACTGTGAACACCTGCAGCTGATGCGTCTTGTGCTGTGAACACCTGCAGCTGATGCGTCTTGTGCTGTGAGCACCTGGCAGCTGATGCGTCTTGTACTGTGAGCACCAGCAGCTGATGCGTCTTGTGCTGTGAGCACCTGGCAGCTGATGCATCTTGTGCTGTGAGCACCTGCAGCTGATGCGTCTTGTGCTGTGAACACCTGCAGCTGATGCGCCTTGTGCTGTGAGCACCTGCAGCTGATGCGTCTTGTGCTGTGAACACCTGCAGCTGATGCGTCTTGTACTGTGAACACCTGCAGCTGATGCGTCTTGTGCTGTGAACACCTGCAGCTGATGCGCCTTGTGCTGTGAGCACCTGGCAGCTGATGCGTCTTGTGCTGTGAACACCTGCAGCTGATGCGTCTTGTGCTGTGAACACCTGCAGCTGATGCGCCTTGTGCTGTGAGCACCTGGCAGCTGATGCGTCTTGTGCTGTGAACACCTGCAGCTGATGCGCCTTGTGCTGTGAACACCTGCAGCTGATGCGTCTTGTGCTGTGAACACCTGCAGCTGATGCGTCTTGTGCTGTGAGCACCTGCAGCTGATGCGTCTTGTGCTGTGAGCACCTGGCAGCTGATGCGTCTTGTACTGTGAACACCTGCAGCTGATGCGTCTTGTACTGTGAACACCTGCAGCTGATGCGTCTTGTGCTGTGAGCACCTGCAGCTGATGCGTCTTGTGCTGTGAGCACCTGCAGCTGATGCGTCTTGTGCTGTGAGCACCTGCAGCTGATGCATCTTGTGCTGTGAGCACCTGCAGCTGATGCGTCTTGTGCTGTGAACACCTGCAGCTGATGCGTCTTGTGCTGTGAACACCTGCAGCTGATGCGTCTTATGCTGTGAGCACCTGCAGCTGATGCGTCTTGTGCTGTGAGCACCTGCAGCTGATGCGTCTTGTGCTGTGAGCACCTGCAGCTGATGCGTCTTGTGCTGTGAGCACCTGCAGCTGATGCGTCTTGTGCTGTGAACACCTGCAGCTGATGCGTCTTGTGCTGTGAGCACCTGCAGCTGATGCGTCTTGTGCTGTGAGCACCTGCAGCTGATGCATCTTGTGCTGTGAGCACCTGGCAGCTGATGCGTCTTGTACTGTGAACACCTGCAGCTGATGCGTCTTGTACTGTGAACACCTGCAGCTGATGCGTCTTGTGCTGTGAGCACCTGCAGCTGATGCGTCTTGTGCTGTGAGCACCTGCAGCTGATGCGTCTTGTGCTGTGAGCACCTGCAGCTGATGCGTCTTGTGCTGTGAGCACCTGCAGCTGATGCGTCTTGTGCTGTGAGCACCTGCAGCTGATGCGTCTTGTACTGTGAGCACCTGCAGCTGATCCTTGTGCTGTGAGCACCTGGCAGCTGATGCGTCTTGTACTGTGAACACCTGCAGCTGATGCGTCTTGTGCTGTGAACACCTGCAGCTGATGCGTCTTGTGCTGTGAGCACCTGGCAGCTGATGCGTCTTGTACTGTGAGCACCAGCAGCTGATGCGTCTTGTGCTGTGAGCACCTGGCAGCTGATGCATCTTGTGCTGTGAGCACCTGCAGCTGATGCGTCTTGTGCTGTGAACACCTGCAGCTGATGCGCCTTGTGCTGTGAGCACCTGCAGCTGATGCGTCTTGTGCTGTGAACACCTGCAGCTGATGCGTCTTGTACTGTGAACACCTGCAGCTGATGCGTCTTGTGCTGTGAACACCTGCAGCTGATGCGTCTTGTGCTGTGAGCACCTGCAGCTGATCCTTGTGCTGTGAGCACCTGGCAGCTGATGCGTCTTGTACTGTGAACACCTGCAGCTGATGCGTCTTGTGCTGTGAACACCTGGCAGCTGATGCGTCTTGTACTGTGAGCACCAGCAGCTGATGCGTCTTGTGCTGTGAACACCTGCAGCTGATGCGCCTTGTGCTGTGAGCACCTGCAGCTGATGCGTCTTGTGCTGTGAACACCTGCAGCTGATGCGTCTTGTACTGTGAACACCTGCAGCTGATGCGTCTTGTGCTGTGAGCACCTGCAGCTGATGCGTCTTGTGCTGTGAACACCTGCAGCTGATGCATCTTGTGCTGTGAGCACCTGGCAGCTGATGCGTCTTGTGCTGTGAGCACCTGCAGCTGATGCGTCTTGTGCTGTGAGCACCTGCAGCTGATGCGTCTTGTACTGTGAGCACCTGCAGCTGATCCTTGTGCTGTGAGCACCTGGCAGCTGATGCGTCTTGTACTGTGAACACCTGCAGCTGATGCGTCTTGTGCTGTGAACACCTGCAGCTGATGCGTCTTGTGCTGTGAGCACCTGGCAGCTGATGCGTCTTGTACTGTGAGCACCAGCAGCTGATGCGTCTTGTGCTGTGAGCACCTGCAGCTGATCCTTGTGCTGTGAGCACCTGGCAGCTGATGCATCTTGTGCTGTGAGCACCTGCAGCTGATGCGTCTTGTGCTGTGAACACCTGCAGCTGATGCGCCTTGTGCTGTGAGCACCTGCAGCTGATGCGTCTTGTGCTGTGAACACCTGCAGCTGATGCGTCTTGTACTGTGAACACCTGCAGCTGATGCGTCTTGTGCTGTGAACACCTGCAGCTGATGCGTCTTGTACTGTGAACACCTGCAGCTGATGCGTCTTGTGCTGTGAGCACCTGCAGCTGATGCGTCTTGTGCTGTGAACACCTGCAGCTGATGCGTCTTGTGCTGTGAGCACCTGCAGCTGATGCGTCTTGTGCTGTGAGCACCTGCAGCTGATGCGTCTTGTGCTGTGAACACCTGCAGCTGATGCGTCTTGTACTGTGAACACCTGTAGCTGATGCGTCTTGTGCTGTGAACATGTCAGGGAAGGGAATACTCCTGTCCCTTGGTCTGGTGGGGGGGGGGGTGTTGTCCCAGCCACTCAGACCTCTGGATATGATAAAGCCAATAAACAAATACATACTAGTCCACTCCCTTACTATCTAACAAACTCCTTATATACATTATTTTAGCTCTGTCCAATTGGAGTGTTCCATCTGTCTTCAACCTTCGGTTCCTCCGTATATGTAATTTGTGCTGTCTGTGACCTTGTGGTGAATCTTGTTTGGGTTGAGGGGTTTTCCCCTTGTAGGCTTCAGTCAGGGATGATTGCCCTTGATTCCCTGACAGAACACCATCACAGCCATTGCCAAAGGCAAGCTACTGTGCCATATGGTGGCAGTTTCTTGGAATCGACTGCAACAGAATTAGATCCCCTGGAAATCTGTTTTAAAAAAATACCTTTTTCCGTTTCAGATTTTTCTAAATTCCGTTTCACACCATGATTTATGTTTTTTCCCGTTTCAACAAATAAATAATTTATTATACACATTAATCAACTAAAACGTCCCTCTATATCACCATTGTGATACAGCATAACAATTTTTTTTTGTGTTCTCTTCAGTAAGACTCCCTCTTCTATCATTAAGGAGGTGTTTATACTGAGAAAAACTTCGTTCACAGTCAACTGATGCCACAGGCATCCAAATAGCATCTGAGGCAACTGCCACAAGTAGAGGGAAACGATCACTCGCGCTCTCCCAAAATGCTTGAAGATTCAATGGAGATGGAAGAGCACTTGGTGGTAATTGCGTATAGATCAGCCATTCTTCATGTAGCTCTGCTGATGGACTCTTAAGTCCTGGTCTTAAGTCCTGGGATGACATCAAAGTCAGTGATGTCATGTCCCACGATAGCCAATTGTCGTGGATCAAAAACACGAACTGCCTTGTAATAGGCATAGGCTGGATGATTGTCCACATGACCACAATGTTTTTTAGAGGACAAATTAAAGACTTTTTGGAAGGACTTGATCTGTTTCTTTCTCTCTGGCACAGGTAGCTTCGATAACAGACGATCAGTTTCAGTTCCAAAGGTAGTCTTCTCACAACCAGCTCTCAGATGCATCTTAAGATCCTCCAGATAATTGAAGACCTTACATGCCAGTGGAGTTTCCTTCTCTTCAAGAGCAGTAAGTACAGTCATCAGCCGCTGGCAGTTCTCCTTAACCGTTTCACCGCCATAAGCACCTACAGGCGCAAACTCGACATCGCTCGCGTAAACATTACTTAAAAATTATGTGAACAAGCTACAGATTTTTTTATTTTTACCAGGGTGTGTGAAAAAGATAGCTCTAAACGTTAAAAATACAAACAAAGAAAAATTCCAGGTAGCACGTGATTCCGAACTGGTCACGGCAAAAAAAAATTAATTTTTTTTTGACAATGATGACTTTACTTGACTGTGACCGTCCCGATAACTTCTGGAGGCTCTTCTTCGGTGGAAAGCCGCAGAGCCATCTACTGCAGACTCGCTATCAATCAAAATCCTACGGAGTAGAGGGGGAAAGTCGCTCAGGACTGTATGGATCTCTGTTGTTAGTGACTTTTTTAAACTGTTGTAGACATAGAGATTCGTAACTTTTGTTTGCCTGCTTCAATAGAGCTGATTCATATACCAAGTTATAGCTCTTTCAATTTGCAATCGAAGATATGCTTTGTTTCAAAATGTAATGGTTAATAAATAAAAAGGTTATGAAATTCAAAAAAAAATTTTTTTAATTAAAAAAAGGGGTTGGGCTAAAGTTGGCAGTGAAAGAGTTAATGAAGTACAGCTGAAGAATGATTTCAGATAGATCGTTTTATGGCTAACCAGCTCAATAATACGCTCTACAGCCATTCCCACTCCTTTCTCTGCCTTGTAAAATCCCTCATAGAGAAGGACTCTGGTAGCATGATACATGGCGGTCTCAAACCATGAGTTCCAACGAGAGGAAACTGGTACTGGCGGGAGCTTTACCTCTGAGCTGGCAATAAAGTCACTCCAGTACTTCAAGAAGCGACTCTTTCGACCTGGTTTCTTGAATAGAGATGACTTGATCATTGCTATCATATCTGAGGTGTGCGTGAAGTCGCTATAGTGGTGAAAAACCTCTGCGGCCAGATTTACGATATGTGCTAGGCACAAAATGTGGACTGATTTAGAAAACACAACTGACAATACATCATCACAGTATGCTTTCTTGCAGTAGGCTGCACTGTCTGAAACTACTGTGACGAGACGACCTGATCAAATGCAATGCCTACATCAGTGACAGACTGGATGATGGCTTGACTAAATGTCGAGTGATTTCAAGCATCCATCTTGACTACGCTAATGAGGTAAGGATGACCTCTGATTGTTGCGATTACATTAAGAATGCAGTGGTCACGAACATCAGTGGTCTCATCTGCTATGATACTTAATGGTTGGCCTCTCAGAATATCTTTGAGGGCAGTGAAGTGTTGTTCAAAAAGCTTAGGAACATAGACAGATCGGAGTTGATCGATTGGAGGCAAAGCACCAGCTTGTGTACAATATTTCCTCAGAAATGGTCTGATCTCCGTCTTCTCCAGTGGAATATCGGCAAGGGTACATAACTTGACATAATCAACTCTTGCCTGGCATCTTTAGACTTCACTAGTGTGGAGAGTGTGACTTGCCGGCTGCTACTGCCTCCACCACATGTGCCTGCTTTGCTAAGTTTTTCCTCTTTCCGAGAGCAGTGCCACCTGGACTTAAGGTGATCTTTTATTGTGTCCACACGAACATAGTCAATACTTGCAAAACAGTATTCCTCCATTTTCATAGGTGTCATCTGTGAACTGCCTGGCTCGCTCTTTAGCTGTCAGTCTATGTACTGGACTGCTTCTTTGGGCTTTCTTAACACTAGCTCTTGCATGGTCTGCCATGGTAAGCCAAATAAGCCAAACCACGTGGTGACTTGCATAAGCAGGTGGCACATAAAAAATAATTTTAAAAAACAGCTAACCTTGTAAGTTTTACTTTGTGGCTAATTTAAGCCAGGCAGCTGGGACCTTAGGCAGCTGGACCTTTGCTGAAAGGTTATAACATCAAAACATTGATTCCGTTGAATTCCCGGTTGGAATTTTCCCTTTTCCCGTGGTAACTGGATTTCCAGGGGATCTACAGAATGCAATAACAACCACAATTGCATTAGAACAAACCTTCAGAGGGGAGGCATCCTTTCTAGCATGTCTCAACAATTGCTCTGTTCCTCTAGATGCCCCCGCAATTCCAAATGGACAGCCACATGTACAAATGCTCCCACTAGACATGCCACATGTACAAATGCTCCCACTAGGCATGCCACATGTACAAATGCTCTCACTAGACATGCCACATGTACAAATGCTCCCACTAGGCATGCCACATGTACAAATGCTCCCACTAGACATGCCACATGTACAAATGCTCCCACTAGGCATGCCACATGTACAAATGCTCCCACTAGGCATGCCACATGTACAAATGCTCCCACTAGGCATGCCACATGTACAAATGCTCTCACTAGACATGCCACATGTACAAATGCTCCCACTAGGCATGCCACATGTACAAATGTTCCCACTAGACATGCCACATGTACAAATGCTCCCACTAGGCATGCCACATGTACAAATGCTCCCACTAGACATGCCACATGTACAAATGCTCCCACTAGGCATGCCACATGTACAAATGCTCCCACTAGACATGCCACATGTACAAATGCTCCCACTAGACATGCCACATGTACAAATGCTCTCACTAGGCATGCCACATGTACAAATGCTCCCACTAGGCATGCCACATGTACAAATGCTCTCACTAGACATGCCACATGTACAAATGCTCCCACTAGACATGCCACATGTACAAATGCTCCCATTAGGCATGCCACATGTACAAATGCTCCCACTAGGCATGCCACATGTACAAATGCTCCCACTAGGCATGCCACATGTACAAATGTTCCCACTAGACATGCCACATGTACAAATGCTCCCACTAGGCATGCCACATGTACAAATGCTCCCACTAGGCATGCCACATGTACAAATGCTCCCACTAGGCATGCCACATGTACAAATGCTCCCACTAGACATGCCACATGTACAAATGCTCCCACTAGGCATGCCACATGTACAAATGCTCCCGCTAGACATGCCACATGTACAAATGCTCCCACTAGGCATGCCACATGTATAAATGCTCCCACTAGGCATGCCACATGTACAAATGCTCCCACTAGACATGCCACATGTACAAATGTTCCCACTAGGCATGCCACATGTACAAATGCTCCCACTAGGCATGCCACATGTACAAATGTTCCCACTAGGCATGCCACATGTACAAATGCTCCCACTAGGCATGCCACATGTACAAATGCTCCCACTAGGCATGCCACATGTACAAATGCTCTCACTAGGCATGCCACATGTACAAATGCTCCCACTAGGCATGCCACATGTACAAATGCTCCCACTAGGCATGCCACATGTACAAATGCTCCCACTAGGCATGCCACATGTACAAATGCTCCTACTAGACATGCCACATGTACAAATGCTCCCACTAGGCATGCCACATGTACAAATGCTCCCACTAGACATGCCACATGTACAAATGCTCCCACTAGGCATGCCACATGTACAAATGCTCCCACTAGGCATGCCACATGTACAAATGCTCCCACTAGGCATGCCACATGTACAAATGCTCCCACTAGGCATGCCACATGTACAAATGCTCTCACTAGACATGCCACATGTACAAATGCTCCCACTAGGCATGCCACATGTACAAATGCTCCCACTAGACATGCCACATGTACAAATGCTCCCACTAGGCATGCCACATGTACAAATGCTCCCACTAGGCATGCCACATGTACAAATGCTCCCACTAGGCATGCCACATGTACAAATGCTCCCACTAGGCATGCCACATGTACAAATGCTCCCACTAGGCATGCCACATGTACAAATGCTCCCACTAGGCATGCCACATGTACAAATGCTCCCACTAGGCATGCCACATGTACAAATGCTCTCACTAGACATGCCACATGTACAAATGCTCCCACTAGGCATGCCACATGTACAAATGCTCCCACTAGACATGCCACATGTACAAATGCTCCCACTAGGCATGCCACATGTACAAATGCTCCCACTAGGCATGCCACATGTACAAATGCTCCCACTAGGCATGCCACATGTACAAATGCTCCCACTAGGCATGCCACATGTACAAATGCTCCCACTAGGCATGTGACATGTACAAATGCTCCCACTAGGCATGCCACATGTACAAATGCTCCCACTAGGCATGCCACATGTACAAATGCTCCTACTAGACATGCCACATGTACAAATGCTCCCACTAGGCATGCCACATGTACAAATGCTCCCACTAGACATGCCACATGTACAAATGCTCCCACTAGGCATGCCACATGTACAAATGCTCCCACTAGGCATGCCACATGTACAAATGCTCCCACTAGGCATGCCACATGTACAAATGCTCCCACTAGGCATGCCACATGTACAAATGCTCTCACTAGACATGCCACATGTACAAATGCTCCCACTAGGCATGCCACATGTACAAATGCTCCCACTAGACATGCCACATGTACAAATGCTCCCACTAGGCATGCCACATGTACAAATGCTCCCACTAGGCATGCCACATGTACAAATGCTCCCACTAGGCATGCCACATGTACAAATGCTCCCACTAGGCATGCCACATGTACAAATGCTCCCACTAGGCATGCCACATGTACAAATGCTCCCACTAGGCATGCCACATGTACAAATGCTCCCACTAGGCATGCCACATGTACAAATGCTCTCACTAGACATGCCACATGTACAAATGCTCCCACTAGGCATGCCACATGTACAAATGCTCCCACTAGACATGCCACATGTACAAATGCTCCCACTAGGCATGCCACATGTACAAATGCTCCCACTAGGCATGCCACATGTACAAATGCTCCCACTAGGCATGCCACATGTACAAATGCTCCCACTAGGCATGCCACATGTACAAATGCTCCCACTAGGCATGTGACATGTACAAATGCTCCCACTAGGCATGCCACATGTACAAATGCTCCCACTAGGCATGCCACATGTATAAATGTTCCTGCATGCAGGAGCTGTAAAATCATGGTATTGTATTATAAATAATGTCACCTACTTCAGGTTCAAATATTACCCTCACTCTGACGCTCATTACTGCTAGTGTGAATTAACTAACACCAGCTAGAACAAAATGCCAAATATACTATTATGACATCATAATTTTTGGAATTCCTGGGGGCGGGGACGGAAATTCGAAGTTCCTGATACAAATATATATGTATATATATACATATATATATACATATATATACATATATATACACATATATATTATACATACAGTAGCTGAGAAGTGGTTGGTTAGTCTCCATCCAGCAGGTTAGATGTGTGGGACTAGTCTGCTCTAATTATAGGGATTGGCTCCACCTACTTCAGGTATATTATTTTAATATTTCTTCCTTGAGTTTCTTCCTTGAGTGTGCAGATGGTATGTACTTCATTGTGTTAGGCCATTATTTGAAGCAGTTCTTCACTCCATAGCACAGGCCAGGCAGATACTCCACCATATATCGCTCTCCCATCCCTCCCTCCCTCCTCTCTCCCATCCCTCCTCCCTCCCTCCCACCCTCCTCCCATCCCTCCCCATCTCACTCACTGCAGCTAACCTGGAAAATGTTACTCGCCTCTCTATCACCATGACTCCGCCCTCAGTCAGGAAGCACGGTTCCACCACTCCTCCTGATGTGGCCCCCAAACCTGTCAGACCATCGTCTGGATTCTACGGGTCACAGCAGGATATTGGACCTCAATATCTAAATCTACACCCACAACAGGTACGTACACACACCCCCATCCCGGTTCCCCCGTACAGTGTCTGTGTGATGCCCGAGGCCAACGTTATGTGGTGGACTGCATGCGTGCCTCTAGAATATGTGGTTATAATTAGAGGGTGTGGTTAAAGGTGTGGTCGCACGATGTCTGGATACTTGTCCCATCTTGAAAAGTTGTTGAAAAATCAAGTGACCTCTGTCTGACCTTACCAAGTTGTACACTGATGGTTTCCTGCTTGACTCCTCCCTAGACGTGTAGCAGAATTAGTTACTTGCAGCTGCTGCTAATCACCACAAACTTCCATCTCAACACCAACAGAAAGCTGCAGTCCACCGGCTTGCTCCGTGAGTTCCCACCCCTGGTTCAAACCCAGGTATGCTACAGCAGTTTACACTGGGTCTAGACTCTAGAGTTTGTTACCTTTATAAATTTATGAATCTCATTATAGCACTCGCTGGATCATGCTGGTTTCATTAGCATCCAAGTTCACACTTCCCTTGCGAATAGGTGAGAACTTGGGAAGCACTTAGTGCTCACTGCCACTATTCTTGAACAGTGGCTAAGAATTGCTTCAGTTTGCCTCGGAAATAATAGGAGAATGCTGACCGTGTGTGCATACAGCTTAACATCACACAGAAGGAACTGGCGTACCAACCACATCAGCTCATACCATGGACAATATCCTGGACCAACTGGGTTGTTCTGGCTCTTTGCTTAATTAATGCTGACTAAGGCGAAAGGCTAGTATTAGGCGGCAACTATTTGAGCTAGTGACATCCATAGTTGTGCTGGACACTCATGCACCACCTCGGGTGTGTGGTGTGCACTGGACTTGGCACCTCGGGTGTGTGGTGTGCACCAGACTTGGCACCTCGGGTGTGTGGTGTGCAACGGACTTGGCACCTTGGGTGTGTGGTGTCCACTGGACTTGGCACCTCGGGTGTGTGGTGTGCAACGGACTTGGCACCTCGGGTGTGTGGTGTCCACTGGACTTGGCACCTCGGGTGTGTGGTGTGCACCGGACTTGGCACCTCGGGTGTGTGGTGTGCACCAGACTTGGCACCTCGGGTGTGTGGTGTGCACCGGACTTGGCACCTCGGGTGTGTGGTGTGCACTGGACTTGGTACCTCGGGTGTGTGGTGTGCACCGGACTTGGCACCTCGGGTGTGTGGTGTGCACTGGACTTGGCACCTCGGGTGTGTGGTGTGCACCGGACTTGGCACCTCGGGTGTGTGGTGTGCACCGGACTTGGCACCTCGGGTGTGTGGTGTGCACCGGACTTGGCACCTCGGGTGTGTGGTGTGCACCGGACTTGGCACCTCGGGTGTGTGGTGTGCACCGGACTTGGCACCTCGGGTGTGTGGTGTGCACCGGACTTGGCACCTCGGGTGTGTGGTGTGCACCGGACTTGGCACCTCGGGGTGCGGTGAAGAACCACCACTCCAATATCTAAAAAAAAATTTTTTTTGTTGAAAATGAGTTCAGTCACCCCATACGAACTGCCGCTCTTGTTCACTTCATACTCCCCTCAGGACATGGATGAACAGGAGGAATATGAGAATGATTACGCTGACATCGACCCTTTGGAGAAGGAATGGATGCTGGCTGGAGCTCAGGCCAATTTGGACACAATCCACCGGCTGCTTCTGACCGAGCCATCGCTGATCAACAGGAGAGGGTTTCTTCACGGATACAGTGCCATGCACTGGGCCGCCAAGCATGGACGTATGGACATCCTCACTATGTTGCTAATCCAGGGAGCCTCGCCGAACATTAAGTCTGTGAGTGGTGGCCGGCAGGCACTTGTTGCTGTTGTGTTGCTCTAGCTCTACATGTGTACGTATGTGTGTATGTATGTATGGGGTGGGTGGGTGTCCGTACTTGTAGTACACTAGTAATCTGTCTCCTCCACCATCCTCTCCATCATCCTTCCTCCTTCATCTCCTCACCCATCCTTCCACTTCCTCCTTCCCCACCTGCCCTCCGTCTTCTCTCATCTCTACTCTCCTCTCTCTCAATGTGTCCCTCTGCTGTCCTTGCTGGTGCTGGATCATGCTTTGCTCACATGATCTGCACATGTCCTCACATGATCCTGGATGTATGCTCACATGATGCTGGATGTATGCTCACATGACCCTGGACGTATGCTCACATGATTCTTCACATGTACTTAGAATGTAAGTACATTCTGTATACTTGTGAGCACACTAAACACACTGTGTGTGTGTATGAATATGCTTGACCATCTTACTTACCTAAACACACTGTGTGTGTGTGTATGAATATGCTTGACCATCTTACCTACCTCATCTTATGCACACACACACACACACATACATACCTGATATTCTCCTGTGATGTCTGGACTGGTGTGCATTGCCAGGGGGTAAGTGTGCTCTCTATACATGTACATAGTTGGTGGGGAGGGAGCTTGTGCATGGATACTGTAACACTTAGTGATGCGTGTTGGTCAGGGGGACCCTTCCTTACTCATCTCTCCACCCCTACCCTTTGACTCGATCCTAAATGATCCTAAATGCGGCCCTGTTAATGGGGAGGGAACTTGTTGAGTAGAGAATGTTTGATAGATCCCTAGCCTTACCTTTGATGAGACAGAAGGGGCGTGGTGCACTGACGTTGGATGTTCTGGTTTGTTCTTATAGCAGCTGCACTAGTAGCAGCACGCACCACGACAGGAATGCACGACAGGAATGCACCCGATGAGGAGTGCTCTCAACAGAGCCTTCACCCCCAGCCCAATTTGTCAACCTGGCTGAGCTAGAGCAGATGACTGGGTGTTGGGCAGGCGTGGTTTTGTTGGTGGATGGGTGTGGTTTGGTGGGTGTGGTTTTGTTGGTGGGTGGGCGTGGTTTGGTGGGTGTGGTTTTGTTGGTGGGTGGGCGTGATTGATGGGATGATTTTAAATTATTAAACCATGAAACAGTCCGATGCAAATCTCACGAGTAGTTGCTCCTAATGGTGACCCGATCGAGTGTAGGTCGTAGAGTAGATCTGGCCTGCAGCAGTTCCATGTGTATTTCTATGGTGATGATTACAGGGACTTACTCCACTGCACTTGGCAGCTCAGGCCGGGCATGAGAACGTCGTACTGCTACTCGTCACGGACCACGGTGAGTGCTTATATATGCATTATTTAAGAACACCACATGTGCAATGGGTTGACTCGGCATGAAAGGAAGAAATCAAGAATTTACCGAAGTATGTTTAGAAGACCCTTTAATAATGAACACCAAATTTAATAAAGCAATATTGGGGGTCTCCCATTTCAAAATGGTGGACAGCCCCCCCCCCCCCAAATACACACGAAAAAACAACAACCAAAGTTCATGTCAGCTAAAATGTTCATCGACAGCTGCATAGCTGCCTGAACAATAGTTTTAAGCCAGAATCATTGTCCTTGAACCTGCTCTGAGGTAGAGAACTGTCAGTGCAAAAACACTCTTAAAAATGCTTGAAATTAATCTTCAAGATCTGTACATGCATCTCCGTACATGCATCTCCGTACATGCATCTCTGTACATGCATCTCTGTACATGCATCTCCATACATGCATCTCCGTACATGCATCTCCGTACATGCATCTCCGTACATGCATCTCCGTACTGCATCTCCGTACATGCATCTCCGTACATGCATCTCCGTGCATGCATCTCCGTGCATGCATCTCCGTACATGCATCTCCGTACATGCATCTCCGTACATGCATCTCCGTACATGTGTCTCTGTACATGCATCTCCGTACATGCATCTCCGTACATGCATGTCCATACATGCATGTCTGTTCTGCCTGTTCCCCCCTCACATATTACGTACATTGGTTCAGTCATAATCCGATCACAAGAGCACTCCAAATCCCCCAATGGTTGGCCACGCCCACTCCTGTATCCTGATTGTGATGTGAGTAGCTGTCGATGATGCAAGCTTGTTCATGTGCTTGCTGGAGTTGAGTGCTGCAGGTCATGTATATATGTAGGAAGAGTGACCTGCTCAGTTCTGCTGTTTGGTTTGAGTGCTCACTCCTGGGAAGCTGTTACAGAGTTCAAAGGAGGCTGTAGCTGACCCTATATGGGTTCAGTCAACAATATCAACAAGACATGGTATTTGCTGATGTGTGTTAGTGTACAAGAAGTTTAAAAAAAGTGTTTTTAAGCCCTGGAGACCCTGAAGCTCACACTTGGTGTAGTCCTCCACCACTCAACTATATACAGGAACAATAGAGAAAGTGTTTGAAAGCCCTGGAGGCCCTGAAGCTCACACTTGGTGTAGTCCTCCACCACTCAATTATATACAGGAACAATAGAGAAAGTGTTTGAAAGCCCTGGAGGCCCTGAAGCTCACACTTGGTGTAGTCCTCCACCACTCAACTATATACAGGAACAATAGACAAGTTATTTGAAAGCCCTGGAGACCCTGAAGCTCACACTTGGTGTAGTCCTCCACCACTCAAGGCAAGTAGAAAAAGTGTTTGAAAGCCCTGGAGACCCTGAAGCTCATACTTGGTGTAGTCCTCCACCACTCAAGGCAAGTAGAAAAAGTGTTTGAAAGCCCTGGAGGCCCTGAAGCTCACACTTGGTGTAGTCCTCCACCACTCAACTATAATATACACAAACACAACCTGGAACATAAAGCATCCATGTAGACCACAACCAGTAGACGACCCTTTACCAATCAAATTATTTAGATGATAATGGGTCTTCTAACTGATTGTGGTCTACATGGGTCCAGCTTGATTCATATAATATATATCATATAATATATATAATGGTTAATCCAATTGAATGGTTAATCCAATTGTAATAATTGGTGTTCATTATTTTCAAAGGTAAAGGACTTATAATTGTGTGTGGTCCACTAGGTCAAATTCTCATTTCCTTGCTTCCCCCCAAAAATGTTGCTTCCTTGCTATTGCTATTTATAGAATATATTTGCTTCCTTGCTATTTATAGATATATACTTGCTTCCTTGCTATTTATAGATATATAGATATATTTGCTTCCTTGCTATTTATAGATATATATTTGCTTCCTTGCTATTTATAGATATATTTGCTTCCTTGCTATTTATAGATATATACTTGCTTCCTTGCTATTTATAGATATATAGATATATTTGCTTCCTTGCTATTTATAGATATATATTTGCTTCCTTGCTATATATAATTATTATTTAATGTGTGACCCTCCAAAGGGAAAGGCACTATAGACCAAAATATCAGTTTTTGGTTTATTGCTTTAAACTACATTATATTGTGTAAAAAAATTTCATATAGTAACTTTATTTTTTCAATTTCAGTTACACAATAAATGATCACGAATATTTAATGAGGGGTGGCGTTAATTAGAAAACAGCTTTTACACCACAACACAGCAAAAATAAAAATCATGATTCATTAAGTTGATCATGTGAATGCTCGTCAAGAAGTTTTGGACATGTTAGCACTCCTTCTTGGACTTGAAGTGTCCTATTTCTTTACAATAACCACAACAACGAGGACGTGTGGGTGTGGTATCACTTTCTAGGTGACTAACTCCGTGTTTCTGACCAATAGATGTGCTTGGAGGGTCTTCACATGATCCAGGCTTGGCTGGGAACACTAGGAAAGGGACATGTCATGTTTGCTATTAGCTCACTATTGCAAAAAGGACGAATTTGCTCATAGAGATACCATTGCAGAGCTAGAAATAAGGTTTAATGTTGGTAGGACATGATGTCCTAGCATAATAAGATTTTCTAGGTCATTTTCTAATATTGGTCAGTCATTATACTTCTACTAAATGTTGATATACTTGCAATAATAATAGTATTATTCATAAAAACAAAAACAAATGACAATACAGCATGAAAAGGTAAGTAGGACAAAAATGTCACTGCATGTTCTCCATTCAGTTATCCCAGTCTTCTAAAGGAAGATTGTCACCAGACTCGCTACTTCTGTCTGACTCATTCTCTTCATCTTCATTCACTACCAATGCTGAGGTGCTTGGTGTAGCAGTAGCAGGCTTTCTTCCTGTACTTTCTCCTTGGCCACTGGTTTGGTCTAGTTGTACTTTCCCACCATAACTCAATGCTACTATCAGCATTGAATCATTTGTACCTAGGTCAGCTGATTCCTACAATCACCAGACCTCGCCTAGTACATTGCAATTAGCCTAGGGATACAATTAGCCAAGGGCACCAATTAGCCAAGGGCAGCACTGCATGCTATTAGCTAACCACACTATGTTTGTTTTTCCCCTCCTT
This sequence comes from Cladorhizidae sp. MBARI D1340-BT2, assembly GCA_028752905.1. Lineage (NCBI taxonomy): Eukaryota > Metazoa > Porifera > Demospongiae > Poecilosclerida > Cladorhizidae > Cladorhizidae sp. MBARI D1340-BT2. Next base: position 3,383,318 of record JAQNBH010000018.1, on the reverse strand, counting down.
TTTCTTTTTCACAACTAAGTGAATTTTACTTCTTGGTAACCACTGCAGCTGCAACACTAAGCAGAGCCACTTAGCTTGTTATTTGCTGTTAGGACAATCTGGCCAAATTGGTGAATTGCTCAGAAAATGACCGATGACCACCTGTTATTTCTAGCTCTGCATTGCCTCATAGAGACACCATTGCCTTTGAGCATCCATGCCTGGTGGGAGCATTTCTTCAGACATATCCTTTTCCATTTGTTCAACATTACAATCCTTCCTTAGTAAAGTAAGACTCTTCTCCTCAGTAGTGATTAATTCACGGAAAAAGACAACACCTGGCCTATCATGTGATGCACGGAAATGGTGGTATGATGTAATGCCTGCTAGAGGTCGGAAGAACTCTGATTAAAAAACTTGTCCAGTCAATACCAAGTGACCAAGCTATTACCCATTGCACCATCTGCGAGGTGTACCTTGTTTTTGCCAGTAATACTAGACGAGGTCACAGAAACACAAAGGTCTACTAAGGAGCTGATATCACTGTGACAATACTTGCGCTTGAAAAGTCCCCAAAAACCTATCAGGTGCAAACTTCGTGTGTCCAGCTATCATGAAGGACAGAGACACAGATTCATGTCTTCCAGTATTGTACGCCATAGGGCAGTGAGACATGCTTATTACGCATTAGAACGGTAATAAACTTGCTGAGCATAATCAAATGAGTAATGCATTGGTCCACTCAAGTTCTCACTTGTGTCAGATGACTTCTCTCCACATATATTATATTGCTTACGTTCATTACGAGCAGATTATTGTATGGCAGCATTATTTTTATTTTGTCCAACACAGTTGTCAGCTTGAAAGAAGAGCTCTTCCTCATTACCCCCATAACAGTCCAAAAAGTGATGTAAAAGGCTAATAGTGCTATATTAGCCCCTTTGCCAATGTAGCCAGCCTCATCAATTAGGTAATTTACTTGGAACAGCTTGGGCTCTCAGCATACCCCAAAAACCTGGCATCGCCTGGCTGTCTTAAAGAAAATAGGACCTGGTTGTGATGCATTAGAAGGGTAATGAACTTGCTGAGCATAATCAAATGAGTAATGCATTGGTCCGCTCTAGTTCTCACTTGTGTCAGATGACTTCTCTCCACAATCCTCACTTCCTTATTATATTGCTTACGTTCATTACGAGCAGATTCCAGATGCTCCTGTGCTTTCATGAGCCGGTCAGACTTCTCCTCCACAGACAAATTACTAGATCGAATGACTAAGTTCATGTTCTGTTGGCAGTCCCAGCAGAGGTCAGTTGCTGGTTTTGTTACATTAATGTAAGGAAGCTGCTTATTCCAAGAAAGTGCTCTTGCCGATTGGCTTCTTTTGATCTCTCTGACATGATTCCACATACTTACGATACACACCTATTTTTGTCATGTCAGTAGGAAGCAGTAAAACCCTTTCATCTTTAAAATTGGGGAGTCTACCAGGAATAGGAAGAGCAACAGCAGAGGCAAAGTTTACAATAAAGGTAAGCAAATCCTCTAAGGCTTCTCTAATGGCAGGTGAGCGACCTGTTAACCCATGACGTCTAGGGGTTAGACCATGCTGTTTGTAGTGATCCACCAAATTGCCATAACGCTTATTGGATAGGCCATGTAGAAATAGGAAAGTCTTTCTACATCGTGACTTAGCATTATTAAAAAACTTGGCAATATAACTGGTACACCTACGATGTGCCCCACAAGATTCATTTATAGGCGGTTCAGAAATACGACCTTGAAATTGGGTGGATTTGACTAGTAGCAAAGCATCAAGTTCACCACAGGAGAACTGTTTACAGTTGTCTCTGGAGTCTGCTAACTCCCAAACAGTCAGTGCTGTACTGCATGCTGTCTTGTTTACATCAAGCTTACAGCCACAGTAGAAATCTCTAACTGAACTCACTTCTTCAGTCCTCTGGCCTGAAATCGAATCCCACAGCGTCTGCAGGCAGCTCCCTGTCTTCTAACACTGCTTCACTGCCTCCAGAATCACCATAGCTTACTTCTTGGAGCTCAGGAGAAGACTCTTCTTCAGTTTCAACTGGTAGATACTCAGCCTCAGCAAGCACAAATTCATTCTCTAAAATGCTAGCTAAATCCATCCTAGACAACTCTAGAAAGCCAAGTCCAAACTTGAAGTCTTTACTACCATTCTTTAGAGTAATAATTTTTTCTATTTACCTGTATTTAGAACAAGTCCATTACATCATGAGCATGCCCAGGAAGTGGAGGGAAATATTAAAAATTTCAAACTCGAGTTACCCACAATCAAAGTATCACTCTATAGTGCCTTTTCCCTGAGGGTCACATATGCTTCCTTGCTATTTATAGCGATAAATTGAGTCGAGCAGCCTTCAGGAAGTTGCTCGTGATATCTGCAGAACTAACCAATCCTAGCAGATGTTATTGTCGAGTACATGTATTACAGTATACACACATGAACACACACACATGCACACTTAATCACAAATATTGCCATGGTGTGGGTGGAGGTCTGCCATGTTGTCACGAGAAGAGCCTCCAACTGACTTCACTTCTGTGCAGTGAAACATGCAGCAGCTAATTGCACTCACAAGCGTGTTTATTGTGTTGAAAATCCTTTACCAACTTATTGGCGTACTTGCTCGAGAAACAAGCAAGTCATCGAAGATCTGGAGTCTTCTGGTTCTAAAATGGGGTGCGAGAAAATAGATGATGGATGCAGGAGGTTGGTTTCTGGGGGTACTGGTTTATTACCTTGAGAAGGATTCAAGGCACGCTGGGAGTATTTAGAATTAACCAAATGCAATGTTTTCAATGCTAGGAAGTGAGTTTTAGCTGACGTTTTGGGCAGCAGCTATTTTGAAAAACATGTGGCGAGTCAAACCAATCTAGGGGGCTAATGCACTCCTGGGGGGCTCTTCTCTGCCCATCACTCTGTCTGTCTGTCATCAGCCTGTCTCCATGAAATTCTAATAAATTATTTTGATGTTGTTCTTTTCAGAGGCAAATATCAACTTGAGGGAGAATGGTGGGCGTCGTGCTATTGACATGCTCAACAATAAGGTGTCAGGTGATATCAAAGGTAAGCCTTGCCCACCTCTACACTCTCGCCACTAACCTTACTTATGTTGGCTACGCCTCTCAATCAACCAAGGGCATTGTCCCTGTGGTGATTAATCTCCTGGTGGCCCCTGTGGTGATTAATCTCCTGGTGACCTCTGTGATGATTAATCTCCTGGTGGCCCCTGTGGTGATTAATCTCCTGGTAGCCTCTGTGGTGATTAATCTCCTGGTGACCCCTGTGGTGATTAATCTCCTGGTGGCCCCTGTGGTGATTAATCTCCTGGTGGCCTCTGTGGTGGTTAATCTCCTGGTGACCCTGTGGTGATTAATCTCCTGGTGGCCTCTGTGGTGATTAATCTCCTGGTGGCCTCTGTGGTGATTAATCTCCTTGTGGCCCTGTGGTGATTAATCTCCTGGTGGCCCCTGTGGTGATTAATCTCCTGGTGGCCTCTGTGGTGATTAATCTCCTGGTGACCTCTGTGATGATTAATCTCCTGGTGGCCCCTGTGGTGATTAATCTCCTGGTGACCTCTGTGGTGATTAATCTCCTGGTGACCTCTGTGGTGATTAATCTCCTGGTGACCTCTGTGGTGATTAATCTCCTGGTGACCTCTGTGGTGATTAATCTCCTGGTGGCCTCTGTGGTGATTAATCTCCTGGTGGTCTCTGTGGTGATTAATCTCCTGGTGGTCCCTGTGGTGGTTAGTTAATCTCTCTCTGATTTCTACAGATCTCCTCTCTCAGCTCAACAACCACGGACTCCCCATCAGAAGTAAGTGCACACAAGTCTTCATTGTAGAGTTGCAATCTAATGCTGCATGAGAGTGCTCATATGAAAATGCCGTGGGTGTGGGTGAGTGTTTGTGTGTGTGAGTGTTTATGTGTGTGAGTGTGTGTGTGAGTGTTTGTGTGTTTTGTGTTTGGCATGACAAGGACACTCCCACTGTTGCCATGTGCTGTGTAAATGAAGTGACTATTTCTCTGTACTTATACTAGTTGAGAACACGAAGAAGTTGAGCACCTTCACACAGCCACGCAACCCTCGCTCCACTCTGGACAGGAACTGGGGGCCTGTAAATGAAGTCAACCAAGACTTCAAAGAGAAAGACAAGGTATGATGTCATTGAATACCCTAGTTCTCGTGTGCAGGACGTAACAAGAGCGTCTCTTATATTTCAACCCTTTACCAGTTTATTCCTGCCACAATGTTGCATTAGACATTCATGTAGTCACATGACCTGTCTGTAATCTGGAATGCACGTGTTTGCTAGTGTAAGCCACACCCACAAATATACTTGGCTCTTCTGATTTTATGAGGGTACCTTACCTAAAATTTGACTTTTGTAAACTCCAAACTTTCTCTCTCGCCAGCCATGTCAGTGAGGGCCTTGTGTGGTTCATACATAAATGCCTTCTCACTGATCACATGTGTAGCTGTGCCAGGACAAAAACACTGCCACTGCTTGTCTCATTAATTATATGTACTAGGATTTTCCCAGACAGACCTTCAGAGGGGCTGGGGGGGGGGGGGGTCTATTACTAAAGTAGACACACATGCCTATGTACTAGTATGACACGCATGCACGTGCATCATGTACAAGAGTAAATTTCTGAGAAAATCAGACTGATCACTTATTATGAAAGCGCACAAGTGGGTTTAGGACATTAATGACCTTCTACCGATTTGGGGGTATTTTTTCATTTTTTGAATACTGTATTGAGAATTGGATACGTGTTGCAATGCAGTGGATACTGTGCACATTAGGATGAACAGGCATACTGTACACATTAGGATGAACAGGCATATACTGTGCACATTAGGATAAACAGGCATACTGTACACATTAGGATGAACAGGCATATACTGTGCACATTTAGGATGAACAGGCATACTGTACACATTAGGATGAACAGGCATACTGTGCACATTAGGATGAACAGGCATACTGTGCACATTAGGATGAACAGGCATACTGTACACATTAGGATGAACAGGCATACTGTGCACATTAGGATGAACAGGCATACTGTACACATTAGGATGAACAGGCATACTGTGCACATTAGGATGAACAGGCATACTGTGCACATTAGGATGAACAGGCATACTGTACACATTAGGATGAACAGGCATACTGTGCACATTAGGATGAACAGGCATACTGTGCACATTAGGATGAACAGGCATACTGTACACATTAGGATGAACAGGCATACTGTGCACATTAGGATGAACAGGCATACTGTGCACATTAGGATGAACAGGCATACTGTGCACATTAGGATGAACAGGCATACTGTGCACATTAGGATGAACAGGCATACTGTACACATTAGGATGAACAGGCATACTGTACACATTAGGATGAACAGGCATACTGTGCACATTAGGATGAACAGGCATACTGTGCACATTAGGATGAACAGGCATACTGTACACATTAGGATGAACAGGCATACTGTGCACATTAGGATGAACAGGCATACTGTGCACATTAGGATGAACAGGCATACTGTACACATTAGGATGAACAGGCATACTGTGCACATTAGGATGAACAGGCATACTGTGCACATTAGGATGAACAGGCATACTGTACACATTAGGATGAACAGGCATACTGTACACATTAGGATGAACAGGCATACTGTGCACATTAGGATGAACAGGCATACTGTGCACATTAGGATGAACAGGCATACTGTACACATTAGGATGAACAGGCATACTGTGCACATTAGGATGAACAGGCATACTGTGCACATTAGGATGAACAGGCATACTGTACACATTAGGATGAACAGGCATACTGTGCACATTAGGATGAACAGGCATACTGTACACATTAGGATGAACAGGCATACTGTGCACATTAGGATGAACAGGCATACTGTGCACATTAGGATGAACAGGCATACTGTACACATTAGGATGAACAGGCATACTGTGCACATTAGGATGAACAGGCATACTGTACACATTAGGATGAACAGGCACTGTACACACGTTAAGTGTGGGAGGAAAGTAGATGGATATAATACAAGATCTTGAAGATGAATTTAATGATGAATTTTTTGAGGGGTGCTGCCTTACTAACCTTCACGAAAGATTCAAGGCACAATGGAAGTATTTTTGTAGTTAAAATTGGCAGAAACTTCCACTAAGAAGCTGCCTGATTATTTGTGCCAGCCATCTTAACAAAATTCATTTTCCAACCATGGGCTTGACACTACTTAAGTTTTAGCACCTAATGAAACCAGTCGTTGAATAGAGTAGAGCTTCCTCTAGCCACTGGTGCTAATTTCAACTCTCTAGCACTTGGCAATCTGGAGATATTTATGCAGCAAAATCAGGCACTCAGGTTTTGAGGTCGCTATATATAGCTCCAGTAATCTGGTAGATTAGTATCAAAAGAGAGCACACAGAGTGACCATCTTTTGAGCTCTACATATATGTACCATGAAGTGTGCAGAATCTATGCAACTATAAAGTGGTAACCACAAGTTTGTTTAGCACCTAGTTCATTGGATTGTTCCCCCATTTAAAGGAGTCAACTAGTCTAGGAAATGCTGTCACACTCTCCAATACTCCATCATTTTGCTTAAATACTCAATACCTCCTACATTTCTTCCAGGCTCCCAAGAAAAGGTTGTCTCCTCGCTCGTCGCTGAAGAAGAGCTTCAGCTTCAAGACCAAGCATCGGTTCAGGGACCAGACGCCACCTCCCAGGAACAAGGAGAAAAAGTACGTGCTCCTGGGCATATAATTATCTACCACTTGCTCACTAAACTCACTCTCTTTAGCAAGAGAAGTATTCTCACAGCATCATAATCTGCTGTCTTTATATATAGCCTTCGGAAACAAAATTGATTACTAATTTCTCATATTCCTATAATATATCCTTTTCTAGGCTAAAGAAGTCGTCTCGGCCAGTGAGTGAAGGAGCATCTCATCTCTTCGATGTCTAGTGGCTGTGAAGAGATTTGCGATGACTGCATTATCTATGTAGATGTGTGCGTGTGTTGTGTTTGCTGTGACTGCATATTTGTGTTGAATACCTCATGATGATTATCCCCACCCACCTATCCCCACCCACCTATCTGCATAGCATATTTGTGTGGGTTACCTCATGATGATTATCCCCACCCACCTATCTGCATAGCATATTTGTGTTGATTACCTCATGATGATTATCCCCACCCACCTATCTGCATAGCATATTTGTGTTGAATACCTCATGATGATTATCCCCACCCACCTATCTGCATAGCATATTTGTGTTGATTACCTCATGATGATTATCCCCACCCACCTATCTGCATTGCATATTTGTGTTGATTACCTCATGATGATTATCCCCACCCACCTATCTGCATTGTATATTTGTGTTGATTACCTCATGATGATTATCCCCACCCACCTATCTGCATTGTAAGGAGAGCCACTTAGTGCATACCATTCATGATTAGTGTATGTGATATTTATGTTGGTCATAATTATTTCATCCACACCCTTCAGCTATAACTCCATGCAGCTCATTGTCAGTGCGGTCCGGTGTCGTGCCAAATCCTTCCCTAGCCAAATTTGTCCTCTTTTACTTACTGCGCATGCGCAGATGCGGATTTTCTCCTGCCGTTAGTTTGACAGCGTGCTTGCCAAATTTATCCTCCTGGATATCGCGTTACTCAACATGTTGATTGCTCCTAGCTACCTGTGTATCAATTTTTTGACTGTTGATTGCTTAGCTACCTGTGTATCAATTTTTTGACTGTTGATTGCTTAGCTACCTGTGTATCAACTTTTGGCTGCATTTGCAAACAGAGAAACTGTGGATTACATTTAAGGAAGGTGGAGCATTACATCAAGCATGGCACCTATAGTAGTGAATATTCTCCTTTTACACCCACCCATCAAGGGTGCAGACAGAGGCAATCATCCAATCGTTTACTTCTCGCTTATGCAGTTATCCTGCAGGACACACATGCAATTTTGGTCTAGAAGGCCCCAGAATTGATATCTGAGAGTGTAAAATTTCCTGGGGGAGCATACCACCAGATCCCCCTAGATATACATAAAAGAATTGCTAAGTTTATGATTTAATGTTGCTATTGCTGAGCCTGTTAAGGCCATCACATATATAATACAGCACAGTGTGAAACTATTTAGTAACTAACCTAATAACAATCTATATTTTAAAAAGAAGTCAACAGTATATACTTAATTAATACAATTATCCACAATATTAAGTTACGAGTGTCCCGCTGCTCAGGAAGGGGGGGACAGGAGTGGACCAAAGATCATTCCTCAGCTGACCATACAACAATTCCTTTCTCCTCTGCCACCACTTCCCTACCCAAAACATAACACACTCGCCCACCTCCTCCATCACTGCATCACTTACTCCCTCCACATCTTTCCCCAAAAGCAATGCCACCTTTCCATCCTTACTCACTCTTCTTAATTCATCCAGCCACTGTCTTGCCCCTGCAATTCTGCGTACCTCATCTATCAGAACCAGCCGATCCCTCTCAAATTCCCCGCATGTCACCAAGAAATGTTCCACATCCTCCCCTGCTCCACTATCACACATTATACACCTCTCATCCCTAACTATCCCACATCTCTTCTTATCCTCTAACAACCCAGCTGATGCAGTCCTCAGTCGAAATTGCAGCCGCACACCTTCCTGACCATGCATGGCCCTCACATACCTCTCCACCCCTGCACCATTCTTTGAAACTGTGGATTACATTTAAGGAAGGTGGAGCATTACATCAAGCATGGCACCTATAGTAGTGAAAGTTTATTAAAAATGTTTTTTTGAAATATCTAAATTTTTACATTGTAGATTTACCCTGCAGAAATATGCTGGAATTGAAATAATGCTCAATAAATCATTAAGTGCAAAGGGGAAATATGACATGGGGAAGAATTTAGCTTGAGAACGTGCCATATTATTCCCACTACGCTCGAATCCGTGTTGACGCATGCGCTGTAGGTCAAAGAGGACAAATTTGGCAACGGGGCATGACACCGGGTCTGGTTATCTAATGTAACGTTGTGCGCGTCCGTTATGCATGAAATTTGGTCGTGACCAAATTTTGGTAGGTAGGCAGTTGAGGGTGACGCAGAAAAATCATCGAGCGGATTCAGTGACACATTTGCGCATATCTCTGGTAGATGAAGTCCAACAAGATAGGAAGCTATATACCTCTGCTAGATGAAGTGTATACAGCATAATGCCCACACACACAATAGCTGATATTGGAACAAAATTTACAGATCAGTGCGTAGTGTATTAGTATATAGGCCTGCCGCTTTGCTTGGAGTAGAGCAATGGCGAGAGCAATGTGATGCAGTATATGTATAACAATACTAGGTAGGATCTCGAGCATAATAAACAACTATCCATTGCACCTGCAGATAACAGAAACAAACTTATAAGGAAGCTAACTAGGTCATTCAATACGCAGTGGGTTTACTCTGGAGGTATTGAATGAATATGTGTAAAACAATTGTAGCATAAAAAAGGGGAAAAACCCACAAAAAAGAAAAGAGAAAAAAATAAGTAGCACATTCATTCAAAAGTTGGCTGTCCTGCTTGCAAAGCCTCCCATTATTTTATTTAAAATAATTGTGGTAAAAATGAGCATTTATTACAGGGACACAAAGAGTGAAATGAACAGGTTATCTGAACATGATATATCTAGTAAAAAAAGAAATTTCTTAAATTGAAGTTTGATGGGGCAAATTGACATGCTTGGAAGGGCATTCCATAATCTGGGGAGCCAAACGAAATAGAGATATTAGTTCTGTTTCTGTGGTAATATATACAGAGCAACCCTATCTGACATGAATGGCTCAAGAAACTTGATTGCTGGTGTTGAATCTTGGTGAAGAGAGTGAAGTGATGGCGTACATATACTGACTTGTAATCAGAGTTGCAATCACTAAGGATTAGCACATCACTGAAACCTTTCCAACCCTTGGGATGCTTTGTTAGGTAAGGCTCGTCAAACATGGGAACAAGAGGTCATGGTGCGTGCAAACAAGGGGGAGAGAGAAGACACTAAGTTTTTATTTGGGGGGAATGAGCAAATTAGTTGCAAGTTTTCAATGTCTTCTGTCCAATCCTGTATGCAATCCTGTATGCTCTTGCTCAAAATGTTGTCTTAATAATGAGCCTCCCAACTTGGGATTATTATTATATATACTGATTGAGTAGGAAAGTGATGGCTGAGGAGGAAGGAATTGTTGTTGAAACTATCTGTGTAGAAGTATATAGCTAACACTAAAAAGGGTCGACTTATTTTATTTGTGTGTATTAACAGACTCAACAGTATCAAAATTAATATTACATGCATAAGTTTATCAGACCTGCTACTTATTGTGACCAAAACACATGGACAAGTGAGCAAATCTTTCAAGTGGGGTCTGGGGAGGGGGAATTTGAAATCAAATGCTTACAGTGCTTTCCTGCAACCTTGGACAACAATCTATTCATTTTGTAGTCAATAAATGCACTGATTCATGTTTGAGACAGTTTAATTTGGCTTCACGGAAGTGGAAGTAGCTCCTTGCTTCCAGATGCCAAAACCCTTCCTGCATTCAATATATCTGGCATTTTTAAGGAACTGACTGTTTCACAAAACATGGATATTTCTTCTGTCACAGAATTAAACTTGGTTCTCCTCCAGTCTTGGTGCCTGCCAGTAGCTCATGCTTGCCTTCTAGATGGAGTTGTGAAACCTGACGGGATTCACAGTCTGAATGGGACATGCATATATATTACATAATAATTGACGTATAAAAACGGTCTTCAGTCTATAGCTGACCAAAGCTATCAAACATTGAAGAGCAAACTGGCTGGAACTGCTACTACCTGTTAAAAATGGGGGGGGGGGGGGGGGGGTAGCAAAAAAATGCCAGACATTTGGGATGGGTGGCAGGGAAGAGTTGTGGAATGCAGGACTATCCCGCATTTTGCGTGCCAGTTGTCAGATCTGTTATATTCCATATAAAGAGAATTTTTGAGAGTTCTAATAAGCGAAGACCAGCAGAAGATGGTTGTCTTCCAATCTTCAAACATTGCCACATCTATATTATCCATCATCTGCGAATATCTGATATCGGCTATCAACACTTCTATGATATGGCATGCAGAACACTTGTACAGGGAAGCATATCTCATACATACATATTTTATTCTAGTTCAGGTTTTGAAGAGTTGGTCAATCTTGATGTTGCTTCTCTGGAGGTAGTTCACTCTGGCAGGTCAAAGTCCAACTCAGGAGCCAGAGAGGCCACACACCCACGCATGCCAGCGGAAATAGCCAGCAATCTAGCAGTAGCCATGCATTGAGTGCTGAAGCCATGCCCATCAACAGAAGATCAGCCCCACCCACCAGCGACTCGGTGAAGGATGAGGATGTGGGGAGGAGGAAGTAGAGGTAGAGAGAAGCGAGGAGGAGGAGGAGGGAGGGCGGGGAGAGCAGGAGGAACAGCAGCTGCCGCAAAGTATGGGCCAACTTAGATTTGCTGTTATGAAAATAGACACGAACAAACAATATTGATAGGATAGATAAGATGCATGAATATACCTACGATAATGTGCATGCTAGATACATGAATATACACAATGTAGATGCAGGAGTGTAGATATATGACTATGCACAATGTATGTATAGATAATGACTATACACAATGTATGTATGGATAATGACTATACACAATGTATGTATGGATAATGACTATGCACAATGTATGTATGGATAATGACTATACACAATGTATGTATAGATAATGACTATACACAATGTATGTATGGATAATGACTATACACAATGTATGTATAGATAATGACTATACATAATGTATGTATGGATAATGACTATACACAATGTATGTATGGATAATGACTATACACAATGTATGTATGGATAATGACTATACACAATGTATGTATGGATAAGATATTGAATTTGAATATGCACATAGATGGTGGGAAATTGTGCTTGGTAGATTTTTCTCACAAAAGCAAGAAATGGCGTAGAACAAGAGTTTTTAAAAATTCCCAGCCAAGCACACTGTCCGGGTAAGATGCACATGATGCTGGCTATATACTTGGCACTAGTGACTTAGTCTGGCATGCATAGTCCTTTATCTTCGGGGCCGTGGGAAGAGGAAGGTCCCGTGTCTCCAGCATATATGACTTGACTACAGGAAAATCATTGCAATATTCCCGTCGCATTCCAGGCACGTAGAATGCAAATTCCCACCGAGCAGACTGTCAGGGGGAAGTATAGAGTGTGGAAGTCCACAAGTGTTGTTAGTGCTGAGTGAGCTTGCTGCTAGTTCTTCATTGCCAGGCGGCAGTGCACAGGTTTGTCTAAGGGAAGAAGCACAACCATAATGGGATCAATCATCCAAGTTCCTGTGTCCAGCTAGCAAAGTTTTCAGAACTTGGGGGGATTTTCATCCATCAAGCAAGACCAGCTACAGGCTGTGACAGGAATGATGGAGCGCATGATATCTTTGTTGCTCTGCCAACAGGCTTCGGGAAGACGATCTGTTTTCAATGTTTTGTACGAAGGACTGTTTCCACATCCCTCCAGCGGGGTAGTAGTTATCCCCTTTCTCGGTCATAATGAAATTCAGGCACTTTCATAATCTTGTATATAGTTAAATACCAACTTTTACAATATATACCATCACAATGACCTCAATAATCAACTTCAAATTTATTCTCTTGACATTTCGACTATATAGATGCTCTAGCCTTCTTAAGAAATAATGATCATGATACTCCCTCTAGCCTTCTTAAGAAACAATGATCATGATACTCCATTGTGGTGAGTTTTATTCCTGATGAAGGCTGGAGCATCTAGTCAAAATGTCAAGAGAATAAATTTGAAGTTGATTATTGATGTCATTGTGATTACGTTGTCAACTGACCCTGAGAATATATACCACCTGTGTACTCTGCACTAAGATGGCCCTGAGAATATACACTACCTGTGTACTGTGCACTAAGATGGCCCTGAGAATATACACCACCTGTGTACTGTGCACTAAGATGGCCCTGAGAATATACACCACCTGTGTACTGTGCACTAAGATGGCCCTGAGAATATACACCACCTGTGTTCTGTTCATTAAGATGGCCTTTCAGGACTCAGCAGTTAAAAATTATATAGCCAGCTCCGACACTTCCTGAGGTTCTGGCACTTCTTTAGCCAGCAGTAACTTGTTAGGAAGATAGTGTCCCCTACATATGAAGCAGGTGCTGGAGAGGAGAGGCTGTCCAAGTCACTGAGTTCCTATTCAAACTCCTTCATAATTGTCAAAGATCAGTGATTTCTCATCACTCCTGCAGAGAGTTCCCAGCTCAGCGTAAAAAAAAACGATCACATTTTTGTGACGTTGATCATGAAGTGTTAAATTCCTGTTGCTCAAGTCGTCATATATATATATATATGCTAGTAGAAAGACCACACCCTTTTCTTGTCCCCCAATGATAAAGAAGGTAAAGCGTCGACCATGCCTGACGACTAGTGGCCCAAATAGAAATAGTTGACACGTTGAGGCAATGTTTAGAAGCAGCTTGTCAGAGAGAGAACACTGCTGATATCTGGGCTGCTTGTAGTGGGGGGCAGCTGCTGGTCTGAATGAAACAATGAAAAAATTGCACCCACCAAAGAAAATTTCTACAGAGTCACATGATTTCATCAAACCCACTCTTAGCACTTTGAACAGAGGTGGCTGAAAACATGGCAACACCCACACTCAAGGAAGACTTAATTTTTTTAACAAAACTTATAATTATAGTGTAATTCAACTCAAAAGTGTTTTTTTAATTACTAGTTATCCATCCAAGATCCACACAACCATATCTGAGAAGCTGTCATGGATACAGCTTTCACTACTGTAGCTACATGTAGTTTAGTTTGTAACTATAATTGCCTTATTGCCTAGACATGTTGTTAGTAAGAAAAGTTGGAGAGCTGCCATTGAAAGTAACCTTTGATATACCTACTGGGGAAGAGGTCCTTGTACACCATGGGAACCTCCAAGGAGTTGCTGAAGTCCGCTAAGCCTTCCGTGAAGCAGTATAACAAACATGCACAAGAACTAGTATACTTGCTTTTGTAATTATGTGTTTTCATTTGGTAATTATAGAGATTTTCTTTGTCAGTCTGTCTGATGCATGCACTTGCAAAACTCGTGTTTTTTCAATTGAAGTTGGCAGGCATGATAATAATTATAGGTAGTATTAGTGCTTAACATATTTCCTCAATGAGGAACAGCCCCTCCAATTGTAACCATGGCAGCAAATATCAATAAGACACGCACAAATAATTGCTCATTGGCTTATAAACTGAGAACTGAAGACAAGGGGGGAATAAGGCGAGGAAAATTATTCTGGAACCAGCAAGGTCCTTGACTTCTTGTTTCTGGGCGATGTTACTCAACCGTTGAGCCAGGGGAACCCAAATTATTAGTATATAGTCCTCCAAACAAATACTTGAACTCCTTCACAACTGCTATCAATAGTAACTCCCTTCCAATAGTAATCGCAGGGTAGATTGGACGGAAGCAAATAGTAACTATTAGAGAATATTGAATCTCATCCCGAGACCCCAACCAGCCACAAATTAATAAGTGTTTGTGGGTGTGGCTAGTAGGAAAGGGTTGGATGTGGGCAGGGCATGTGCCAAGGCCAAGCCAGTCTCACAAAGTGATACCCTTTACCAACTTCTGTATAAGGTCACGGAAACGTCAGCACACCAAACCTGTCCAGCCAGCGCTAAATATACTTAGTGTAAGGTCGCCTATTATGACCACCAATGGAATATTCTGCTTCATGATTATTCTTGTATGTTGACTTGATGCTGTAGTTTATGTTCCTATAAATAGCTTATCCTTGATCTATTGCAGCGCAGCAGTAATGCCATAATATATATATACAGGTAGGGACCGTCAAAACTTGTTAGAGAGGCCATATTTAGGCATGGATGGTCAAAACCTGCCAGAGAGACCATAATGCAAGCATGGACTGTGAAAACCTGGCAGAGAGGCCACAATACAGGCTCGACCACCTATTATGGCCACTGCATAATAACTCACGAAGGAAGAGAGCTGCCTCCATCATTTTCACCCCACACTTGCTCCATACATCAACTCTTAATTCACACCTTCACCCTTGAGCGCTGTCCCTTATAAAGAGATTGACAAGAGGATAAAAATGGTCATAACGCCTCTTAACTCGATTCTCAAGTGACTTCCGACTCTCTGGGAACAGAAGAGAGTCTAGCAGCTTCAGCAACCTTCATCGAGTCAGATGCAAGTGCTTCCATAGCCTCTATTATGCTCGAGTCATCTCTTGCTGCCCTTTCCTCGGAGCTGGTTCCATCATGGGAGGCATGGCAGGCGCTAGGTTAGTGAACAAGGTGTGATGTTAGCTAATCATCATCATGTCAGTGATGTTAGCTAATCATCATCATGTCAGTGATGTTAGCTAATCATCATCATGTCAGCTCCACAACTTGTGTTGGCAGTTGTCATCTCTACCAACACTCACAGTGAACTTGTGAAGAACTGGCACCATGTCCTTAGTTCAGTCTGGTAGGAGCATGTGGTGCTAACAATAGACACTTAGGGTGCTAGCTAAATCACTTGACTAGTCCACGATCAACACTTAGGGTGCTAGCTAAATCACTTGACTAGTCCACGATCAACACTTAGGGTGCTAGCTAAATCACTTGACTAGACCACGATCATCACTTAGGGTGCTAGCTAAATCACTTGACTAGACCACGATCAACACTTAGGGTGCTAGCTAAATCACTTGACTAGACCATGATCATCACTTAGGGTGCTAGCTAAATCACTTGACTAGACCACGATCAACACTTAGGGTGCTAGCTAAATCACTTGACTAGACCATGATCATCACTTAGAGTGCTAGCTAAATCACTTGACTAGTCCACGATCAACACTTAGGGTGCTAGCTAAATCACTTGACTAGACCATGATCATCACTTAGAGTGCTAGCTAAATCACTTGACTAGTCCACGATCAACACTTAGGGTGCTAGCTAAATCACTTGACTAGACCATGATCATCACTTAGAGTGCTAGCTAAATTACTTGACTAGTCCACGATCAACACTTAGGGTGCTAGCTAAATCACTTGACTTAGACCACAATCAACATTTAGGGTGCTAGCTAAATTGCTTGACTAGACCACGATCATCACTTAGTGTACTGCCTCTCCCACTTAATAAAAATATGGTAGCAAGTTTTTCGTGACCTTACTAACCTTGTTCTACTGCACATGTGCAAGCCAGAGGGGTTTTATATTAGGTAATAGGCTCATCATAATAGGTGACTAACACTAGCACTAATAGG